>JASXSY010000874.1:0-251510 GCA_034509805.1 Sipha maydis | reverse complement strand
GTTCTATATTAAGGCAATCTTAATCGCTTTTTTTTGTATTATTATATCACACAGCAATTATTTTCGGACGTTAAAATTATTGTTTTTTCGTTTATTTTTATATTCGCTTTAGAAAAAATTTACCATATTCAATATTCGTACAGGTGAGAAAATCCCTTTTTTTACAAATACATATAATAATAATAAATATCGTAAGTTGTAAATCGGTATTGTTAATAAAAAATAATAACTATAATAATAGCAGTATTTTGTTGTAATATATTTTTTGGTAGAAATTTAAAAAAAAATAAAAATTATAAACTATAATAGGTATAAAATTTAAGTCAAAAGAACGATTTCAAAATCAGTATTAAATTTTAATTAAAAAAAAAAAAAAACCATAACCATTAACGGCGTACACTTTTTTGTTATTCGTAATTCATTGATTCATTAAATAAATATTGATAAAATACCTTACATATATTGGTAAATGTATTTTCGAATTGAACAAATAACGTAATACTGATAATTATTTATTATTGCTATTATAGATTATCAATTGTTTTTATAATTGTTGAATATTATCATCGTTATCTATTAACATACATTATATTTACATAAGCCAATTTTATAAATAATATAATAAATATATTACCACACTACAGATTACGAATTCACATAATTTAATAACTTGTAGTATATATTTGAGGAATACAATGTTTATGTATTGATACTTTCTAGAAACAGTGCGCCCACAATCTGTGGCTCAACTAATGAGAAAAACTTCCTCCCCATTTCGCTTCATGGTTTAGGAAAATCATCAATTCTATCCCGTTAAACTATTGATTTTACAAACATAATTTACCCAGGAAAACTATAGTTTCTTATTCTAGACTTCGATTTGGGCCATACATTACTTTCCACTCATTCATTTAAACTTTATTTTACCATAACGCCGTACCTCACTTCTTTAAACCCATCATTAAAATATTAAAGCTATAGAGCTGTAGAGTACTTTTCGTTAGGTACTGAATTTAACGGTATGTAAATATTAAATACAATTTCAATAGTATTGATATAATATACTCACAAACGTTTTTAATTCTAGATTTCTACGTAAAAACATAAAACATAATTTTTTTCGCATAGTTAATGTTTATAAAAATTATAATCATTGTAGAGATAACTGAATGTTGATGATTGCTTTAGTAAATTTTTTGATAGTTTGAGCAATTTATAGAAAAACAACGGATAACAAAGGAAGTGTGGAAAAAAAAATTGGCCTCATAACTAAATCGAGGCAATATTAAACAAATTGCTGGAGCCTAGATTTTGTCAATCCACCCATAGATCATAAAGTATTGTTTGAAAAAAACACAGATTAACCAATAACTATTTTTTGATCATTTTACATAAAACCTATACTTAATTTAAAAATAAGTTTCACACCTATACAAATTCTGATTACAAAACTGGAAAAAATAACAACATTGTTTTTTGATAGAAACTGGTACAAACATTTCAACCATGGTAACAGATTAAATACACTGATTTAAAACTGAACTATTTCTTAAGGTGCCAATAACTGAACCTTCTACCCTATGTGATAGAACATTGAAATGTTATGTCATAAATTAATTAAATACGTAAATGATTACAGGTGTTGTATCAATGAATCAAAATGTACTTGGGTCGTTTAATCATCATAACGACCTATTTTTACTATGCTTATGGCAATTTAAGTCAAAAACTTAAAGAAGTACAAAAGTTTAAGTTAACAGAAAAAGAGTCATCTCATAGTGGCATATACAGATCATTTTGATAAGTTGCGTGCCGAGTACGAGAAAAATGAAGATAACCATAATAGATATAAAACCATTATAAAAGAAGTATATAGCGAGTTGGAATACCAAGCATGGTCTATTAATTTGTTTTTGAATAACATAGATTTGAGAAACAATATCATATTTTTCCAGAATGGCACTTGTCGACACAACGCGTATGGACAGTACAAAGTTTTATACGATTATTTTGTTGCCAATATAAAACTACATCCGTCGAGAGTAGAACCATTTGTTAAAAGACTGAACAAACGGTTTAACAATGAAATCAATTACTTAAGAAAGGAAAACGATAAATTTAAGGAAAGTTTTAAATCGTGTAAACGGAAGCATGACGATAACTTGAGGATCCTACCGGTGCCGTAACTCATGGTTTCCATACAACGGAAGTCGCTTAAAAACACGAGAAAATATCAACTACAAATAACAAACATTTTCAATTCGCATACAACACAACGGTAAAATACAAATGCAATGTTGACCGTTCCGTTAAAATAACGATGTTCGAGGCATCGCGATGGACAGAATATTCGAAAAATTTCGATGATCTACTCCTCCCGCTACCGTCCAATTGTAATCATGCGATACCGCCGAGCCAGTAGCCGGACGATGACTTCTTCACAACGTCGTACCGTCGTCGAGTCGACCTGTGCCCGTGTTATCGGCCGTCCGTCTCTTGCTTTTCGTGGTGCGTGCGGTACATCCTAGTGTTAGTGCTGTTGTGCAGTACATTTTTCAAACTAGTTAAATAGGCGCCTAATAAAAATATTTTATCGTCTAGTTGTTGTTTTGAAAGATTAGGTGAAATATATATATTAACTGTGAAAAGAAAATTTTTTTGTTTACAGTGATGTAAAAAAAATAATTATGTAGGTAATGTATGTTGGATAAATAAATAAATATATATATATATATATATAACACAATATATTATCATATTATTTATTTTTATTTTTTCCACCATCATTAAAATGTATTTTTAATATTTATGCTAACCGAACAAGAAATACTACCAAGCACTATACATTGACTATTTTGCAAGAAAAAATAGTTTGTCGCCCAGTGAAAATTCCTTGAAAATGTATTGCTGTTACCGCGGCTGTTGAAGCATTATTATTTTTTTTCATTGGTTCAAATCTAATATTTTCACAATCTTAAGATACAATCGTAAGTTTTCTTTTAAGACGTCTTAATTTTTACCGGTAAATATAAGTTGCCCAAAAATAAGGTTCCGATAACTACAAAACTACCGATAATATAAAATTAAATATTCTTATTAATACTGAAATTGAAATTTTTAATGAACATTACCCCATAATTAATAACCAGTATTATGTTAAGTATTAATCAAATAAAGGCTAACATATTTCAACGATAATTTTAACATTCTTGATACGAATAATTGAAAGTCTAAATATTGCTTTGCCAATATGCCTAAAGTGACTAGATACATAAATAAATATATGTGTATTTTATAACATAAAATGTGACTTCACATAAAAGATCTAGAACATTAAAAAAAAGGAAAAACGACCACAATAATTTTTAATTGGTTGCAAAAACTATTAAGCAGTGACAGGTTTCCTAATTTACTCTAAGTACGATACAAATTTGTGACTATAGGTACCGATTAAATTTATCAAATTATTAAATCAATACAAATAAGGTAATACAGTATCTATACGTTACACCAGGCATGTCAAACTCAAAGTATCAGATGTGGCCAAATATATTGAAAAGTTTACTATTTGGGCCGCACATACAAATTTAGCGAAAAAATAAATATTTTGTACAAATTTTTCTATATAGATATATAGATATAAATTTATATAAAACCATCAATAATCCTTATTCGATTATGATTTATCAGAAGATAAGACAGTATAATAATGTATACCAAATAAACCACTCTCTAAGAATCTAAAATAGTCGTTACACGACATAAATATATTTTTTTTGTCCATTAATATTGGTAGCCGCGGGCCACAAAAAAATGAGCCACGGGCCGCATGCGGCCCGCGGGCCGCGTGTTTGACATGCCTGCGTTACACTATCAATTTAAATAACAGGAAATTGTTTTTTAACTTTTTATAACACTTTATTGATATATATATATAAATACAATATATTTTTATACATTTATTTACTTTATTGAAACAAACAAATTTTACAAACATTTGTACAAAACTTTAAAATACTTATAATTAATTGTTATTAATTGTTTAACTATTTACTATAAATTAAATATTGACAGTTTTGTGCCTCGGTTGTTGGTCTTACAATTTTCAATTGTTGTTGAAAATCATATTTTTCCCATGTTTTATTTGATTCTTTATAACAGTACGCAACGTAATGTCCAATTGCATTTATAGAATTTGAATTTGGCGAAATAAAGTTTACAATTCCTCTGAGCTTATATATTTCTTTTTGCACTTTAAGCATAGTGGAGATGTCCTTTAATTGAGTGCTTAACTCCAGATGTTTATTTGATTTTCGTTGTTGAGTTAGAGGTATTACTGGTTCGATAATCAAATGCTCTTTAATTTCCAAGGCTTGTGTCATACTAGTGTTACAATTTTTACAATATAATGGTGGAAAATTGTAATTTTCCATTATATCTTCAAAGAACATTAGATCATCTGTTCGTAAATTAACGGTTACAATTATTTCTTCCCTTAAAAATCTATTTGTACTATTCAAAGGTGGGGTGCTGGCATTTCCCTGTCACCCCCACCGTAAATCGACTATAACTCTGGAACGGAGTTGGAACAAACGACGAAATTTTCGGAACAAACAAGAACAAACGAAGAACAAACGAATGCCCTGGGTCCGGTTCCAAAATTCAACGGTGGGGGTACCAGGGAAATGCACCTGTCGGAAATACGGTAAATGATGAGTGTTCGTTTCGTCGGACCTTTTATACCTGATCTATCAGCGATTACCCCGAGCAGGTCTCGTGTTCTGTGATAGAATTTGCAATGCCGGTGTCCGTGTTCTGTGACATAATTATAATAATACTTTACATAATATGATAAAATTAAGGAAAATAATTAGAAAAATATAATAATAATAATAATAATAATAATAATAATAATAATAAGATAATAAAAATGTTAATGAGCGCTTACCGCCCAAACAATTGCCCTCCCCAAAATTGTTGGTAAAATTGACTTTTTTTTTTACATGTTTAGCGTATAATTTACCAAATTTCTTATTTAAGTGGAATACAAATTTATTAAGGTACCTGCTTATTTTTTATTATAATTATTGTAATTTTATTTACCTATATAAATTAATTACTTTCTCTTTGATGATATTTCAATGTTGACACAGGTAAAAGAAAACTTGGTCGTACAAATTCGTACAAATTGGATACTAAATATTGAAGAAAGAATATTTTCAGATATTTAAAAAATTTAAGTGCGGGCGGGGCCAGGGTGACGCCGTATTCACAAAAACCGAATTTTCGAAAAAGGGATTAGAAGTTTGACTTCGGGGACGGTCGTACAAATTCTTACTAATTGGATACTAAATATTGACAAAAAAATATTTGCAGATATTTAAAAAATTGAAGTGTGGGTTGGGCCGGGGTGACGTCATATTCGCAAAAACCAAATTACTTTGTAGTTGGGATTTTTCAAGTCATATAAAAATGGATGTCTGTTGACACATTCAGCCAACTCTATGTCTTCTTCTATTGTAAATGACCCTTCTGAAGATATTATTTAAAAATTGCACTGTTAAAATGTTGAACTTTGAAAGATTAAATTATGATTAGCCGCGCAGCTCGTGCGATTTGACTGCTCTCGAAGCGGTCGTCGCCGCGTGGCTCCAGACGCGCGCGACTGCCGCGCTCGGTGGCCGCGTTCATAGGAATCGGTTACATTTAAAAACAAGTAAAGTAGTACCTGCGCGGCCAAAATTGAATCGCACCGCGTCAGCCGCGCGGCTCTAGCCGCGTGCATAGGAATCGCACCTAAAACATATACATATTCGACATTGTCTTTGGAATGACATTTTAGACGCAATAAATGTATTGGCACACCATTCTTCAAGCTTAATTCATTATGTTAATAATAACTGTGTCGAAAATTATATAGCGCAGGGGCATCATTTCAACTTTTTGAAAGGTATGCTAAGAAGTAGGTAGGCCAAAAAAAAAATTTCAGCAGGCCAATATAGATAAAAATATAAAAAGAGATAAGTTCTTCTAGTTTTAATATTGCATTAATTGAAGAATATTCTGGTGGAAGGCTTAAAGAAAATCTTTGTAGTGGTCTACGAACTTATGAACAATTGCACATTCTGCTTGAAGAAAATCAGCATTTGCATGATCAAATATATTAAATATTCCAAAAATCTGTTCATTGTTTGAAAAACGTTGGTTTAATTGCGTTACGATCCTAAAAAAAAAAAAATACATACTCTTATAAATTAAGTTATTAAATGAAATTGTTATTTAGTTAGAGACCTATATAATACATACCTATCAACCACCTGATATAACAGTACAACTTTTATACTTGAAACATCTTTATTTGTAATTCTATCTTTTCCCAAAGTTGTTTATACAAAATAATCATTTAAATGTTTATTAAAAGTATGTTTTCTCTTCTGGTGTTTACAATGACTTAGTGGTTTTATTCCATTACGGATTGCTATATCGAAAGCACTTTGATGAAATGTTAACCAAGAATCTTCACTGCGCAAGTTCAAGATATTATGTCTTCAAGATTTCACCAATACCATAGCCTTTGATAGTAAAATATTTTAATTTTGAAGTTCACATGATAAACAGTGTACAAATTCTAGGACACTATAATAAATTATATAATAGTAATTATCTCCAACATAATTATAAATTAAAACGTTGATATTTTTTTGAGTAATCCTACTACTCTAATTGTTTGGTCATCATGTTTAGTCAGAAAGGGTTAAACTTCTATTATCTCAGTATATCAGCTTCTTACTTTTTATAATGAAGTATACCAATAGTACCAACGAGTGTCAACAAGTCATTCTAAATTAATAATTTATTTATTATTTATTAATTAATTTACAGAATAAAAATTCCTTATAATATAAAGATATTAATTTTTTTGCACTTTGCACTTCAATAAAAAGTTCATAACGCATTTGACTGTTCATCAAATATTTGTAGAGATTTTAAATAACGTCAAAAAAGTCAACTAGTACTGGGATATTTTGTTTACAATCAACCAAAGAAGATGCGCATAACAATGATTATTTACCGCATGAGGCACAATTTCACTAATTTTTTGTTGAACATCCGAATAAACTCCACTCATTACAGATGTACTATCATAGCACTGAGCAATTCATTTATTGATGTCCAAATTATTATCTTGAATAAATTTTACTATTTCCTGAGCTAGAGTAGTAGCATCAGATTTTTTCATATGACTGCAACCTAATATTTTTTCAAATATATTGAAATTGTTGTCTACAAATTGTATAACAAAATTTAACTGTTCTTTTTTAGAAGAATCTTTAGTTTCATCAACTAAAATTGAATACAAACAAAATGAAGACAGTTTGATAAGGATATTTATTCTGGTATGACAACCAAGAATATGAATTAGATCATTTTGATATTCTGGTGAGATATAATGTCCATAACTTGATTGTAGTCTTATTTTCATAGAATCATCTGCAAATATTTCTAATAACTCAATGAAATTACCTTTATTTTTAGACATACCAGACTCATCTTTACCTTGAAAAGCCAGCCATTGTTTAGCCTAGTATAATGTTACTTTTAATAAAAAAAAATACATGTTATCTGTTGTTTTCTATTTCAAGAGCTCTTAATGACTTCAAAAGAAGGCGACCAAATTTTGTTTTACTAGTGTAGCTAAAAATGTATTCCACCTTTTCACTGATGTCAGGTGATTTTCACTCAAACCATGTTTAATAAATTACTATAATGCATTCCTCCAACACTTGACTCCTTTTTCAACATATGCAGCATTGCCAATTGATTGTCCTCGGAAAAAACCATTAAATGAAATTGTCGACATGGAAAACAAAATACTGCATCATCAGAGATTGAATATTCCAGACAATTAAATTTACTATAAAAACTGCTATGAAAGTTCCTGTTATTTGACTGACTAAGAGTAATGTAAAAGTATAAGCTGTACTGGTTTTTCATTTTTGTTCATAGATATATCCTTTATTTTTTCCTTAAAAATAATATATTAAGAAGTTTAAATATTAAGTAGGTAACTATGAATAAGTATAATAATAACATGATTATAACTATAAAAATGTTCACTGATTTGCTACTTTGAAACTATGAAAAAATAATACACAATTTATGAAGTATAATTGTAATTAAAAAAATATATTATATAATGTAAGGTATATATAATACAATATATAATGTTGTGTTAATCAGGATATTTTTAAAGGTTTTATGTGTTAAAATATGCCTATATATTTAACTACAAATTACATAAACTTTACATTTCAAAATTTACTTACAGTATTAGTATTTATAGTAGAGGAATTTATTGGTATATCTGAAAATGTTGAACTTTGTGTAAGCATAGTTATTTCATTAGCATCTTTATACATTAAACTACAACAAAAACCATTATCATATTGTTTGTCTATTGCAATACAAGATTTCTGAGACTGAAAAAATAAATAAGATGATTGTTACTACCCACAAAGTTATATTTCAAAATTTACTTACATCTGAATTTATTGGTATATCTGAAAATATAGGACTTTGTGCAGGCATAGTCTTTTCATTAAAATTTTTATAGATTAAATTACTGCAAGAATCATTATCATTTTTATATTTACTTAATTAATATTAATTTTATATTTACCTAGGTCCCTAATACCTAAATATTTGTATATAGGTACATAAATATTATTTTATATAATAAATAGTTGATAAATATTATCAGTTTTATATTACATTGAATGTATTTAAATAGCGGTATTAAAATAATATCTTTACAACTAAGAGAAAAACATTCTAAACAATCTGTGAAAAATGTATTTAAAATGATTCCGTTTTATCTACTGTACATAGTAAAATACGGCATAGATACTAACTTGTAATAACAGTAGGCACCCATGCCCTATACCCATATTACACATAAAATAGGTATACATGTATGTACATTGTACATACATGTTACATATACATATATTTAATTTTTGCTTTTAATAAGTAGGTATCACATTTTCCTGACATAAAAAACACATTCAAATTCTAATACCGACAATTTTTACATTATGGGTTAAATTTTAGATTTCTTAGAATTGGAAATATTTTAACTAAGAGACAAATATTGTAACAACAATCCCCACATTTTTTCACATAAATTTAATCTTTGGGACATTTAATTTTCTCATAACACATTTGACAATTTCTGACAAAACTTATGTTCAAAGTATGATGTACTCATCACTTATGTGACAAACATGACATTTTTGTAATACTTTTTAGAATTGATGAGATTCAAGATCAGCTCGTGGATATTAAAATATTATATACAGACTGACTAACTTACTTTATTACTCTGATTTTAAAAACGTTTGTTAATTTTTATATTGGAATCTGCTAAAAAGAACAATATTTTTTTATTTTTTTTTTCACGCAGACGAGCACCGCTTTTTTGTTTATTTAAACTCGTGATCAAAATTTACGAAAACTCAAAATACAAAGGAACCCGATTACATGTGGCACACATAAATGGTAAAACACAAAAAAATATACACTGTTGACTAAATCACTATATAATAATGTATACTGTATACAATGTTATTTTTGATTTGATTATTATTGGTTGTCTTAATTTTATCAATCATAATATCATAGAGCACATTATTACATGGTACAATAATGCTACAGAGTATCACGTTGAGTGCCAGTGTATTTATGATGCGCATATAGTAAGTTTCCGCACCAAAACTGAGTCGCGACGCCGTCGGTCGACTACGTGTCGACACCGGTTCCGCGCGCCGTGCACCGTAAAATTGTTATTTAAATATTATAAAAAAAATTATTTTCTGTACGAATATATACTATATTATCAAGGTTATTTTTTTAAAAAGTAATCAATAATTTATTGCTACACTTATTAATTTTAATATTTAAAAAAAAACAAACAACAAAATGTAATAAATACAAATACCATAGTATGCGAACATAAATATACATTTATTGTTATTATATATCCGAGCAAGATACACCCTGTAGATTATTAAAATAAACTAATACTATTTCGTCAGAATATTATATTAACAACGAAAATAATATGATATTAATATATTATCGGAAATAGCACAGCCGCGTAATCGGCATCGCCGTCGCCGTCGTCGTCATTCGGGAAAAATTAATTAAAACTCGCTAAAAATAGCTACGCAAAATCCAAATATACCATTGAAATCACGACATCCTACTGAATAACCACATAAAAATATTGAAACAGTGCGTCTATAGCCGATCAAATAATACACCCATAAAGATATACATAACATTTGTCGACTACGCGTCGACAGCGGTCCCTGAGACCGTGTGACAGTTGTCGACTACGTGTCGACCGTGGCATTGAACGTGGTATACTCTGTGCATAATGCTAATATTGAATCTATTTATAGTAAAGTTAATGTCTGTTATCTTTGTTTACTATTGTAAATATATAACAGTGCTGCAGCCCGCTGCAGTCGACCAGCTGTTTGTGGTTAGGGGGGATGACTGGTTGAGGAAAAAAAACGACAGATATCGTTATCATTTTCGTAACGATAATAAAATATTTGTGGAAAAATATATACAAATATAAATTATAATTGATTATTGATTACTACGAGATTAGAACGTGTATTAAAGACCAATGAAGAAATTAAAACATTAGAAGAATCAATGAAAAATCAGTCTGAAAGCAAACTTTGGAAAGTAGAGAGAAGTATACGACTGACCGCCTCAAATTTTGGATAGGTTTGTAAACTACGAGCAACAACTTCAAGGAAAAATATTGTATAATACATTTCCCGCTAATTTTTCAACAAACTATGGGATCGAAAATGAATCTATAGCAAGAATTTCCTTCGAAAAAGTGATAAAACTAAAAATCAAACCGCCTGGTTTGTTTGTTGATAAAACATATAATTTTTTGACTGCAAGTCCTGACGGGTTAATCGAATTTGATAGTATCATAGATTTTAAATGCCCATACACCATTAAAGATCTCACACCTGAAGATGCTATACAATGTGGAAAATTAAAATTTGCGACAGTCATTGATGGAAAGTTAAATTTAAAAACAAATGATAATTACTATTATTACTATTATCAAATACAAGGAAAACTATATATAACACAAAGACCTTACTGTTATTTCGTCGTGTGGTCATCCAAAGGTACGTGAATTATGCTTATAATTTTTTAAGTATCCGTATCCCAACACTATGTCACGTGGAATATATATATATATATATATATATATATATATACTTATTTTTTTGAAGATTAAGTTAGTAGTTATTGTAGATAAATTATATACTGCAATATACAATATTGTTGTAAGTATTAGGTATTTTTTATTACGATCGGATAACAATTTTTACAATGCCTAGTAAAATATTATTTTGTACTAAGTATTCTAAAGCAGCTAATAAATACTTGAACTAAATTCTCAAAACTTGCAAAAAATCAATGCCAGTTTTTACATTTATAAATTTATAAAATCACATTATTTAAATAATAATATCACGTTTATAATTTTTTATTTATTTATTTTTTTTTTATGGTGTATTATTAAAATATTACATTATTGTTATCATGAAGAAACAATAAATATTTATTCTTTGGAGCCTAGACTTTTTTTTTTGTATGCTCATAAAACAAATCTCTTCCTAAAGACCTAAATTTTCCAGTATGTCGATCACCAGGGACTTAAAATTTCAAATGTAGCTCACGTGTTTGAAAAGGTTGGCGATCCTTGATGTAGATTATAAATACAAACATGAAATTTTGTAAGTATTGTTTGTAGTGACAAAATAACTTATAAAGTTATTCTGTTGTCGTATACGCCACGCAAAGGCTTGACGTATAACAACACTAAAACAAAGTATTTGTCGGTTGTTGGACACTCTAACCGTCAAACAAGCACGTAAAGAAAAACCTAATAATTGGCCCGGATGACTACCTTATTAAGTGACAAAGAAGACGATCTAGCACTGCTTAATAGGATAGTCGAAAACAGGTTCTTTAAAAGGCTTACTTTCCCTTACGGCTCTAAAGTTATTTTACACTCGAAACAACTGACAAAGAATAAGATCTAGCACTGGATGTTTCGAGCGTGAGTTAATCTTCACCTAAACAATATTTTACTCTCCCCTCAAACTGACAAAGAATATGATCTAGCACTGGATTGAGGTTTGAAATACAATATTGTTTTAATACCCTTTTTGTAAGTGTACCAACTTTTTCATATACTCACACAAAATACTTAAAATAGATAAATTACCAAACTTGAACACCTTTTACAATTATGATCAAAACCTTTTAATTAAAGAAAACAAAAATATAATTAGTACAAAAAAATAAATGAATGACCGATCACTTAACTCGTGAATCGGGCAGCGTTCCGTCCTCCGCAACGATGGCAGTAGAACGAACCCCCATCACGTCCTTCCGGCGGCGTTTTATTCTATTGTCATCTATTTGGTCAGCATTCCCTGAAGGTGGTATGTGTGTGTGAGTTTGCTGACCAACTAAATTAAATGTTAGGTACCATCCTATTTTATTGATGATACAACACTGTAAAAACATTAAAAATAAAAATACCTAGTTATCTAGGTTATTCTATCTTATAAGTCCAGCCTGGCACATTAAAGGTCACTGAAAATATTTTTTTAAAGGGTCTCTTATCTAAATATTTAGGTCTTCATAATTTTTTTGTAAAAAAAACTTTCAGTAATCTAAGCTTGACGGGGTCTCAATAAACTTATTCTGCCCTATGTCCTCTAAACCCCTATTTCACTACTGCTAAAAAATTAGAGAGTGTAATTTAAATTAATTAATACAACATGAAAAAATGTTTATATATATTTATAAAATATGTATTAGGTATATATAATGAAAAGGGAAGCGGTCTTGATTGTAACCGTAGACAGTAAAACCTTAGAGAAATAACATAATTCAGAACCTTCAAATCAAAATACCAACTATCAATAACTACATTAAGGAAGTTTCGGTAAGTTTCTTCAGTCAACTGAACAACGCAAGTGATCCACAACATTACAGACTAAATGAACGTCCAAACAGACGCAGACTACTACAATGTCGTCCTCACGACGTACTAAATTAAACTAATTTAACTTCTTTCACAACTGTACTCACAAAAATAATAATCTATATAAATTAACATTAATACTCTGTATGTAATTAGTTATAAACCTAATCACTGTATGTTATCTATTATAAAAAACGTCCTAATTGTAAATTTATACAACTAAGTTTAGATGACAAAGTCAGGAAAACTTTTAAATAATAAAAAAAAAGTACCTTCAACATTTATAATCTAGTTTACTTTTATATTATTATAATATTTAAAATACTTTTGGATCGTCTCGTGTTATGATTTATATTATTCGTATTTGGATACTTAAGTGTATTCATAACATCATTAATATGTTAAATAAACTCTTATTTCGTATAAAGCATAGTTAAAACTAAAATAAACATACCTACTGCGTTTAATGTAAGTGCCAAATACGATTTACAAGTATACGAAATAACTTATTCATTTAGATAGTAGCTAATTTCTTTCAATGACTTTTTGAAATTGAGAATTATCGTGCTCAAATATAAGATCGATAGTGTAGTACGATGGTTTTTTGGCGGCTGGGATTTTGTCGGATTACGAAGATGATGTATTGTTGAATTTACTTTTTGTCGTTATCGTGTGGCTTTATTTCGTGCTTCAAAATTTCCGGCACTCAAAACCGGGTTCAGTGAATTGCGTCCCAAAAAATAAATGTTAATACACAGCTAGGTGAATTGCGTCCCCGATATTTTTCCAAGTAGGTGAATTGCGTCCCCGATATTTTTTCCAAGTAGGTGAATTGCGACCTCGGTATTTTTTTGAAATACTACACACAAAAGTCATGATTTGCAATCCGTTTTACTCATTGAAGACGAACGAAATAATACATTTATAGAATACATATTTAAAACTTACATTACAATAGATGCAAGTTTCCCACCAAATTTCTGGGCTAAGTTTGCACAAAAAAAGAAAAAGAAAAAGAAAATTATATTCGAGAAAAAATGATTGAATATAATAATAAATTATTGACCTGATTCGAATATGTTAAAGCCGTTTCATTTAAATTTTTACCAGTTTAATGTACATAATATACTTTCATATATCACAAATAAAAACTAAAACTACATTTTTGGAAGACTATATGGCCAACCTCCTCGCGGTGTCTTCTGGGTAATGCTAATGGACCGAATAATAGGACGCAATTCACCTATTATTAAATTACAACTAGGACGCAATTCACCTATTATTAAATTACAACTCGGACGCAATTCACCTAGTTTTACGAAAATGGGACGCAATTCACCTAACGCCCTCAAAACGGCACTGCCAACTGCTATCCCCGTCTTATCAACATGGCCAGTTGCGTGAACATGATTATAGAATAAAGTTCAGAAAAAATAAATAGATACTGCACACACTTCTCATGTAAACACAGTAAAATTAAAACTTAACTTAACTTTTATAAACACTTGTTATTATAGGTACAATTTAATGAATTATTGTAAATTATATTTTAGTATTTTGATATTTTGGTACTTGAACATTTTTGTACATGGACGTTTTGTTAAATGAAAATTATTTCCGTGGACATTTTTACCGATACCCAGGCTTTGCAGATAATAGGTGTTATAAAGGGAAGAACAAAACTTGAAGATATCATAAACATAGCCATAGAATGTATCGTTAATTTAAAGAGAACTATGGTCTACTGTTGTCACCGAAGAAAACAGAAGCTGTGATGATGTTGACTAGAAAACGAATGTTAGTTAAGACCATGAAACTGAAATTAAAAAGAAAAAAATATAATTAGAGATACAGCTAGACATAAAACTTAATAACATAATATAATATTATAATATCAGTTTAGGATAAAATTGTATACATTAAATTTGAGCTGTTCTTAAAATAATCTACAACTTTAGATACTGAAGATAAAAAAAAAAAAATTTAATCTGTTATTGATAATGAATAAAGTGATATTTAAATGTGTAGTGAATATATAGTTTGGTAAATAGTGGTTGTTAATTGAATGTAACGAGCGACCAATTTATTTAGTCTGCATGTACAATAATATTAAAATGTTGGGTAGTTCTAAAAATTTTTTAGCGCAAGCTCTGTACCTATAGATTATTAGTTTATAAACGAAAATGACATGTAGTCGACTAAAAAGTACACCCTCGCGCATTTGTGTGTGTGTGTATAAGCTATTGGTTGGTGGTCGGTACAATAGTAATAAGTAGATATTAAGAGCTAATAATTACGATTAAATAAAAATATAAAATATAATATAATTATATAAAAATATACTCATTTTCAATGCACTAAGCTGATAACTGAATGATATAACACTTTAGAAGTAATTCATAGTATTATATTCAAACTATGGTCCATATCCGCTATGTTTATAGCAGATGCGAAACAAAAATAATAAACTGCATGACAGATGGCCAATTCACCATAATATCATAGATAAAATAAAACCCAGGTGGACTTCTCCACCTTTCCGCCCTGGCCAGTCCGCTCCTGTTGATCGGAAATATAATGTAGTTGGCATTTCATAGTTTAGTTGTTTTCATACTGTTTAACAACTGTTATTAAAATACTTTAAAAAGATTACATCTAAAATTATTTTCCATTGTTTTATTAACAATTGAAAATTACGGTCTTAAATTAATTTACACGGATTAATTAACTATGGTTAAAAATATTTCAAAGACCAACAATCACAATATACATTTGGTATTTCTAGTTTGAATCATGGTTTCCATCTATATATTTATATAATTCGTCATAAAAATTAATTATAATTAACTAAATAAAAAATGCATTTTTGTAATAAAAAAATACAATATGTTATAAAACTAGCACTTATATTTTAATTTCTCAATATAATGTTTATTTTAAATACCTAATAAATAGTCAGTGTCTATTATTTAGCGAGAAAAATATTTACATTTCACCATACGGTGCTACTTGTTTCATGAAACTATAGTATTGCAATACTACGTGTTATTGAAATGTTCTTTGTTTAAATATTTTCTATAGAAATTATATAGATATCCTGAAAAAAAAATGTTCATCCAAATATTTTATACAATATACATCCAAATACAGCACAATACTATGTTTCAAAGGCAACTCCAAATAGTGAATGTTCATAAAATATATAGTTTTTTTCAGTGAATTTTAAAAATAATTTACTTGGTTTAGATAAAAGTATTATTTGATTTTTCGGGTCTCCACGTTTGAAATAGAAGGATTAATGAACACGCATGTTTGTTACCATATTGTTTTATACTTTCGAACTACTGTATTAATTACTTTTTCATTTAAGTGATCCTGAGCGTTTGATTTACGACTATTTTTCAAATTAACTGAAATATGCAAAGGCATGTTGTTAATCAACTAACCGGTAAAGTGAAAAATCGTTTAAAAAATTAATTTTTCAACTACACAGTCAATGTCGTCCACTTTTGAGGGAGCAAAAAAACGATCGCGTCCCAGTCAAGCCTTCGCGGGGCTTGCCGTCCGAACGAGCGGTGCGTTCTTCTTCGCGCGGATTTGTTCACCGAACATCGTGCGTGAGCATATGGCGCGTGTGGTGTCGGAGGGCCGACTCGGAGAGGCAATGGCCGCGAGCGATTCCGGGTTTCAGTTGCCAGTAGCATCCCCGAGTGGTTAGTCGGTGTTCGGATCGTCGTCTTAGCTTAGCGCGCGTCGTCGGAACGGTTCGTGGACAATACGCGCCTCCGGTCGCGTTCGACACCAACCATGGTAAGTTCGGGATCCATCGCCGGCACAACACTGCGGCACGCGCTCGTCGGGCACCGTAAATACACTTAATGCACGTTTAGACGCCGGACGACAGCATTTGCGTATTTGAACACTTCTGAACTGTCCGCATCGTAATCGTATACCAGCGAGAGAAATCGGACGCGGACATGCGGCTTACATTCGGACGGATCATCGTCGCGGTCGTTCTCCTCAACGTCTCGACGGCCAATTGGTGGTACGTTTTCAACGATTATTTATCAATTTTTTGCTTCTTACACGCCGAACACGCGTTGGCTGAACACTCTTGTACGCGCGTTTGAGTGTATGCACGAGTTTAAAAGTACGATGCGCACGCCGGACGCCGGCGAACGTTAGTCACACGTAATGCTTGATAACATTAAATACCGTCAGAAAAGTACAAATAATTAATCGCCTAAACGTAATCGAAGCATTCGATCTCACGTGCAAGACTTCCAGCATTTAAACAGTACGCGCTTTTGACGCGACGTACGAAAACCGGTGTTATTTCGTTTAGAATCAATATTGGCCGTGATATTCTTACGGTCGGAGTAAACGAAGAGAAGGCATATAATTTCGAATGATTTCAATATGTTTATATTAATATATAGTATGTAGAAATCAATCGAGTTCACGGGAAATCGAAATTAAATGTTTTGATCACCAATCTGATTTACTATTTAGGACTCAATAAATATTTTACGATGTCTTATTATTTAGGCTACAATAGTATTAAAATAAGTTATAGCCTATACTATTTTGTTCGATAAATCATTTTAAATTATTAATTTAAAGATTACTCAGGCACATATACTGTAATATGGTATGTGTGTGTGTGTGTGTGTGTGTGTGTGTGTGTATATATATATATAATTAATATAAAGGAAAAATTAATTTAATTTAATTAAAACGAAAACATTTAAAATTAAAGTTATTTTAAAAACATCTGTACGTATATACATATAATATAAACAAAATTGTTTTATTTTGCGATGTTCTAGTGATCATTGGTTTATAATACTTAAGTATAAAATACAATACTTCAATTATACAAAATGAATCATTTTTAAATTGCACTGCGTTATAATGCAAAACATTATTTTAACGGTTTAATTTATCTAATAATGTATCATTAAATATTTAATTATTATTTATTTACAAGCATACGTAAATACATTGTTCCGAGGATAAATAAAAACTTTTAATATTTACTTTCAGTCAATTCAAGTTTTTAAATTTTAAACTTTAAATTAAAATGTCTAACGTAAGACAATTTCTAAGACTTCAAACAATTATTTCGTCAAATATAAAAAAACTCATTTAAATAATCTTTTGAGGGAACAATAAAAAAAGTATACTATTTAAACGTTTAAAACCAATAGTTTATTCAAAATCAGTAAAAATTCAATGGGCATTTCCAAGCCATATGGTTTAGTACGGCTCATAAAATAAACCAATGAATACATTTTTAATTTTCTGGTTGAATAGCCAAACTGATATACAAATAGCTAGGTGAAACGTTTCCTTCATTGGTCATTACGGGTAATAACCTATTTTAATCCCTTTTATAAATAAGCAATGTCGATTATGGTTTTCTGTAAGTATATTTCTATGCTTTATATTAGATTAAAGAGACTTTTGACGATATGAATAGTATCTTTAGATGTACACCAATTACGTTTTATGTGGTGTACATTTTCTTTTTTTGGTCGTGTTTATTTTTACATACCTAGGTAATAACTATAAAAATATGAGTATGCTATTTATTAAAATTAAAAATAATAATAGTATATTATTATATACATAATCAAAATTGGTAAATCATATATAAATTAAATTATAATTATGAGTATACACTAATAATATTTTGTTAGTCATTTAATATAATTTTAATATATTTATATATATTTTAATAATTTTTAATAGGAATATTTAGAAATTGTAAGTGAAAGTAATATAACATTTTTTGATACACATCAATTTTGATTTAAGAATTTATTAATATATAATAACTAGTTTTAATTTTAAGTATAGAATAACATTTTTATTTTTATTTTTATAATAATAAAAAAAAAAAATAACCGAACATTTTAATGGTTGGAATTAATCATAATATTTTTACATTGGTTATTTATTGTTATTAAAAATTTAATAGATCCCGTAGTGCATTTTAACATGAAAATATAAAAGTGCATTTATACATTGCGACTTCAACGAATAAATATTCTTAAATACTAAGATAAAATCAAGAATTTTTTTTTATTAAACATTTAAAAAATATAAAAGTTATAATGAAATTAATTATAATATTATTTTTAATAGTTTGTGAGATCTAATAAATAATGCACCGAGTAACATGTACGGAAATGGGTAAAAATTAAAAATTAAAATAAACACCATAGTGATTATTTAAATATTATATTATGGCTATTATATATAAAAAAAACTATTACCTAAAGTTTGACATATTCATCGGTGACTTTATTTTACGAAATTAGTATGGAAATATTGAATAAGGTTTGGTATTACGGGGAAGTATTTTGTTACAATATTTGTAATTGATTAAAGTTAAATGTAATTATACAATATAGGATTACAACTCTGAATTTTGTTATTTTGCTTATTAAAAAGTATTTTATTAGGTTTCAAATGTTTTAATAAGTATACGATATATACAACAGTACATGGTTTAACATTTGTTTTTTATTTTATATACGAGTATAAGCTTTAAAAAAATAGATCATAGAAATTCTTTATTTCTACGTATTCCATCGTATTATGTAAGCTTTATTTATTCATAATGTCAACGCGCTGGATACCTTTCATTGCTCAATAGTAAAATTCATCACGTAAATCATTATTTTATGAAAAAGTGTTTTACTGCTTCATAAAACATATACATAGCGATGACGTGGAGTATTAGTAATCTGTAATCCCGTGAAATATCTGACTTATATTAGAATGTAAAATTAAATTTTTAGTATTAGACGTGTTTCTTTTGCAAAATTCTATCTAATACGCACTTACACGTACTAAATGTTATTTTACATATTACCAAGGAATAAAAATAAATAATAAAACTAGTAGGAAAAATTAAAATCTCCCATGACAAAAGTAACTTTAATAATTTCCCGTTGATTGCATAGTCCATTAAGCTAATTTTTTAGTAGAACATATTAGCTTGCTTCGTTCGCAAAATGATACATATATTTTCTTCAAACAATTATATAAATACTTAAGAACTTTGTTTAATCCGTTGAAAACAAAACTTTTACGTTATATTAAAGCATAATAATAAATACGTTATATAACAAAAAATTGCCATTTTAATTTTACTTCATAAGAGTCCTAGAAAATAACAATTCTTAAAAGGGAACCTCCATGATTTCCATCAAAAATTGTTCATCTTAGAATTTCATTATATTCTATGCACGTATACGCAGAATACTTAGAAAAATTATGCGTCACTTGAAATCTGCAATACATGGCAATGCATGAATTATGTAGTGTGTGTGGATTGTAAGAATTAAGTCACTTAAAGCATTGCAAATAAGTTCGAAAACCATAATTCAACTTAGTTTACCGAATAAAATATGTATATTTTACAGATATTTGTTTTTGGTAATAGTACACACTTGGTGTCGGTAAAACGAATCAAATGAGAAAAGAACACTGTTCTATTTCGGAGTTTGGATAGTAATATTCGGTATTTCATTGCCGCACACGTAGCGTAATACTGTCATGATGTTAGGAAGTTCGACATGAACATGTTCGTAGGACTGGTAAGGAACCGCAACAAATTATATGCGCCATGCAAGTGGTGCACGCTTTCTTTGCGGATTTGGAGGAGTCAGTGTGCGGTGGGCAAGTAAAAGTTTCGGCGGCGCGCGCGAGATTATTATCGTTATTATTCCGCAGATAAACTGCTGCGGGTAAGGGCGAGTGGCTCTACCCCGGGCAGCGCGGCAATAAAGTCGTTTTTATGTGTCGATCATAAAGTACAAAAGCCGTTTACGAGAGTGCGAGAGGGCCGCATTTTTCTGGGGGTGCCGTTTTCTGTTTTTCAATAAAGATACGGCGTGTGCGTATGACGCGCGACCGTATACATAACATGCAGCTGCAGCAGCACGGGTCTCCTAGTGTATATATGTATATACGTTTATTTCTTTTTATTTTATTTTATTTTTTTGTTTTCCTCCCCGGAGTCGGTTGCGGCAGTGTTGGCGGTGGTGCCCGGAGAAGGGTGGGGGATATAAAATTTATAGGTTGCGAAAACTATAAAATGAGACGATTTTCAGAGTTTTGCCGGTGAAATTAAGTTTCCCCGCTCCGCCATCGTCAACCGTCCCCTTTTCGCGTTCTTCGCGCGCCCCAGCCGTTTAAATTTTATCATCCGCGCGCGCGAGTATAATAGTCATTATCGCCGCCGTCGCCGCTGCATCCACCATCGGGTACACAAGAACGAGATGACGTCGTCGACGGGGACATACGTACATAATATACGAGTATATATATTAAATTCGTATGTGTACCCAATAGTAGTAAAAAAAGCAGAGGGTATACTATAAAACTTATAACCAATCATCATTAGGTGTTTTGGTATAAATATACAAAATACATATTGTGAACAAATTAAATTTAAAATAAAACATTTTTTTTTTATTAATATTGTTGTATTTTTACTCTAACTTTTAATAAAAAACTTTCTACTGTATATACTTAAATATACAAAATTTTATATTTTTTCACTAAAACCGAGAGTATACGACCATGGTTACAACGTATACCTCCGTATACTCTTCATTACAACATTGTTTGTCCCATGTATCAATGCAGTGTTTCTTTTAGACAATTTTCTTAGTTTGAAAAAATCGGGACTCATTTACATTACATCAATAAAAATGAATTTTTTTATAATACGAAGGTTACCTTTGTTATTTATAATTGTTAACAATGTAGGTTAACTATACACATTTTAAGAAATTTAACACACTCAAACACGTATTATCAGTATTTATCTACGTTATTTTGAAATACATTGTATGTGAAGTTACTCGTAAATGTACATAAAATAAAAATAGTCAAAAACAAAATCTTTCAACCTAATTTTTATTTCTATATTTTATAAAGGAACCGAACCCAATGATTTTTCTTAGCTGCGCATAATTCTACCGTTTTGTTTTCTTATTGAGAAAAATAATTTTTAAATAAATATAACAGTATTAATATAGTGTTACGTATTAATTAATATAGACTCATATTTGATGATTGTAGGTCATTCACTGTGATATAAAAATTACATTGTTACAATATTTGATATTTTTTTACTATTCATTGATTTATTCTCCGGCAAGCTTTGGACATTTTCTGGGACGAGGCTCAATTCCTCAGAAGAAGTGTCTGAAAGAGACACTCTACCATTATCTTGTAGAAAATAGATTATTCAGAGTAAGTATTTGAACGCAATATTAATATGCTCGTTTTTGAAAAATTAATAAAAATAACTCAAAAATAAATAATTTCACCGGGATATTTTTTCATGATGGTTTCCGATCAATTATAGTGATACTGATGTAATCCTATTCGGCTCCTGTGTCTACGAATTGTCGATTTCCAATCTTTACGAATAAGTCAACACAAATTCCTTACCTTTTCAATAAATTATAATAAACATAATTTATTAAAATTAATTAATCACCTCATAGTATTCATTCAAAACTGCACAGTATCAGGGTTATGATATGAGCAATTTTTAAAAATGTATTAAAATAAATTATTAGCTTTGTCTCTATTATAATAATCATGGAAAAATACAAATATTGCAGTAATCTGCCGCGGCGGAAGACATAAGCGTCAAAATAAGATAAGAAAAAAAAGAGTCGTATCGTTCATAAGCGCCAAAATGGGATAAGAAAAATAAGTCGTATCGTACAAAAGCGCCAAAATCCTAGGTACCTATGAGCCACGGTTAATATAAATTAAATAACAGATTATTAAATTAAACTATATCTATATTAAAAAAGTGGGATTAAAAAATCATCCAATTTATTAAATGTATTAAATATTTATGTGCACCTATAGTATAATTTACTATTAACATAATAATATTAATATAATATAATTTTTATAAGATATAGACATTTTTAAATAACTACCTACTTATAACTTATATAAAATATTAATTTTGGCGTATATGATATGTAATTTTTGCACCTTTAGCGCATTTGTCATATGTTGGGTATAGCAGGTATACAATATTAGATTGGCGCTTATATCCTACAGATTTTTGCGCAAACGATAGGTCATTTTTGTACCTTTGGCGCTTATGTTATACAGCCATCCACCGGTAAATTCGACACGAAAACAGTGGAATCGATAAACATCTGGGAACCTATTGGAAATATTGAAACAGAGGAACCAAATGGACTATACTTATAAAAAAATTTATACTGCTCTAACATCCTCCTCCAAATCTGCTTCTGTATTTCAAGAACACAAAAGGTATTTGCGTTTGGAACATGGATATACAAATAATTTAATTAATTTTTTATTTATCAAATCATGTACCTACATTAAAATCTATAACCAACACACTTTTTCTATCGATTGTAATCGATGATGTACAATGAATCAATATCATTAATTTAAGTTTTGCTTTTCCGTAACGTATAATTTTACTAGATTATTATTCGGTGTAAACTTCGATTTTTCCTTCTATACCAGTTAAAAAACATATTGTTAGAAACAGGGACATATTTAGATTTTTTTTTAGGGAGGGGCTAATGTTTTGTCTTCAACCAAAATTCCCCAATTCAGCCTATTACAAATAAGAGTAGGGAATTTAGTACACAATTTTAATTGTTGTTATCATTTTTAATGTTTCCAAAAAATTAACAATGAAATAAAATATATAACAAATTATGCTAAATTTAAATTTATTTATTTACCTTTGTTGGCAAATTTGGTAAAAATAAAATGTCGTCAGGTATACCAAAGTCTCAATGAACAACTATACGACGAAAACCGATCACCGTGTTGTTGGCCGTCGCCGTCACAACTTCTCAGTGATAATAAAATCAACAACTTGCAAATATTTTTAGTTCATATAGGCTCGTTTATTTATTGCATGGTAGTTGAGACGCGTGTTTATCAGTAAATCGATTCAAAATAGGACAAATCGAAATTAGGATAATGCAGCAGTACCGCACGTCAAAATTAAGCACCATGTACCGGGCTCAAAGGTATGATCGTTACGATCAAAATCGTCAGACACATTACATGAATGACTTGTTAATTGTTACTAATAATTCTTAATACAAATATTAAACTTCTACGATTTACATGTGATAGGACATAATAAGTCGATTTGATAAACATTTCTTGGATTTCGAGGAGGGGGCTAAAAGCCCTCCATCCCCCCTAAAATACGCCTCTGGTTAGAGACTTCGCAGTAATATAAAATGTCCAGCTCGGAATTTGCATGATGTTTTTCAACTTTTTACATCCAATTCGGTTACATTGGATGGTTCACGCGATGCTCGAGGCGCTTTTAATTCGCGCGCCAGTGAAAGAATGCCACAGCTTAATATACCTATATAGATGCTGTCCTAACCTTGATATAAGTCTATAACGAGCCTCTGACCTAATGGATCCCCTAATCAGTCAGTCATAATATGATATCTTGTTTTATTTACAAAATTTGCCTCCACTAAAGGTTCAATATCAATAATTATTATTAATAATTATGAACTATTTCTTTATTCTTATACATTTCAAATTCTTCGATACGACTTTCAAGTTCATTCTTGCTGACCACACCCTTGGTATATCACATTAATTTTTAACTATTAAACTATGTGCACGTTGTATGGATTTATATCGCATATTCTAATATATTTTAGGCCTATCGGTTTGGATAAAGTACATATAGAATACAACGAAAAAGGTTCTTTGATTTTTTATTATATAATTTAATAATGAATAAAAACAATTAAGATAATGTAACAGTTGAAATAGCTATTTTTAAGGAATGTTTTGGTGAAAAAAATATGCTCAATACACTTGAAAAAAATTTTCCCCTGACCAACTGTTCCTAACCTGGAAAATAAGTACAGCTAATTTAAATGTTCACATATTCAATAAACTATTTTTATATCGCTTTGAACAACAAAGTTACATGTAGTATAAAATATCAAAGGATGGTAAAAAATACACTTCTACTTTTTTCGTACGCTGAAAATAATTCAAATAAAAACATATTATATTCATCGAATTAAATTAAAAATAATTTAATTTCAACAACGGAACTATTGTTTCATACTTACAAAAATTATCTCCAAATAAATAAAAAATGAAATTATTTTAATGAAAATACTACTATAGGTAAGTTAAAGTTTGTGGCAATTATTGACGAATCGTACGTGAGGCCGTGATGCAGTAAACCGACGCACTTCGATATTACGACTCCGTTTCATGGAAAAACGATAATGCGAACACATTTATTTTCATAAAACCTTTTTACAACATGCGTTTATTATTTTCCAAGATTGTCATAGCGGCGCCAAAGCAAACCGCAATATTCAGTATATGCTAATTTTTCTTGGTATTTGATTAAAAATAAGTATTCGTTTCTTCTTAGCGTTCTTTAGTATAATCCTACTGCAATTCAGAAAAACAAGAAATGATTGTACTTTTTTTCTAACAATAAGAAAAACGAATTATTTTATTGAATGTAATTTTTTGTGTGCTAATATAGGTGGTGTTTTCAATACATTACCGTACTTATGATGTATAGCGGTGATAGCAATAAGATACACGAGCCTCGAAGTACAAAAGAAATTTCTATTAACTTAAAGCAAGTCATTAATAAATGAATCTTTAAATCCTCTACATTTACTTTACTTCGATATTATTATTTATATCTTTTAATGGAGGTGGTTGTAAAAAAAAAGTTATTCCGTTAAACCTTTTATGTAGACTATAAGAATTAGATATACCTCTTTGTTGCGTTAATCCTGAATTTTATATCACATAAACTTTGGGTAATGTGTTTTTAACAATTTACAAAGAACTCCGAAGTCATAGAAAAACTAAATTAACTGAATTTAGTTAGGAAAAGCAGTCTTTTTAATAAATAACTATAGCCGTTGTTTTAGTATAAAGGGAAAAGAAAATATCAGAAGTATTTAGAAATTATAGTCTATAATCAATAATACGAATTTTTTTGTTATCATAAATATAAACGTATAAAAATACGTCTTTTGCTTAAGGCTAGTGGAAATACAAGGCAAACCCTCATGTTACATGTTATATGAACATGGGTACACAACATGTAATAATTATTAACTAGACCCCATAAAACCATGTTTTTATAATGGTTTCTTATTACGTATCAGAACTGTTTCTATATCATCGCAAATAAAAAAAAAAATTAAAATAATATTAGATATAGTATCATGTGCACTGATAGAACTTTATGACAATATTTTAAAAATAAAATAAAAACTTATCCAGAAGTAGAAATGATCTAATCCAAAAATAGTTTTTGGTATTTGGTATTTGGTATTTAATAATTATTAAATAGTAAATCATAAACTCATAGACTTCCATACGAACGTGTTCAGTGTTGTTCAATATCTTTTCGAAGAAATGAACAATAATAATAGTAAATAGATTATCTTAGTATAAGGAACATACTGTATAATCTCTCGCACAATTTATTGATAATAAAAATAATTTAAATATATACGGATTAGATAGTACGTAAAGTAAAGTGAATTATCGAAATTGAGTTTTAAGTATAATAAGAAGAAAATGTGTCTACTATAAAAACTGGTTAAAAAATAATTATAATTCTGCTCCAAGACATATAACATGTATGTATTAATCGTGTGTTTCGTGTTAATGAAGGAATCGTTTGTATTGAAAAATAAAAAACATTTCCGGCTTTCATATTTATATACACTAACTCTAAGTTTTGTACGGATTTTATAGTATTGACTTCTGGTTAATGTGTGTATATATTCTTTTACGATCACTAATACCGCCACGTGTTTATGATGTAGAATCTGAGTAAACAGATAATTCTTTTCATTCTTTGATATTTATTTTGAGCATAAAATATTTAGATCTCAATAAAAAAAAAAGATGCAATGGATGAATCGTGTACAGTTTCAATGATGATCGAAATAAAAATATAAGTTATCTGAGTTACAAATTGTCTAATAACATTTATAAACATTTTTCGTTATTCAATGAATATTATAGTATACAAAATACTATCACAAAACAATTTTACAACTTATTCACTCATATATTGTAAATATTAGCAAACTAGTAAATTTAAAAAACTTAGGAAACAATAGGACTTATAGGTCAATTGCAGCCAAATTAGGTATAAAACAATAAAACGATTTATTTTATTTATACGTTTCCTAATTACTATTAACCGTGTATTTAAATCGGAAAACATAAAGCAAAACAATAGTTATGTACATGTACGTATAAATAATTAATAATGTATTTTATTAAAATACATTAATATAATTTTTAAGTGCAATTACTAATTAATATGAATCATACATTTTATAAAATATAAGTACGTCATATAATGTAATGTATGAGTTAAAAATGTTCTATAACCACAATGGTGTTTTTATTACTTTGTATATATTCGAAATCAATCTATACATACAGATGTATTAATTAATAATCGTGTTTATAAAATAATTATTTTAAATTACCATATAAATTAATTCAATCCGTTTAGTCGGTTTAGGTGCAACGAATATTACGGTTATCACGACTACCATGAAAACTAGGAATAATTAATAATTATATAAATTGTATAAAATAACTATTATAAAAACTAGAAATACTTAGAAATTAAAAGTTATTATATAAATTATATATAACTAGAAATAATTAATACTCTAGGAGGAAAATGCTCAGACATGCAATTTAAAATTCCTATAAATGGATTTTCAGGCTTTTGACGCCACATGAATACAACCAACTTATAGGTAAAACATCATGATTCCAGATTTGCATGCAATAATATAACACAATAGTGTAACTCCGTTGGTAAATGGCAAGTAAAACATCATGTTAATCATACTATTTAAAAAAAATCCTCATACCAATAGATACTAATAATAACTACCATTCAATATGTCTCGCTAGGAAGTCGCGATAACCGATAAGTACCTAGATAATCGAATACAAAATTATGTAAGATTTGAAAGAAAGATTTAATTTTTAAAAGTTAAAATCAGTTTACACAATTTATTTATGATATGAACTCATAAACATAATTCATACAATATGCACGAATAAACGGATATATTTATATGAGTTATGGTGTCCATTAATTAATTATAACAGTGAATATAATTTATAGGATTAATATTTTAGTACTCAAAACCTGTTTTATTAAATACTAGCTGATCCCGTCGGCGGAGTACGATTGCGCGCGTCTTACCTTTTTAGGTATACGATTGCGCGCAGTGCTAGAATAACAAAAGACAACATTTTAATTACTCAAAGGCGTACGATTGCGCGTGAAATTGGGTGCGGCGTTGCCAAATGTATTACGTTAATAATAAAAAATACAAAAAGTCACATATCCATCAGCCCGCTGCCTGATAAATCTAAATTTTTGCCCATTCACTAGCAATAAATCATTTCTCCTTTCTGATGTAATACGGCGAATTTCGTTTTCCATTTTTATAAAATCAATACAAAATTTAACACTGTGACACAATTCAAACACCAAACACAACTGATAGTAAATTGATATATGTCACATCATGCATGATTATAGTAAAGGTATATTCGTACATGTATGGAAATTTACAATAAAGATAATATAACCAATTCATTCTTAGTGATGGGAAGTTTGTCTGATATCAGCAAAAATAAGTAATAAATAATATACTAAATCTACTATGGTATCGTACGGATTTGCCATGGACCTATATATTTGGCAACGTTGCTTTATTAAAAATTAAAATAATATAGCGCGCGCAATCGTACGCTTAAAAAGG
The DNA here is from genome assembly GCA_034509805.1 of Sipha maydis. NCBI lineage: Eukaryota > Metazoa > Arthropoda > Insecta > Hemiptera > Aphididae > Sipha > Sipha maydis. The sequence goes on along the minus strand of JASXSY010000874.1, from coordinate 222,539 downwards.
TACCGCTGATATGGACCGCGCGCAATCGTATCGCGCCCGATCCCGTGCACTTCGTTGCTCATTAAATATACCAACTCTATATGTCTCAAACTATGTTCAATTCGTTATTTAATATTCGGTGGATGATGTTCTAGATTTATCTTAAGTTTTCTATTGCCCGGAATAAAAATGCTGATTCGCAGCAGTACCTATATTATCAGGTAGGCAATCTACCTGCGATATATCGCGGACCTAGTGCTGTTTGTACGTAAGTGTATGATTTAACTCTAATAAAGTATCAAAGTTATACCAAGTTTGACATAATACGGTGGATTAATATAATCAATTAATAAATACATAATCCTAACCTAACCTTAACGTACTAAAATTCGATGAATAAAAAAAACCAAATTAAACCCTTTTTAAATTAGCCCATCTTCTTCCCACGGATCTGCACACAAACATTCATTTATATATAATATAGCTGAATATATATAATATATATATATTATAATATATATAATATGTGCACTTCGTGGCCCGAAAAAATCACAAAAAAATTATGATTGTTCAACTCCTTTTTGGTGTAACTCACTGCAGTAAGTGCAACTCAGTCATGGGAGCCAAATAATCATGGAGCCAATTAATAAATAACAAAACAAAAATTGGCATTCTGGCGTCTTCTTGGCAGTTTTAATGACACAAACAGATAGAAAATATTCAAAGTACTTATTTATGTTTTTTTTTGTTTTGGTTACGATGTATACGATGTATATACTCCTTGTAACCATCAATTTTTTTAGGACATTTGTCAATGAATTACCGTGATCGCTTAGCTTCGACTATGTATAGATATTGTTGCTATTTTTATGGTTATCCATGGTTAATATACGAAAAGTAAAATTGGAGACATAATACTGCATACCACAATGACTTTACAGAAATTATTAAGTATAGATTATATAAATACAAGTATATACAATGTATTATTCATTTTATAAACAATTGTGAAAAATATAAAGGAATGTTTGTAGATACTCGTATATTATAATATGGTATTGGTTCATTATTGAAGTATATCTACAAAGTTTAACAATACCAATTATATAAAATTTGATTCTTTCTTCCTAAAAATTACATTGAATAGCAATTGTACTTACTTTTTACTTGATATTGCACGATAGGCCAAGGCACATGTGCCAACTCCTACCCCGTGATTTATATACTGCTCCATCTCCGATGTACCGTGTACAAAATATGTATTAAATAAATCGGTAAAATAATAATGGTATTAAATATTAATCTTAAAAAATAAGTTGCTTAGATATCCGGTTAATTGTCTGCGTTATAATGTGCAATGTACACCAATGTTATTTGGGTGAAGTAAGGTGGAAGAAACTACAAAACCCATGTACCGCAAGCCTTAAATAGGTTTCGAAAACTCTCATATTACCTTCCAGCTGTCATGTCGTATTACCATCATTCGAGGTTTTTTTTATGAGCACGTTGTTGATGAAAATGAGAGGCATCATGGATGAATTATGATTTGACCGTAAAAATTTAGACAGTACAATGGCATCGAAAATAGTGTACAAAAATATATTTTTGTCTACTACCAAGAATAAAGTTTTATTTTTATTAATTATCAAACCTAAGTATATTAAATAATTATCTTAAAAATCATTTTTTTTATCATAAATTATAAATAAAATTAACTATATGTTTCTTATATTTACCTTATAATAACCTTATATAACCTCGTATAATCGTTAGTCTTAACAAACAAATGGTATTATGTTATTTTTACGAATTACGAAGTATTGAATAGAAATAGTAGGTATTTTAATTGTTGGTAAGTGATAATAAGTAATAATATTAATAACCACCAAATATTAACTGAAATCTGCTGTAGACTACAATGTTGTATACATTTTGGGTACTTCTATTCTATTTCGTTCATTTTCGTACTTCGTAAATGATAAATTCATGTAAGTGCTATTAATGCATATTTGTATTTGAATAATGATTAGCAGCTCGTATACACTTCAAATTAAATTCAATACTTTTTATATCATCGTTAATTAATTTATAATTGTTCGCTGTTAAAATTGTAGTACTAGTACAATAACATGCATAGGTTTAACCGAATTATCATCACTCTTCATCGAAAAGAACTATAATAATTATGTTACGTTTACGAATAAAATTATCGTAATACTTCAATATTCATATAAAATCTGATATTATTTTTGTAATTCAATCCCTCTTATACTACTGCTAAATATTTCCGTAAATTTGTATATTTGATAAATATATTGTACCTGTATACAGTATTTATTATTTCTTGTATAGGTATTTTTTTATTTTATTGAATAAATGTAATAACTTTCATTGCGCACGTGTTTTAAACACGCGAGAGAAGGCTTATGTATGTAATAAATTCGCAAGGTTAGAATTTACAGATTTTTTATTCATTACTCAGTTGACTATCATCGGGGGGCCAAAATGGCCGGTGATTGACAGATAAAGGAAAACCGAAAAGGCGGAGCCTTGTCATTGAATTCAAGGGGTTACCAGGCAACCATAACACAACAATATGTGCCTGTTCTAGAATAACAATATATGCATGTCTAATAAGGACGTGTATATGTTCTGTACGCATAATAACCCTTGTTAAAAGAACACTACTATAAAGGTACTTGGGAGTCTAGGGTTGGGGTGATTTCACTGATTTTAGAGCTTTAATTAGTATAAGGTTTATTTGATGGCTTATGTCGTCCTAACTTGAGCTTGTACAAGTGGCGCAAATTAATATGTTTATCTTTTTTTTCCTTTTTTTTTTAACATCCAGTACAATAAAAAAAAAAATTTTTAGTAATAAAAAAAAAAATCGCTAAAGTACTCACATTTTCAACATATGTAAACATTAATGAATACCGTTATTTTAATAAATACTTACGCAATAAGTATACAAATATATTATTTGACAATAAATCTTCCTTGAAAGATATTTTCATTGACAAAAGCTAATATATATAAACTTAAAGAACTATGTTAACTAACATCATAATAATATTATACTAATTAAACAAGTCTTAAAGTATTTGTATTAATTTAAAGTATTTTTGATTAAGTATACGAATTATTCATAAGATTCTTGTTAATGAAATAATATGAATTTCGCCCAACGCTCGATTATTGAAAAATATATAATAAATACAGACCTCTCGTTTTAAGAAATTTAAAACCCATCTTCCAAGAGGTCATAATTTAACCGTAAGTGAGAGTTTCAGCCTCCTCTAACACACCAACCATTCTATAGTAAATGTACTTCTTATAAATCATATAAAGAAATTTATAAATAAAAATTTATTTTATTTTTTACATTTATAAATAAAAATAAAATTAATAATTAAAAAAATCGTAATCATATATGATTATGGTGATCGCGGGTTACTTTTCAACTTGTATATAGGTCCATATAAAATTATACAAACACAATTTATGTATTTATTGATAAAAAGCAGATAGGCTTCAAAATATTTATAAAAAAAAAAAAAGAGGCGGAAGCCTATTGTGAGCCATTGTCACATAGTAATCAATAAACAATGATAAAAATGAAAATTATATGGTATATTCATATTCGACACAATAAATCGTGTTTCTCTACAAACTGAAGCAGTGGAACGGTACATTTATAAAAAAGGTATAGCCCATAAGAGCACACAAGTCCTCTTATTACGTAGATCCCCATTCAATTCGAGCACGGCTTTCACTATATTATATACGCATAAATAATAAATATATCACGTTTAAAATACACTTATGAGAATATAATAAACATCATATAGAACAATTCTTAATTGTAGAATACATATGTTTAATTGGTATCTTGTAAAGGTGAAATACTTATAATAGGTACACAACTAAATATAATAGCTCATCTCATACTGTATTGTTGCCTCAGGCAATAAATGAAAAAATATATATATAAATGTATATACATAAAATAAAATTTCAATAAAAAAGTTGTCAGATTTGTTTTACACACTTTGTGATTTTTGCCGCCAGTTCAGTGGCCTGTTTCGGCTAAATAATTACTAGCTTCCTTCAATAATTTGATGCAGATAGATCACGCCCATAGCATTTAAGGTTTTTTTTTGAACATTAAATTAAATAGCGGCGGCAAAACAAAAATATTTATTAACCGTAATTATAACACCTATAAGTTATTTCGAATCTTGAATGCAATGTATAGAAGGAAAAATTACCAAATGGTGTGGGCATATTTTCATGATTGTAAGTATAATAAAATATAATATATTGCTGAAGAAAAAATATTACGTGGAGTATAATAATGTTATGTAGATTGAGTTATTCGCTAGTTGTTCTTTATACAACTATAACTTCTTATAGTACCTGTGCGCGGTGGTTTATATTTTTTTTTTTTTTTGTTTTATCAAACGTTTTTTGTTTGTAGTTTTAAACCAAAACCTGATTTAATCTGAACTACATATAATAAATTTGACTTTCTTATTAATTATATGAAGCGGTAAATGGTTTTTAGACAAATTAAATGTACGTTTAATTTATTATACATTCTAATCGAACATATTGGTATTTATTTTATTTTTTTTACGTTTTTAAATAATATTTTAATTGAACTAAAGAGTTCTTCATACAAATTTTAAATAATTTCTATATGAAAAATTTGCTAATACAGTGATAGGAAATACGGTCATACGGTTCACATAAAATAAAAAAACCATTTTTAGAATTTCACGGTAACTTTTAAAACTATTAAGTCATATAAAAATATAAATATACAACCACAAAATGTGAGCTTTTAACGGCAGTAGATTAAAATTCAAAACTTCCATATCCATTATTATGCCCAATAAATACCTATTAATGTTTAAAATAGCGGTTATTTTTTCAATATCATGATCAGGTTATTTATGGATTACTTTTAATAACATTATTATTGTTCTTTCTCCTATTATTTAATTTGAGATTTTAAATTCACAATATAAATTACTTGTGTTTTATTTATAAGTAATACAGTTCGAAAACTCATAACTTTTTTATGAGCACTTAAAAGATTGAAAATTTTCCTTTAAATCTATACTTAAACATACATATAACATGAGATTATAGTACATTAATTCAACTTTTTAAATCGTTTTCCGAATTAAAATTTCGAAAAAAATAGTTATTCTGTCATACTCGTGATCGGCAAGAGGATAGGACAGGGAGAGCTAGAGACCCAGAACCTGTATCTCCGAGAAGGCCTGTCATTTCAGCCTTTTATATAAATCTATTTTATAATCTCATTCGTCGTAACATAAAATGGAAATTTGAATATATGTACTGTACAAAATTAAGTACAAGCATGTACAAGTAGTGTGTATATCTTGGCCAAACAAGTGTAAGCAAAGAGGGCTTGAAGCCCAGGGGTTCTCAAAAGTTCTTGCCGACCCTGGTTATTTTGAATTGCGCTGAGTTAATATGGTGACTGAACGCAACAATACCATTCATTAGGTATAATATTCAACTACTTTCATTCAATCATCCCATATTATATTTTGTTCTTACTTTGTCTGCTATAAAAATTTACATTTTTTTCAATTGTCATAAATTTAAGGTACCTTAATAACAGCTTTATATAATATATGGAATGTATTTATTTGTCATATGGTATACCGCTCGACTTTGTAGTTTATTTTAACACAAAATCATAAAATATACTACTTTCAATGCTTAATTATTATTTTATGCATGCATTTCAAAATATAATTATAAGTTCAATTCTATGTTTTGAAATAATATCTTTAGTACATTATCTTTATCGTACATACTTATGAAAGTGAACTATTTGACTTAATTATTCTTTTATTTACAGGTATTTGGGCCTAGAAAGTTATCCCCCAAAAGAGTTCAACCCGTTGATTAGCCACAAAGAGAATTGTTATCGATATCCGTTTTTGCAAAGTAGACAACAACAGCTGTGCGATCTTGGTGAAAACATAATGAGTGTAAGTACGAGTAAGTGTAAGTAAGTGCGTTGTACACGGAGAAAAATAGATATACTCGAAAAATGGTTATTTCAAATGGTTCTTCGTATAGGTCGTAAGCAGTGGTACGAAAATGGCCATCGAAGAATGCCAGCACCAATTCGGCACGCAGCGATGGAATTGCACTACGTTTTCAAACAACACGTCTATTTTTGGCAATGCCTTGACATACAGTAAGGCTGCTGATAATGTTGTTTATATAATATTAAATATGCGCGTTAACTTGAAAATACTAAAAAAATGTATGGTATATAACTATATAAATAAATACTGGAGAAATCATTTATAAACATACTTCCCTTTCCATGACATTAATTTAATAATAAGTAATTGACTAAATATTATTTAATTGACAAAATATTTTGTTCACTTTGCTAAATATGAAAAAATAAAAACACTCATAGGTAGATTTTGTTATTATTTCTTTATTAAGAGTATACTACAATTTTTTTATATAAAAAATAAATAGTAATATGACGTAACAAATATGACTGATGATACAATTGACGTAAATTCATATGAAATCACATAAAACATACAAAATACCGTTCAATATCAGAACCTAAAAACTTAAGTTTAAACATTTAATTTTTTTGAAGTTTTAATTCAGATCTCAGAAGATATTTTCACAAAAAATATTTGAATTCATCATATTATTTTATAGAGTCATTATAAACGGATTCTTCAGTTTCCGATATATTTTATAGAAATGTATAATATTGTTACGGCTAATTTATGCAAACATAACATATTTCTATGTTTTTTTACTGATTAAGCATAAATATCAAATACAATAGACATGAGGAGAGACATTTTTCACGACGTCAACAGATCATTATAACACACAATATTCCAGTAACAGTCAACATATTATTTAATCATAAAAACGATATCGAGTACATTCGCTAGTATATCTCTACCCAATGTTTATTTTATGCCTTCTATTTTGGGGGGATGAATATCGTAAATTTCGGGAGGGGGATATGTGGTATACGGTACGCCATAGGAGTAAATAATTAATAAATACATTGTTTTTGGGAAGTATATATTTTTATTTTGGAGGTAATACCAGAATCAGTAATATCCGGGAGCTAATGTTATATATAGGTAATAAGAATGTTAATCAGGTAATTTTAGTGTCTATATAGTGTAGAGGTAGTCTAGCCAGTTATATCCTAGGGGTTACGCTAGACAATTCCATCGGCGGACATATTCGCTACCAATTTACGAATAGCAATCATTTTATAACAATAATATAACGAACACGTTTATACGCGAGTTTAGGAAGCAGAGAAAAAGCGTACGTCCATGCCATAACGTCGGCCGGCGTGGCATACGCGATCACCAAAGCGTGTTCCAGAGGAGAGCTGAACGAATGCAGTTGCGACAATAAAATTCAAAGAAAACACTCCAAAAAGAACTGGCAATGGGGAGGATGTTCAGAGGTACGTTCAATACTGTAACTGTTTCTATACGCGCTAGATCACTACTGTTTCAGTCAGAGGCGAATTGGTCAGGGGAATTATCTGGGAGATTTATCTCTCTAGGCCGGTAATAATCATCAGATTATGTATCGGCCCAGAGAGATAAATAATATAAATCATAAATTTTATAAACGTTTTGCTGTTATGTACATTTTAACATTATACTAAAATTATGTACTGACAATTATATTTATTTGCTCAATAATATTGTAATAGATGATAATTAAAGATATGAGTAGTATTATATAACGTTGGCCATGGCCGGATTGGATCTACCAGAAGTTAATATGCAGTTAAAAGTAAAAATTATTCATCAAGTTTTCAAAAATTGTACAGAACCAAAATTACTTTATAAATTAAATTTTGTTACAAGTCTGTCTATTAAAAATTATAAAACAAGCAGCTCGATTATCAAATCTCCCTGGACCGTTCTGTTCCCAGTTCGTCTCTGACTTCAGTGCATATTGCGTAATCTTACTGCATAAACAAATTATGATTTTACATTCAGGATATACGTTTTGGTGAAAAATTTAGCCGTGATTTCGTCGACTCAATCGAAGATACTGACAGTGTTCAAGGGTTAATGAATATACATAACAATGAAGCCGGTCGGAGGGTACGTATCTATAATATTATATACAATAATATAGTATATAATATTATATAGTAAATAAAATATTTATATAAACCATCCTGATTGCAAAATTATTTATTTATAGGTATTATATCCTAAAATACTAGTATAACATTTACTATAAACTATCTTAAAACATACAGAAACTAATCCACCTGACTTTTTTTGCTTTTCAATATATTTTAAAATCGCTGGTACATCGTAAATTGGTTTCAAGTGAGGAAAGGAACAATTCACTTATATCAGCTACCTGTTATTGTATTACATCCTACGCATTAGAATTTCGTCCCTAAAGTATATTTTGTCCTAGTTGCATCCTTATTTTCTCACGTACATTTCGTTTTTGTTAATTTTTATCTCACCCAAATTGATTATCGTCAAATGGAGTTCTTTCAAATTTTTTGAAAATTTTTTGGAAAGCAAATTGACATCCATTCTTTTTCTTCTTAATTCAAATTCCATTCGACCTCCAGACGTGGCCTGACCACTCGATTCTTTTACTCATTAGGTATGCTTTAATTACAGGTTTTTGGTAAATGAGTTGAATCTTTTTATTAGTTCTTCTTCTACATTCTTTGTTTTTTATGATATTCTATGATATAAATTCTTCTAAGTATTCTTCTTTCCAAGCAAGTAATTTTTTCTTCGTCACCTTTTATTTTGCACACATACGTTAGAACTGATCGTAGAAAACTAGAGTATAGGCGTTCTTTACGCTATCTGGAGAGAAGTTTTGATTTCAATAATTTTTCCAGCGTATAACCTATATAAGTAACGGATATTCTCAACTTAATTTCATTATGCTTATTATTCCAGTTATTTATGTTTGCTTCAAGATATTTGAAATTTTCCATTTGATGGAATAATTCCCTACTACTAGATCCGAGTGGTCTCTTGTAGCTTTAGTCATGATTAGATATTTTATTTTGTCCTAATGAATTTCTAGGCCCATTGAATTTGTTGTTTTTATTAAGTAATTTGTTCTTTTCATTACATCTTAGGGAGTGTTGTCTATTATGAACATATCATCAGCATAAGCAAGAATCATGTCATTAGACAAATATTCCATTCTTTGACATCGACTTTATTACTTTTTTATTATTATTTTATTTTTTTATTGGTATCCATTATAATTGTTTTTATTTAACTTTTTAATTATTTCAAAATTGTCTATTATTATATTAGTGTTGCAAAGTTGAAATGAAAAATATTATCAATAGTATATAAATAGTATTTATAATCAATGATATTATGTTCGATTGTACAATACATGATCGAAATGAATGTTGCATTGAAACTAATGCTAACACGTACAAAATTAATTTCCAACAATAATTAGTAAGGTAGGATTAATCAAGATAATCCACAAGCTTATCATCAACCATATAGAATTTATTATGTATGTTATTCTTGCGGACGCTCTCGGAACAGTCACCGAAAAACCGTAGACGCAACTCGGACGTGTTGTGCAAAAACAGCGGACGCAACTCTGTTATCGTGAAGTATATTTTTGTTTTTAGGGACGCAATTCGTATGCAGCCATTACATCCTACTCTTGTATCTCATCTGATCACTATATTTTGTCCTTTTTTTATTTCTCAGAACATGTATTCCTGAATTGTTGACTACAATATTTAACCTGGTAATTTTCCTAGTACTCCGGAATCCATATTAGTAACTGAAACTAACACATCTATAATTCCATAAATAATGATGATAATTATTAAAAAAAAATTGGTATTTTAAATATGATCTTGGTTCTTATTATATTATGTAGGACAATAATAACCTAAGAAGAAAAAAAAAACCCAAATTTAAATTATCTTTATTTACCAGTAGCGTTTTCGTTCCTTTTACATTTTATGATTTATAAACATATATGTATGCGTGAATTAGCCTCGAAAGCACATTTGCATGTTTGTAAAATTTAATAAAACTATAATTTTAAATGTAACGGATTTCCCGTCACAACGTTAAAAAGTATTTATTTCGAACACGTCGGACTAATAAGGACCGTATTATGATTTTTAGATCATTCGCTCTAGCATGCAAAAAGTATGCAAATGTCACGGTATGTCCGGTTCATGCAGCGTGCGAATTTGTTGGATGAAACTCTCATCGTTTCGCGACATCGGAGACTCGTTGATGGTACGATACGAAGGCGCTTCGCACGTACGGCTAGGAGAGAAAAAACGGAAGAAAATAAAAAAACTACGACCGGTCAGAATGGACCGAAAGACGCCTAACAAAACGGAACTCGTGTACTTGGATACATCTCCGGACTATTGCGAGTATAACGAATCGTAAGTGAACGTTATTACCAATATTATTTCCGTAAAAATGAAGTTCTTCTGTGTGTGTGTATATATATAAAATATGATAATACTTACGTTAATAATACTCTAATACTTTTTGTTTAAACACGCGTAGACTAAGCATAATGGGCACCTATGATCGCGTGTGTCAAGGATTGGATGGATGCAGGCATTTGTGTTGCCACAGAGGATTTCAAATCAGATTGAAGGACGTCGAGGAAAAGTGTAAATGTAAATTCATCTGGTGTTGTAACGTCGCTTGCGAAGTTTGTAAATACAAAAAGGAAGAATATATTTGTAATTAATCGTACAACTTGATCCGTCTCCGTGTAAGATATTTACGATTTAAATGAATAATATTATATTAAATATAAGTGTCATCAATGTATATGTGTATTGTTTTATTAAAAATGCCTATGTACCTATAGGATATTTAATGGTCTTAATTTTGAAGGTTTTTTTTTAATGTTTTAACGCCACCATTACACACTATTTCAATCTTAAATCAATAGAAATATAATATGCTATTACATTCATAAGTAGTCATTAGAAATTAGAGTTAATAGTTATTAAGAAAATGACTGATGTGTAGAGAGATGAATTTTAGAGTTCATTGTAATAGTTATAGATGACTCTTATAAATTTAAAACTAATCTGTCCACTTTAACTTTCTCATGTTCAATAACATACTTATAAGACAATGCGAAATTTTGTATAGTTATAAAAATCTTTATTTTATAATAATATTTATATCGAGTGCACGTCTACTTCCCACTTCTGTCTTAGATTTCTGTTATAAATTATTCGATAATATACTTAGTCGTGTTTATTACATACACATGTGTATTTATTAGTTGTTTTCTAGAGTTTAATTTTTCTTTTTATTATTATTATTATTATTATTACGATAATTATGGTAAAAGTTAAGTTTCTTTTTTTATAAAAAAAAATAAATAATCTATTTTATTATTTTTTAATTAAACTAATACCGATATTATTGTAATAATTTTGAAGAAACAAATCAATGTATTTAAAACCAATCTAACAATTAAAGTTTATTTATATTTATATGATAATTTAATACAGAAATTTAATTTTCAAAGACAAAATTAAATTATTTATAAGATATGTAGAAATAAATTATTTAAATAGGCATCTGTTTTTTTTATTTTCCTCCCGATTGACAACCTGAACAATGACTACTGATATGTATACGCAAGACTGTATTAAATATTTAGCCGCCCAGAGGCAACAACATTTTGCAGCTTCTTTTCCGTAAAGTACAAAACTGAAAACAAGTGTCTTCAATTATTCAGTAAAAAGCCATTAGCTACGATCGAAATTAATTTTTCGCCTTTCAATACACTTAAATACAAGATTGGTAATTAATAAAAAAAAAACCAAAATATTAACGGAAGTTTAATTACTTAAATAAAGATATAAAAAAATTGTCTTTTATAAGACTAATTTGTGGTATGAATGTTTGTGTGGGGATACAAATCAAGATTAAATCAAAACTTCTATCACAATAAAATAGAATGTAAAATAAAATACTCATAAATAAATATAAATTTTGTGCATTATTAAATAATATAAATAATTTTACAGTATCACATTTATTTTTCATATACCTAATTTTAATTACTCTTATTTATCATTCATAAATAATTTTCCATTGCGAAAAATTCGATTTTTTTTTTTTTATTTAGAATCACCAAAAAAATTTTGACTTCCACTTATTACCTCCTCGAACTCCCCCCTCTCCTTATTTCGTCATAAATATTTTTCAGTTGAGAAAATAATATTAATTGTTAGTGATTTCACCCCAGCCCCGGTCTCGCAAATATTTTAAAAAATTTTTCTTGTATAATGGATGATGAGTAAACTCTGAGCTTCCCCTGATAGTGTACCCACACGAGGACATACTTGTAATTTCATAAAATTTTATTGTGTAGGTACATAATTTATCATATACAAAAAAACTTAAACGTTTAATACAAAAAAAATTAAAAATTTTAAAATTTGAATTACATTTTATAAAAAATGTATTTTAATTAATTAAACTAAACATCAATAAAACAAATTAATGAATTACTTTGATATATAAAATTAAAAACTATTTAAATTAATATTGTAAAGCCGTGAAATGTACAATACTCGTAATTCATTAAATCGTATAAAATAACCGAAAATGCCGATATATATCCTCAAAATGAAAAAAAAAAAAAAACCACTGAATAATGCAACCATTGCAAGTTTCACGATTTATCTCCTCTGTAAAAGAAGAAATTTGAAACAGTGTCGGTCTGGCCCACTCGGATACCCGGCAATCACCGAGGGCCTTAAGATTTTTTCTTAATATAGGGGTCCAACGTTATCCGTGACTTAAAAAGTTCATGATTTGCTCTTGTCGGGATTTTGTCAATCGGTATACCTACTTCCGGATCGTGTCGTTTAAAAGGAAGAGGGATGGTAAAATGAATGAGTACTTTCAGCTTTTAATTATAAATGGTTATCGCAATGGAATGGCACACTAATTGCCGCTATACTTACTACAGACTGGTGAGCGTCCATTGCCTGTACGCTGCGCATGTATACTGAGTTAGCATCATTATGCGGCATGTAAAGCGGCAACCAAGCTAATATGAAAAATCATGGAAAAATGTTAACTTACAATTATTTAAAATTATTTTACTCTAAACGAAGTATTGTTGATGTGATATAGTATAACTAGGTATAACCTCTGTAGCTAATACATTTTGGTTTTCTTAATCGAAATCAAACGACTATAAATATAAATACTTTGAAAAATTGAGATAAGTGTTGTTAACGAACAAAACAGAGGTAATAATGGCTTTGGAAAAATACAAAAACAAAAATAGATTAAATTTTTTAGAAAAATTCGAGCGCAGTGATAAAAAAATTTTGAGTTGGTACATAGTTATTGAAGCTTATTCCAATATTACGTTGTTTAGGGGCCCATTGTAAATTTTTTGACGGAAGCCCGATCGTGAGCCAGACCGACACTGATTTGAAATCACTACTATTGATTACATAGCACAAACACCAGTAGTCGAAATCGCCTTGGATTCGGTATGGTTAACGATTACAACTGTAAACGTCTCTGAGTATAAAATCACAGATGAAGATTAAATATATTTTACTCAACAACACTTTTTCTAACTGGTAACTCCTCTACACATTTGTTACACGTAGGTAAATACAGATTTATTTTTTACAAAAAATGTATTTGTATTGTGTGACGTGTCTACTATTATATGTTCGTGGTGTCTACGACGGTTTGGTAGAAGTATAGAAAACTATAAACACTATAACTAATAGTTCATCAGATAACTTTGTGGTAGATCTGCCAGTACTAATCTTAGTAAGTAGTAAAATGCAGTGACCTTTTTTTTTTTTTAAAAAAATTGGCGGGCTTATCTCGAGCAATGTATTTCGATGATAAAAGTGTTTGTAACATCATGCCTTACCGCCAAGCTTACAACATCATTCTTGTCGCTCCGAAATGAAGAAAACTAAAGTGGAGGGGCGAGTGTCGCTTCTATAGTGTTCTATGGTTCTATGTTAGAAGTATAATTGTTTTTTTTCCTTTTAAGAATGGTTCATATATTAGCCGTAAGGTTCGTGTGATCAACTATGTTTTTCGTAAATATAAGCAATTTAAGTGATAACAGACTATGGTAACTGATAAGCGATGTTTATTAATTGAAATTCAAAAAACCGACTATTGAGAACGTTTCGTTGTTCGCGTTGTAAGTTTGATGTAACTATCGCTGTTTTTATAACATGTAACGATATAGAAACACAACTGTTGGTATTCATTCTGGGAGTTGATTCAACGCGCAAACATGGGCGTCACAATGTTTGTACATAAAAGTGTTTACAATTGATCTTTGTGTGTTCGTCAGATGAACAGTGACCAACGGTTAAATATTGTGTTTCTCTTTATTTTTATACAGTTTGCAACAATTCCCGATGAAAGAAAATCGCACTGGCGCCCAGATCATTGAATTTCTCACAAAACGGGTGAATGCACTCGGTGCCAAACAATGCGGTACATTCCTTGTCGACTGCGAGACTTACACTTCCATACCGCAACTAGGTGATGATTATTTACGAAATATTAATCTTGATGATCTCTTGATATTCGTGTTAATTTCGAATATCATTTCCTCTTAGGTACCCAGCGAACATTACACGTATTTCATAATTCAGAACAACCGGCATCTGTGTTTGCCATTCTTGATAACGGTAATGGCAAAACAGTGCCTGTTGTAGCAGACGGGTTGTTTGATTTGCTTTTGTTAAAGATGTCTTCTGTGTACACTTCTAAAAAATCTAAAGTTGAAATAAGAGGTCCTCGATTTGAGCTGAATGATTTCGTCATTAAAATTGGTGCAATAAATATTAATCACAATGTCAAGGGCATCATTGTAGAGGTAAGAATTAAAGATGATAAGTTTTTTATTATAATACTGTATAATTATTTTATTTCATATAGCTTGTAAAATTTTAAAAACTTATAAAATTCACATTGTTTTTTTTAATATTTCTACATATTATGCTTAGTAATATACATTTTCTCATAATTTTTTTATTTTAAAATTCTCCAATGTTTATTTATAGGCAGAATATAGACCTTGTGTTGTATTTGGCTTGTGTTGGGATATGTTACGAGAATTTCTACAAGGATTTTTAGGATCATGTGTGTCAAATGTTCCTCCCCATTATTTTCAAGTAATTATAATTTTTTGAGTTAATTTTGTTTTCGTGTGTTTAAAATCTAACTTCAACAATTTAAATTAATTTAAAGCATTGTTTAAAATAAAATTATATTTAAAATATTTTTAAATAAAAAATTATTTATTAAAGAAAAAGCACCAACTGTAAATTTATAAATTTTGATCATAATATATAATAATTATTGATTCAATATTATATACAGACAATTAATTTTGATTAAAGTATTATATATCCTGTAATTAAAATAAACTAATAACACATACATTTTTTTTCAGAATCGTACAAATGATATATTTCAACCACTGGATACCATTCAACAATATTTAGATCACATTAACATATATAAAAAAGCTACCGGAGTATTACAACAGTATAATAATACCAATAGTACTTAATCAAACTCTTATTATACTATAACATTATGAAATATTTAATATTTTGTGCTTTCGAAAACAATTTTTTTTTATTATTATTATTATTATTTAATAAAATAGTCAATAATAAAAAAAATATAATAATAAAACAATATGTTTATAACATTAAATAGTTGTAATTAAGTACAAAAATAATATAAACGAATTAAACATAAATGGCATAAAGAGGGAATTATCCATTGATAGAACTCCAGAACAACATTTATTTATTTTGGAGTAAAATAATTATTATTAATAATATTTTTATTTATTTATTTTAAGTAATAATTTAAACAATTTCTTTTGAGTTGTCGGTTTATGCTTTGAAGAAATGTGTAGGATGCATTTTATTTATGTGGACATTTAATTTATAGTGGAATCGTTAATAAAGGTTTTCAGCTAGTTTTGTAATTAAGTTATTGTTGACAATTTATGTCAAGTATCATGGAGCATTTGAAAAAAGTCATAAAAAGATTGTCTGGTAAGCTTCAATTGTACTAGATTGGAATTGAAGGTTTAACAAGACTCAAAATTTGATTAACATACAATCATATGTATATAATGATAGTTATGTGTATAATAATTTTGTTTTAAAGACATTTTTGATTGTGAGATAGATTGCAGTAAGTGAAAAGTACATATTTAATTATTCAAGTTTTTCTTTTCTATGTTTATACCATGTCATCCTTTTGTATTAAGTGATACCTAAGTATTTTATACATGGTTTCAAAGGTACTTTTTTATTATTTAATTTAAGAGGGAAATATTTATTGACTTATTATTTATTCTTCATTAATTTTTATTTTTAAATTTTTGGAATCCTGATGTCAAAATTGGAAAGTCAAAATAACGAAACCAAATCCTGCCACATCACTTTTACCCTTAAACATCAAATTTGTCCTCAAATTTTCTTTAACAACATCACAATTCCAACCTCACTAAGCACAAAATACCTAGGTATATATTTTGACAAAAAACTAAACTGGGCCCATCATACTCATTACATCAAAATTAAACTAAACTCTTAACTTTGTTCCCTAAAATTTTTCTTTAATGCAAAATCAAAACTTACACTTCACACTAAACTAAACTTATACAAAATTCTCCTTAAACCCATTTGGATGTATGGCATCCAAATTTGGGGCTCTGCAAAAAAGTTACATATAAATAAAATTCAAATAACCCAAAATAAACCCTACACTCAGACCTAAAAATGAACACCGTGTTAGAAACCACTACCAAGTCCTACTCTCGTTACCACAACTCTCTCTTCGACCATCCTAACATCCTAGCTAAAAATCTAACCAATCCAGTTCCTGGCAACCCTCCCAAAAGATTAAAAAGAAAGTGGTGCCGAGACCTACTTCTATAATTTAATCTTACGACTCTGACCTGGAGTGTCACCAGTAAGTGGCTTCTCCTTCACGTCTTCTGGCTGTAACCTTAATTTTGTTAACATTTAAGCTTATTATACATAATTTGTATGGATTGTTTAACTCAAATAAAGAACAAAAAAAAAAATAAAAATATTTTTGCCCTATCTTCTATTTGTTTTATATAATTTTGGATTTGATTTGATGCCAGATGAAGGTCATTGTTAGAAACTAGTATGACTAAAATGTCAGTAAATGTTGCTAATAGAGTTTGTTTAAGGTACATCAAAAGCAAAAATATTAAGTAAAGAAGGACAGCAATAATTATTAATTAATTATTTAAAATTATTATTTTATTATTATAATGGGAAAATAATGTAATATATAACTTATATTTAATAATTTTTTTTTATATAATTATATTTTTGTTTATTTAACTATTTAACATAGTCACTTACTAAATAAAATACAAATTTAAATAAATATAAGATTAAATTTAATTAAATTAACTAAAATTGTACAACTTCTGTACAATTTCATGTATTAAACAGACTTAAGCTTAGTTAAAAATATTTAATAATAAATACATGAATAAGTAGGAATTATTAAATATGAACAGATATACATTAAAATAACAGGTGTAATTGGCACATACAAATCAAATTAATAATTATTTTATCTAGACTTTATATTAAATTTTTAACAAAAAGCTTAATGGCATAAAATATAATGACTTGTAAATGTTGTATACTTAAAATAATTTAATATAGACTGACTAGCATACAACATTTTGGAAAAAAAAAATTTATTTTGGTGATAAATAAATGTATAATAAGAACATCAACACATTTATACTAAATAAATTGACAATATTCAGATTTAAAAATAATAATAAATTAATTTTTTACTACTTATTACTTATTTTGTGGCTTCATACAACTTTCAAAACACCTTTATCACAAATATTAGTTGAATTTTTATTATAAATTCACTATTTCATAGCATAAACTTTTCAGCCTTTTTAAAGATTACAATAAAAAATAAATATTTTATTCGAATAGTTGATCACCATTTTTATTCACAAACATTTTAAATTAAAACTATACATAAAAAAACTAATACTACTGAAATGTACAAGAAATAAAAATATTTGTTTAAATATTACGAATTTCTAAAAGCTTTTGTTTATAGCCATTTAACTTTTATATAATTTTTACTATTTAATTATTTAAATATAGAAAATAATGCATGCAGCGTTAATGCGGTATAAGTATTAATTTTATAGTTAATCGTCTTCATAATATTAAAGTATTATTTTATAGAATAATATTTTCAATATTTTTTTATGATAAAATGAGACAATGAAATCGATTCAAATAGTCAATAAAAAGTAAAATGAACAACAAAATATTTTTATATTAAGCACCCATCTTTTGCTTTGTTTTCTCTTTGTGTCTCATGTATTTGAATTACGTTATAGGGACTCAAAATGTTATATTTTAATAATTTCTACTCAATTAATAATGTTTCTTTCGTGATATTCAAAAAAAAATTTTTAGTAGACTTCTGGTAAATTAAATAATGGCCAAGATTTTATTAGGAACTGATTCACTTTCTACTGAAAATAAACTGTAGCAATTTTTGCAATTCCTCGAAAACAACTAGAAAATCAAACAATTGATATGTTTATAGAAAAAATCTGTGTTTATTTTCTTATTTATACGGGTGTAACATAAAATGTTATGATTATGTTGACTGCTCCAAAATGTATTATAATTTAGAGGTGACCAAAATATATTGTAAAACCAATGGCTCACTCTTTTAAAATCTAATTATTGTGTTAAGTAAATTAATAATACCTATTGTGTAATTTATTTGTAAACAATAAATGGGAACATTTTTTTTAAAGAAATTTAAAAACCAATTAGATTAATTGAGGAATAAAAAAGTATATTTTACATTTAAAAAAGTTTACTGATAAATAGTTTATATACTAAATATATATTTAACAAACGAAATAATTTGAAATGTTTATTATAATGTACACCAATTATTATTAAAGAAGACAGATGATAAATGAGTAGTAAAAAATTATTGACTTTTTGTTACATTAACTTAAAAAGATTTAGCTACTTTTATTATATTAAAAAACAATTATTTTTTATTAAATAAATATACTTAAAATCTGAGCATATAATCACAATATAAAAGGTTTAAATGGAATACATTAATTACAATGGGATCAAATGAATACAATTTTAAAAACAGTCCAATGCCTATGAAAATAATAAATTAAGTTGTAAAAAAAAATAAAATATTATTTGCAAATTAATTTTAAATATTAGGTATATCATGTAAATTAACAAGCTCATGAAACTAATTGAATACAATACAAAACAATTAATACATTGCACAAATAATTTGGGTAGCACTATAATTATAACTAACTATTCATATCAATTACAAATATATTTTGAATATGATAGCTGTAAAGGAACTAATAATAAACATAAAAATGTTCTAAAGATTATTAAGTATTTGCATCATAGTCATTTCATTAGTATACTAATTGATCATTATTTTTGTTAATGAAATTGCAAATTAATGCATATCATTTATAAATCCTAAATCAATTATCCTAATAAATCAAAAACATACTTAAGATTCAATAGGTAAGTTATAAATATGCAAAATATTGGTAGGTGATTACCTTATTTATGTACACATATAATCTAGACAAATCTGTTTTTTAGGTATACCTCAAACATTTATTTATTTCTTGTTGTTACCAAACAACAATTTCTTAGATTAAAAATACTATTTGTTACAATAATATGACATTATAAAATTAAATATAAAATCACCATCTATAGTTAATTTTTAATCAAACTATTTACAATTTGTACCTTAGGTTTGTATAGCAGTGGTCATTTCTCTATGAATTGCAGCCAATTCTTGTATACGCACAAACAGACTATTGTTTAATGTATCTATTACACGTCGTTGCGATTCTTGTGCTGCTAAAGCAGTTTCCAATTGTGCTTGGGCTAGACTGACAGCAGCTTGAAGTTCAGCATTTTCTTGACTAAGTACCTATAAATGGTTTGTTATTTACTAAACACTCTATGTACAATACGATTATAAATTACTTTGCATTTTTCTTCAAGTGGCATTCTATTCATTGACAACTTCTGGATCTCATCATTTTTATTCTTCAATTCACTATCCAAATTTTCAACCTTTAGGCGAAGACTAGTTAACTCATTCTTTAATTCTGAAGCAACTTCCGATCCTCCTTAAGTATAATTATTTAAAAATTGTTAAATTATATCAATTAATTGTAACTGTAATATTTATATGATAAACAATTAAAAAATTTACCTTTGGCTACTTCACCATCAAGATATCTATTTTTCAATCTTTGATTTTCCTCTTTATAAGATTGTAATTGACGTTTCCATTCATCTACATTAGCTGTGCTCTCTTGTAATGCATTTGTCAGTCTAAGATTATTATTTTTTAAAGTCTGTAATTCAATTTCCCATTTTTTTGCATTTGCTGAGCTATAAAAAAAATAAATATTTTTTTAGTAGTTGTATTTAACTTTGGAAGAACTATTATTTTACCTGTGTGTTAAAGCTAATTTCAATCTTTCGTTTTCATATTTTAATTGCGACTCAGACATAGAATTTCCACTACCAATCAAACGTCCTTCGTTGCTTACCTGATGTTTTGGACTTTCTGTAACCTGCATTTGAAACACAAATTATAGGTAATAATATTGTTTAAAGAAGTATATTAAATGATATCTCTTATTACATGATTAGAATTAGATATTATCATATTTTTAGACATCTGATTAATCATTTGTTCAGTTGAATTAATATCTTCAGGAGTGGTATTTGGTTCTGTAGGTGTCATATTGGGTGGTTCAATTATACTTTGACCGTCAGATGACTGACTTATACGTGTAGTTACAGGACTAGCATTAGCACTTGTAATAGGTGTAGTCGAACTCATGTAATTTTGTTGAATCTGCTGCGGTCCGTTGGCTGCCGACTGTCTGGTTTTTTCTTTAACTTCTTCAAATTTATGAATGAACTAATGAAAATTATAATAATTATAAATTATTTAATTAAAAATAAATAAACACAAATAAAATACTGGAATGGGAATTAACTTGCAACAGTACAAACTTTGTTTAATTCCTGTTCAGATGAAAAGCCAAGACCATACACTGTGTTAGCTCTAGTGTCGGTCCATTGACCAAATTTCTGCGAAGTTTTTGTAAAAGACATGTTAGGAGTAATTGTGCTATTTATGACCGCCTGAAATATATAATAATTAGGAACGTTGATCAGAAGAGCACTATTGAAATACATACTTTGCTTCCTTCAACACTGATAATGCGATATAGTGCCCGATGGGAGTCGAAAAAGAAGGACACGTTCACGGCCACCGTGGATGCAGATATCCATGATTTTTTTGTCTTGGGATCTATATGGAATACATGAGCTTTGCAAGTGAATATAGGTTGCTCCCTGTTTAACAATAACCATAACAATAATATTATCATTATTCACAAACGGTACAGAGCAGCAGCAAATGATGGTTAACAATAAGATATTACAATAACATTTACCCCATTGTATCTTTGCCCGAAGTCATAGCCATTGACGTGTAATGTGGAGACTCTGAAACCACTGTATCTGACTCGGACACCAATTCCGCTTTCAGGTATAGCAGCGGCGGCAGTGACGACAAATAGTTTGCAATCCGTGCACGGGATAAAGTTGAGTGAATGAAAAAACGGTTCTGATAAATACGTGTGCGATGTAACTGATATCCAAATGGATGACGAGCTGTACTGCTGTAGTTTCGCACAGCAATTCACGGGCTTAATATTTGTTTATCAATCAATTTTGATGAATATGCGTTTTTGATAAGGAAACAAATTAACCGAAAAATACGCATGCGCAAAGCGGACCAACGCCCATTCACGCATGCGCGACCGACCGTCTGTTTGTTATCAATTCAACAAATATCACCGAGTCTTCGGCCGTCCGTCCGACAGTTTGTCACTGACATCCATTATCATTGTGAAATTGTAACGCCATTGTTCACCAACGACTAGTTTTTCGAATTATTCAATTCAAAACATTATTGCTTGCGCATTCATAAATATTCTCACGATCGAAACGTAGTGCTCTGTAGCTTACTAACTTCTGATTTACGGTCACTGACTTCGGTTTGGACAAGTATCCATACTCTGCAGTGGTATTACGAGTTTTATTTGGAAAATTTCTGATATATTTTTCAAATGTATGTTTTACTTTACAAATCTTAATATTTTCTGTCTTGTCGAGTATTTAGTGTTTAAATCTAACTTAGATATTAAAATGTATCCGTAAGCCTTTCACTTGTTATTTGCTGATTTATTCTGAGGAGTATTCAGGTATGTAAAAATTGAAAATACTGTTCTCGTATAAGTACATGATTTTAAATTTATAACATTTACGACCAATCATTTATTTGCCTTGAAAGGAATCTTAGTTAATTTTTCATGAAAAATCGTTCTAGTTAGCCATTAAAGATTCTTCCAATAAACCACTTTGACCAATGTCAAAACTATTATAGGATTTTTGGTTTTATTTATCGAGTAAACAAGTATACTCTCTAGATATTAGACTTTATACAGCTTTTTTCTGAACTCTGTATTGATTTCAATGTATTTAAAATTAATTTTTTAGCAATAACTCAAAATATGATAACTTTAACTACCTACTATACAACTTTTACATTTCATAAACATTGTTCTCAAAAGTCAATAACTTATTTTTTTTTTTTTTTGCAGAAAATATGGAGGAAGCCCAAGAAACTGACATTAGCATATTGATACCTGATGTAAATAATATTGCAATAGAAGAATTAAAAATTAATAAATCTGTTTCCGAAAATAAACCTGTATCTAACAGTTCAGAACAATTAAATTCATATGAGAATTTATTTGATCAGTTAAAAGGACACAATAAACATATATTTGTTCTTAGTACAGCTGGTAAACCAATATACACACGGTAAATATTACACATTTAGTAGACATAAGTAATAATATATTTGTTTATAAATCATTTAAATGTAGGTTTGGAAATGAAAATCAAATGGCTTCTCTATTTGGTCTAATGTTGGCTCTAATGTCAGTGACTCAAGATTCAAATGATACACTACAGTCAATATGTTGTGGTCGTACTCGAATAGTATTTCTAAACAAAGATCCAATCATATTAGTTGGTGTATCTCAATGTTCTGAACCTTACGATATAATTAAAAAACAACTAATGTAATTTATAATGTACCGCAATCAAATCATTTCATTAAAAGCTCTAATTAAAATGAACATCATGTTATATTATTCTTTGTTTGCAGATATGTATACAATAATATAATCAGTACACTGACCCTAACTCAGTTAAAAAGAATCTTTCTCAATAGAACTAATTTTGATTTACGGCGGCTAATGAGTGGATCTGAAAGACTAATTGACAAGCTTATAACTTTTACCGAAAATGATCCAGGATTTTTATTAGACTCCATTAGTTGTCTTCAAATGCCATCTAATAACAGAGATAAAATAACACAAACTATTTTAACAGAATGTAGTAAAATAAAAGTATTAAAATAAATATTTTCAAAACTTGAATGTATTCAACATTAACTTGTTTTAATGTTGTAGAATTTAGTATTCGGTTTATTAATTGCTCAAAAACATATAATTTCAATTGTACGTATGAAAAAATATTCTTTGCAAGTTTCTGATATACATTTAATTTTGAATCTAATAAATTCAACCGAATCTTTTAAAACTGCAGAAAGTTGGACACCTATATGTTTACCTACATTTGATTCTAGGTAAATTATTTCTACTAAATTACTGTATTTTAACTTCTTATCATACAATTAATAAAATTGCTAATTTTTATGTATTTTTTTTTTTTTTTTTATTAATTCTTAGTGGTTATATGCATGCTCACATATCATATTTAGCTGAGGATTGTCAAGCATGTCTTGTTCTATTGACTATTGATCATGACCTTTTTTTTACCCTTTCCGAAGCAAAAAGAAGAATTACTGAGGTTTGTATGTATTCTTATGAAATTCCAACTTATATTAAATATAGATTGATATATATTATGTTATATTTATTATATTATTCAAAATATGTTAAAAATAAAGGTGCCCTATATAAAAAAAAATCTGAAATATATTTAAAATTATGTTTAAATATATTTCAGATTTTTTTTTATATAGGGCACCTTTATTTTTAACATATTTTGAATAATATAATAAAATGTTGTCCTCAGGCAAATAATATTATGATATTTTATAGTTATTTCTTGTTAACACTTGATAACTATTAATTAGTGGTCCCTATTACACGTGTTTGAAATTACACATGTAGTTTGTGTTATTTAAGTACACGTGTAAATAATAAATATTTCATAAATAAAGGTTTATACATTTTTATAAGAATACAAGTAAAAATACAAAATTACAGGTAAAAAAGACCTTTTCGGCGGAATATATAAACGTCCGAGTTATTAGTCCGAATAATGTATAAAATATGTACCTGAATGATGTACAAAATAATGTCTTAAAAAGTTATAAATAATATTTTTACCAACATTTATGTAGTATATAACACATTATATACTACATATACTCGTATATTATATTCAAGTGCATTATTGACTACACGCTATCGAGCTATACGAACCAATTACACGTGTATTTAAAATACACGAACTTCGTTTACCTTTTTTATGGTAGTGTATTTTAAAAACACGTCTAAAATAGTTACCTCTACTATTAATTAATTGTAAGTTTCCTATTAAAATCTATTTTTAAAAAAATTCTGCTATCTTGTACTTGGGATTTTTGCTTGAATTTATTCAGGCAAATTGGCATCTTTAGATAATAGAGTTAACAATTTGCATAAAAAATAATATAATCTGAATATTTTTAATAGAAAATGCGTCGCAATGATTGTCTTCAAGCAATTAATGATGCTATTATTCGTCAACCACTAAGTTTAGCACGAGCCAATATTCATGGATTGAGGCATCTTTTGTACAAAATCAAAAACCGGTCTCAACATTGGTGCCCCCCATTTACACTCCCATATAATACTGATACACTCCAACAAAACCTTATGTCTGTATATTGTTCATTAATTAGTCAAATGAATTTCCCTGGACGCACTTTAAAAGTTATTTATCAACAATTAACATCTGAAACTATGGTTGCTTGGGTATGTAAATACTACATATATAATTATAATGTGGTAAAAAAATTGGGTTAAGCATTTTTACCTTATATTATAGGCTACTGATGAAGTTGAATTATACATGTGTTTTGAACCATTGGTTTCTACAGAATGTGCAACAAATGCAGTAACCAAACTAACACAGTGGATGAAGAAAGAAGAGGACTCGTTATTTATATTCAATATTCCAATGTTTTAATGTTGCCATTTCAGGCTGTTGAGTCTATATTTTGTGATAATAATGATAAATTATTTATTAAACTATTTTTAAGGATAACAAAACTGTATAAATTATCTCTTTTAATTTAATTTGTTTTTAAAGTCCTATAGAAAATATTAAGAAAAATTAAAAACATTATTCTTACCCATGAATTTGTAATAATTTATATTGTATGTAAGTTTTTGATGACTAAAAAACTTCATTAAACAGTTAATGACTTCAACAATGACTGATAAGCTAAGAATAAATTTCCTATTCAACAGAAAAAATGATACTCAATTTTCCATACGAAATATTATTTTTATCAATACATTTTTTCAACAATTTTCATAAGGTTATACAAATATCTATGTAATGTGTTAAGATTAAGTAGACAGTTGTAACATTTTTTCTATAATGTAATAAGTAGAAAAATTTTAAAATGATTTTTTTCCAAACTTTTATGGAACACAAAAAATGTTTTGAAATAATTCTTCATAAAATGTTTTTTAAAACTTTCACAATGCTCAACATAAAATGTTTGGTTAATTTAATTTTAGTCCAATTATTGACATATATAATAAATATGTAGATATTAATTCAAATACTGCACATTTTTAAGTTAGTAAATAAGTCTCTGATTACAATGATGAATAAATAATAATTATATTCATAGGCGTACGCAAACTTTTTTTCGTATAGTATTTGGCTGATAAAATATACCATACCCTGCAAAGATATAAATACCCTTAAAATTAATATACACAACTAAGCATTATAAACCTATAGTTATTATTTATTAAAAAAATATTAAGTTTTTCACATTCTTTTTGATATAAAATAAAAATCATTTTTTATACACATGTTTATTGAAATGTAAATGTACATTATACATCATTTATATATTTCAAATTTTCTCTCATCTGGTATAAAAATTTTAAATTCTTCATCACATTGTCTGTGTCAATTTTAGTAGAAATATGTTTTTCTATGAATATCATTGTTAAAGCATCCAGGCTTAGAGGTCATCACATAGGCGTGCGCATAGGTGCAGCAGAAGGTTCATGTGCTGCATCTGCCACATTTTTTGGGCTGATTGGTTGGTCTGTGGGCCAGTCGGGCCAATTCATTATTTAATAATTTAATATAAATCATGAGTAATTTTTATTTAATTAAGAAAAATAAATAAATAAATTGACTAATTATTCTATGATTTTATGTTATACTACTAATAATGTCTAATAGTAATTGTAACTTGGTATTTTCAAAAGCAGTGAATAAAAATAAAGGGAAGTATGTTTCTTCTTCTTCTTCTTCTACTTCGCCTTCCTCCCAACTATTTGGGGTCGGCCACCCTTGTCCTACACCTCCACTTTACTCGGTCAATCACATCTCCTCTGCATACACCGACAGCCCTCATGTCATTCTCCAAAGTCTCCAACCATCTCTTTTTTGGTCTTCCTCTTCCTCTTTTCCCTTCAACGTCCATCTTCATAACCACTCTTACTGCATTCGTTTCCTCTCGCCTCATCACATGCCCAAACCATCTCAGCCTATTTTCTCTCATCTTGTCCACAATTGGCGCTACACCAACACTACCTCTCACGTATTCATTCCTTATTCTATCTTCTCTTGTCACTCCACTCAACCATCTAAGCATTCTCATTTCCGCGACACTCATACTTTGTTCTATTCTCCTGTTAACCGCCCAACACTCTGAACCATACAGCATAGTTGGTTTCACTACACTTTTATAAAATTTACCTTTCAGCCTAATTGGAATTCTCTTATCGCATAACACGCCCGATGCTTCTCTCCATTTCATCCACCCGCACTTAATCCTATGTTTTACATCAATGTCAAAGCCCTCGTCCTTTTGAACAAAAGATCCTAAATATTTAAAGCTCTCAACTTCACCTATCACATCACCATCTATTGTCAGTTGTCTCCTCATTCCTTCAACTTCTTGGTCTCTTTGTCCAAAATCATACTCAATATACTCAGTTTTATTTCTACTAATTCTCAATCCCTTTTCTTCGAGGGCTAACCTCCACTCATTTAACCTATTATTGACAACTTCTAGGTTTTCTCCTATCAGAACTATATCATCCGCAAACATCATACACCATGGTATCTCACCCTGTATCTCCTTTGAAACCTCATCCATTACCACTGAGAACAGGTAGGGGCTTAGAGCTGACCCCTGGTGCACACCTACTCCTATACTGAAACCTTCTGATACTCCACACCGACTCTTGACACTAATACTCGATCCTTCATACATATCCTGGATCAAATTAACATACATTTTTGGGACATTTTTTCTCATTAATGCCCACCTTAAAACTTCCCTTGGCACCCTGTCATACGCCTTTTCTAAATCTATAAACACCATGCATAGTTTTTTATTCTTTTTTTTTGTACTTCTCTACTAATTGCCTAACACAAAATAATGGCTCCATTGTCGATTTTCCTGGCATAAAACCAAACTGGTTTTCTGATATCGACGTCTCACTTCTTATCCTCTTCTCTATAATCTTTTCCCAGATCTTCATACTATGACTCATGAGCTTTATTCCTCTATAGTTCCCACATTCTTGTATGTCTCCTTTTCCTTTAAATATTGGTACAATAAAACTCTTTCTCCAATCTTCTGGCATTTTTCCTTCTATCAGTACCTTATTAAAAAGATTTTTCAACCACCCAATGCTTACATCTCCTAACATTTTCCACACCTCTACAGGTACTCCATCTGGTCCTACCGCTTTTTTCTTTTTCATCACCTTCACCGCATCTCTCACTTCCTCCTCGCCCACTAGACCAATTAATCCTTCATTCCATGACATACTCTCTAAAGCTTCTTTTGGATATTCCTCGTTCAGTAATTTCTCAAAATATTCTTTCCATCTTTTTTTCACATCCTCATCATTTATTAAAACTCTCTTATCCTCATTTTTTATACACCAGACATCTTGGAAATCCTTGGATCGCTTTTCTCTCACCTTCGCCAGTCTATAAATTTCTTTTTCTCCTTCCTGTGTTCCTAGCCGCTCATATAACTCATCATACCTATTAAGCTTTGTTTGCTTACCGCACTTTTCACTATTTTACATACATTTTTATACTCTATCCAATCTTCCCTCTTCCTACTTTTCTGCCATACCTTAAATTGCTTTTTCTTACTCGCTACTACTCTCTGAATCTCCTCATCCCACCACCACGTTTCCTTGTCTTCTGGTAAACTACTTTTGGTTACACCAACAACCTCTTTTGCTATATTCTTAACACAAGTGACCATCCTTCTCCAAACCTCATTTATATCTCCCTCAACATTCCACACAGCTTTTTCTTTTAATTTCTTTATAAACTCCTTCTCTTTGTTTCCTATTAATTTCCACCACCTAATTCTGATCTCCTTCCCTGTATTCCTTCTTTTGTTCATCTTTTTTCCACTACACCATACTTCCATTATCATCAACCTATGTTGTGTTATTACACTCTCTCCAGGAATTACTTTACAATCCTTTACTCTTTTTATATTGTCTCTCCTCCACATAAAATAATCAATCTGCGACCTATTTCTTCCACTCTTGTATGTTATATAATGCTCTTCTCTTTTCCTAAAATATGTATTGATTACTGCAAGCTCATACGATTCTGCAAAATCCAAAACTTTTTCTCCAGCCTCATTCCTCTCGCCAAAACCATACCCTCCATGCACTCTTTCATACCCTACCCTCTCACTCCCTACGTGATCATTCATATCACCACCAATCACAGCATCCTCATTTCCTGGTATTCCTTGCATCACCTCATCCATCTCTCGCCAAAACTCTTCCTTTTCACTTTCTTCACATCCTACTTGCGGTGCATACGCACTTACTACGTTTAATACTTTCTCCTCGAATACCAATTTTATCGTAATAATTCTATCACTTTTCCTTCCTACGTCGACTACCTTAATTTTCATCTCATCATCCAATATTACTCCAACGCCATTCCTAGTACTAGTCCTACCTGAATATATTACCTTATAACCCTCTCCTATTTCTTTTGCTTTCTCTCCTTTCCATTTAGTTTCCTGTACACAACAAATATTAATTAAAGGGAAGTATGTTTAAATTTGTCAATTGTTAAAAAAAAAAATTATTACATTATTTTAGCCACTTTGGTAACAATAACACAGCCTGTATATAATGTGATCAATCATTTTAACTGTTTAACAATAATTTGGCAGGTTGTTAAAAATGGGATGTTTAATTTTATATGCGGCATCCGTGCACGCCTATGGGTCATCACTAACCTTAGTTCTGATTTGACAACAATCAGTTTTGAAAATGATCTTTGACAAGATCAACTTGGTAAAAGGATTAGTAACAAAAAGTTGTAAGAGTTTATAAAAAACTTTTTGAACGTCCACTATGTACTAACCAATCTAACCATTTTGAAATTATAATTTTAGATAAACTGCATATGAATTGTATTTCTGGATTATTTATAAATAGTTTAATTTCTGTATTAATATTGTTATTATATCTAACTTTAAACAAGCAAATACCCTGTGTGCATGCTTATGATTAAATTTAAATACTTTGTGAGTCATATTTAAACCAACAATTTATCAAAATATCGATATTTCTCAATTATTAAATCCCCTCTCCAAATTTATTTTTATTTAATAGACGTTCGTGATTTATTGATAGTGTTATCATTTGTTAATGGCATATTCTGTTTTATTGTAATTTTTTTAAATTCAAATTTTATATCAGTTTGAATACCAATTTATTATGAATGTGAGTAAATATCATTCTTTCAGGAATAGTTTTTACAATGGATCACGCTGACATAAATAACGGACAAATTGAAGCAACTTTTGTAGTAATTGGTGGTGGTATAGCTGGCATTAGTTGTGTTGAAGCGTTAAAATTGTACACAACAGAGTCCGTGCTTTTAATTTCGGAGTCTCCAACTGTGAAAGTGGTTACTGATGTAAAATTCTACACAAAAATAGCAGCTGGTTTCAATGTCCAAGATCAAAATCTTCATTGTTTCAAGAATGCAGAATACATAATAGACAAAATAATAGCAATCAACTCAACTGCACATACTATTGAAACTTTAAATGGTCGTGAAATTAAGTATAAAAAATTATGTTTGTGCACAGGCGCTGTCCCAAAGTTATTGGATGATAAGGATTGTGTTATTGGATTGCGTGATACGCACTCTGTTGAGTATTTTCAAACAGTCCTTGGTCAAGCCAAAAGAGTATTGATCGTTGGCAATGGTGGCATCGCCACTGATTTAGTGTACAAGTTGAATGGTATAGAAATTATCTGGATTATAAGAGATGAACATATAAGTTCACATTTTCTGGATGCTGGAGCTGCAGAATTTTTTAGTAACTATTTAAATGTTCAACAAAACAATGACAAAATTATGAAAAGATTTAGGTATCGAGGGGAAAGTAGTTCCAGAGCTGCACTAGGCCCAGACTGGCATTGCGGTGCAATGTTTGGAAACAGTGACAGAAAGAATGTGGTTATCGAATACAAGACTGAAATAAAAAACATTTCTAAAAATTCCCTGGACCTAGTGAAGGTAGAGTTAGCAAATGGCAAAATATATGAATGTGACTTTGTTGTATCAGCTACTGGAGTGATACCTAACAATACTTTTGAAATTAAAGATGGTCAGTATTTTGACATAGCCAACGATGGTGGTATTAAAGTCGATTGGAAAATGGAAACAAATTTACACGACATTTATGCAGCTGGTGATGTATGTACCGTAGACTGGACTTCAAAACACTGGTTTCAAATGAGGCTCTGGACTCAAGCAAGACAAATGGGAATGTATGCTGCCAAGTGCATGCATTCCATGTATGCAAATGAAAAACTATTACAAGATTTTTGTTTTGAACTGTTTACACATGTAACATCATTTTTTGGATTTAAAGTCATACTCTTAGGTTTATTTAATGCTCAAGGACTAGACAAAAAAGATTGTGAGCTATTAGTCCGTGTAACAGAAGGTCAAGAATATGTTAAACTAGTAATATCAAATGGAAGAGTTGTGGGAGCTCTGCTAATTGGAGATTCTGATCTTGAAGAAATGTGTGAAAACCTAATTTTGAACCAAATTGATGTGACTAATTTAATGGATGATTTGTTGGATCCTAATATTGATATAGAAGACTATTTTGATTAAAGTCAAAATTATTTATTTGAATTTAAAAAAATACATATTATATTTACAAGTGAACAATTTTTTTTCTACTTCCTATAAGGTGATCTAGATCTATGTCTTCTTGATCGTTCTCTATCATGACTTCTGCTCCTTCTATGTCGGTCTCTATCTCTTCTATCACCTCGATCACGATCTCTACGACTCCTTTCATTTCTATCTCTATTTCTCTTTTCACGTTCTCTGTCTCTTCTTTTTTCTTTAATAGGAGAATGTTTATCTCTATGTTCTTTTTCTCTACGTTTCTCTGTTGGTTCTTCCTCATCAGATGATTCAACTCCTTCTTCAATGTCCTCTTCAAGTATGGAAACTTTGGGTTCCAACTCATTATTTTCTTCGAGTACATGTCTGCTTTGTATACGTGGCAATATGACATCACAAACACGTTCCTCTCGAAGTAGTGAATCAATAAATTCGTCCATATATATAAGCTCAAACTTGCCCTCGCGATTTTGTCGTCTCAATTTTCGACTGTCAGCTAATAGAGGTTCCAGATACTTGTAACAATCTACAGACGAGCCAGTCAATCGCATGTAAAAAGCTCCAAGTGCACGAACATATTTGAACTCTTCATTTTTTATGAACTCCACAATTATATCTTTTTCCGGTTGTATTTGCAACATTTTCAATGTTAAGCACAAGAAAGGTGTAGGTTTAATGTTACCACCAAATACTCCTCCAATGTACCGCATCAACATTGCTTTGTCCACTAATAATTCGGCTGACAGAGCAAAACATTCTTCTTTCCAAAACTTATTATCATAAATACGAGACCGAATAATCTTCTCAATTAAATACTGAGGATTTGTCCCGTGAATGGTTTTAGCATCTTTTACAGTTCGGTTGGCCATCAGTTCTTCGCAAATTAAAAATCCTTAACGATGTTATCATAAGAAATAAATCAATAATATAACATAAAATTTTTGCGAATTATTAATTTATAAGACAAAAAAATTTTAAACGTTGTTAGTTCATCACCCGACGTGATGGTATCACAAATCGTAGCACCGCTAAAACAAAACATATCAAAAGATAACGGATTGCGAAGATTTTATTACAGTGTGACCAATCACCACTTTTCATCGTTAATTTACTTATCATACACGAATTACATAAATCTTGAGAAACCAAAATAGTTGTCTAACGTGGCGAAATTTGGATATTATTAGAACTAGGATTTGCATGTAATTGTGGGTGCAAAATAAGTGTTTTGTTCAAGACACATAAACAAATGTATGAAGAACTTTTTAATATTATTTTTTTTTAATATTTATATTTGAAAATACAAGGATACCTATTTCTAAAGTTCTGACGTATTCATCTTCACAGCTTACCCATGGTCTATAGGTCTATACTATTTTTATCTGTTATCATATTACGGTTTACTTATGGATTGTAATATTAACATCGTACGAATGTTAAATAATTTAGTCCAGATGCCTTACATTATAATTAGGTATGTAATAATATTCAATAAAATGTAATTAAATGACTATGTAATTTAGGTATATATTTTGAGCTACAAAGTAATAGCCGGATATACTGCTGAGTACTTCCTAAAATTGATTTTACACTTTAAAAAAATCACGATGAAAACTGTTATTGTTTTACGCGGGTTACTCTTGGTAATACATATGGATATCAACAACAAAATAAACTAAACATTTAGATGTGTGTCTTAAGCTATACAATTATTTTTGAGGTATACAGTAGCTTATTATAATATTGTAATAAGCGCATACGTATTTGATGGAAACCGATAAAAAAATAAGATTAGCGGTCAATTATTTTAGAAAGAACACGTTGAAGAAATATTACCACATGTGGATGAAATACACCACCGTTCACACACAATATTTTAAAAAAAAATTAATTGGAAAACACCAAAACAAATGTTTCTGTTCGAAGGTAAGCTCATAATACTATATATAACTAAAAAGCGTGCTCAAATCGTACGATTAAGCACATCAAAACATTATCATATCATGCAGTTAGTAACAATAATTATAATACAAGTATTTAATTTTGAAGCCTAGTATACAGTTCGACTGTTCAACATTAGATTCGACTGATTCGAAGACAAATAAGACAATTCATTTTGATAATGTTGCAAACGTACAAAAAGAAAAAATAGAACCAGTAGAAGCTGTATCATTAATACCCAAGTCAGATATTGCTAATTTAAACAAAATCATAAACATTGAAATAAAACGACAGTCTGCAAAACTTTGGTATGAAACACTAAGTTTAACTGAATTTCCGTTAGTATGTGTTTCGAATTAATTTCATAGTTCAATAATTGTAATCAACGTGATTGGTGGTATGATTTTTTTATACTGTTCTAAAATTAATTATGAATATAATAATCATCATCACAACCAATGTATCAAAAAATTATGGTAAAAATTATGAGGCTTGCCATTAAAAACTGTTTTGATTTGTTAAAATATATTATAGCTTAATAATAATTATACCATTTCATTTTAAACCTCGAGTTCGCATTCTAATTCCTATATTAGATATTGTATATCATATTTTATCAATATAAATTGTGAACATCATAATGGTTTTCTTTCCATTTTAGAAGTTTAATCACTAGTTTTGATAATATATTATTTCAATTAATTTTCAGGATTTTGCTTCTGAGTAGAGTTTTCAAACTATGGAAAAAATATAGTTTTTTTGTAATAAATAAAAATCATGGTAAAATACTAGTTATAAATGTTAAACGGCCAGAAAATTCCAGAAAAAAAATTATCATAGTTCAACGTGCATTGCTGTTATTGAAAACTGTATGGGAAATATGGTACCTGCAGTATATAAATAAAAGCATTTTATGAAAGTCTATTTGTATATAATTATTGATTGTAATATTTGTATTGAAACATTAAATAAACCTAAATAATTGATGTATTAATTTAATAATACTGCAATACAATTTTCTTCAAATTGGGTGGAATGAAATAGGAAGTTCCCGAGTGCGTCCCGTAATGACCCTTATTTAAAGTTCCGAGTGCATCCCAAGGAAAAAGGTTATATGTTATGCCATAGCTTAAGTGTGTCCCAGTTGATTTAGAGTTAACCAGGGTAAAGCACGAGAAGGTGAACTGGCTTACACCCCAAAAATATTTGATTTATTATTATTTATTTAATTATTTTATTTTAATTAATTAATTAATTTTAATTTTAAAAGTCTAATGAATGTACTAATTTTTACTCTAAATTTATATTTTTATAATATTTACCTATTTATTTTTGGTTGGAATTTAAATGCAACGATTTTCACATAGTTAAATCCAGAAATTCGTTAAATTAAATATATTTGTATGACATATTCAATGAATTAAAATTTTTTTTCATTTACTGATGTCATTTTTTTAAATATATTATTAGAGGTTTACATCAAAATTATTGTACTATCAGCGATAATATTACAGACGCATTTGGAATATACCAAAACGATTAGTGATACTTGGGCTATTAAAAAAGTACGATATAATAAGGGAGACGCACACGGGTGACCCCGATAAATTATAATCTTTAATAAAATTTCTCATCATTATTAATTTCTTAATTTTTAACATTTTTTTTTTTTAAACTGATAACACACCCGCTACCTGAGAAATTAATTCTTAACCTATCATAGCCTAACCTATTTACGATGTGAATTTTGTATATAAGAATTCTCATCTTGTATGTAAAAATTCTCGGCTACACTCAAAACAGAGGGTTCCAGTCAATAGTGAAAATATCATCCCATGTCAAGTTTCATTGATAAAAATAACATCAAGTTAAAAATATAAATTAAATTTTTGGACCTTATTATATCGCCTGTTCGCGCACATGTACATTAATTCCTATCATAATAAAAAATAATTGGGTTGACAAACCATGATTTAATAATATTATATAGTTTTATATTTAATATATTAAGTATGCTTGTATATTAAGAGTGGCGTCCACGTAGAATAACAAGTTTGGGCCGGTCCGGTCTTATCGTATAAAAATAGTTGAAGGATTGGTGTGGTTATTCAAAAAATCTCTTCCACTTCAACGGTGCGTATACATCTACTATTAACTATAGTGAACACTGTCAGCTTTTCCGTTATTGATGCACTTGCACGTTGCACAACTCCACGAAAGCCTTTCGATCGCTACGAACGTAATGGTTTCGCACGATTTCCACTGTCGCGTCCAATTCGTTCGCCACGGCTGAGCCCCACTGAGTCATTTTCAAACGAGTGTCTTCATTTTCGATCATATTTTCAAAGTTTAATTAAAAATGATGAACATAACCTCGGAGTTATTAAATTGTCGTTACTACATTGGGATAACATTTTTTTAATAATAATAATGCAAAAGTTTTTAAAAAATGTTTATAAAAAGGCGGCAATTTGCTCAGTACTTACAGCCGCACAGTAGTTAAACCCGGCACTGAGTATAAGTATTTTATTTCGATAATGTCGTATTATGTCCTACGATATCACATTAAATCTAATACTAGCTCATCCTCAAATGTTGGAGGAGTCATTACTTCAAAATAATACCTTCATCACATGACTAGCGAACTTGCAGTGAAAAAAATGAGCTGGCTTAAAAAAACACATCATTGTAATACGTAAAATAATAAAAAAATGTGGTTTAATTCTCTGCATACTTGAATATTTCGAGTGAAATTCCACACACTTGTAAAATGTACAGTGTCTTTTTAACGAGGCCATTTAAATCGTGGGTGGTCTGTTCGTTTCAATAGGACTGCGTTAAGCCTAGTTTTACTAAATAACATATATGTATGTATGTATACATACTCCCATCATGTACACCTATTTCCCTGAAATTCAATACCGAAACTGTCACTTTAAACAATTCACACGACTCGAGTACTGTGAACACACACATACAGTTGAGTTTTTCGTGCGGTAACACAATTTACGAATTTCATCATCGCGTTATTTTTTAAAGATTTATAAGACATTAATTCAGTATATAATGTTGTTTATGTAAAACCAGTCACAAACAACGTTTGTTGGAAAAAAACCATACATTATAATATTATTATTATTTACTGCAGCGGTGTGTCCGTGGCATTATATTAAATGGTTCCAGTTTGAATTTACTGTTTGATAATATCTATTTACTGAGCACTATATCCGTTAATGGTGAGTTATTATCAATTGATTTAAGATTAAATGTTTTTTATTAAATTCACAACCGACGAAATAAATAGAAACATTATTTGTATTTTTGAAGACATTTTATATTTTTATAATCTGTCTCTCGAGCTTTTAGCGTTTTTATAAATCTCAAGGGAGGGTGATTTTCAATACAACTACAGGACCGAATTTTATAGCATCTTTAATTTATATCTTAATCGATTGGTCGATAACACAATAAAACGGGTAGCAGTTTTGTTTTGCATACATTAGGATTTAATGAATTTCATACGTTTAAATGTATGTCAGAGATTCATTATTGATATAATACTAAAAATCAAACTGTATTATGACAATTTTTAACAAATAACAATTATTTCTATAACATGTAAAATTATCTACTATAAAATAATATAATATTATATCCGTAACCACTTCAGAGCATATTTGCATTTCATGTTGTCTTTGAGTATTATAAGATGCGTTCTCACGAAGCGTCAGGCGCTCGTACGTGCAACACCAAATTCCTCTGAAATAACACTGAACATATCAGATATGTACACCGTGCGAATCAAAAACAATCGTTCGCGGGCTTTTACGCGTGATCACAATTCCCTTCACTAAATTTCGCACATGTAAATTAAAATACGATTAATGTCGTTTCACACTAACAATGCGAACGGGGATTTTCAAACTTTGAGAATTAAGTATATGTTGGTACAATAAGCCGGTATTTGTAAAGATAACTAATTTATGAGATAAAATGAAACAATTTAAACAATGTACATTTAATGTATATTTTTGAAAAATTTATAATTCCAAGTAACAAATATAAATAAAAATGACTTAAAAACATAAAAATGCACTAAAAATGTCAAAAAATGCTCTAGAAAGCAAAAAAAATTACTTTAAAATTTAATGCAAAACTAAAGTTACATTTTTTAATTCCTTGATGTATAAAATGAACTTTGTGCTTGGAAAGCAATGTTTTCGGACATTCAGAATAAAATGCATTTTGCATTCAAATCCGTTCCCTTATTTTTATATTCGCATACACATTGCTTACGTTTAGTCGTCAGTCTCGTGTAATCGATGTTTTGGTCAAAAATATCAAACTGTCGTTCTATCCGCTATCATCAGTCATCCTCGGTGTACTAGTCTCTACTTTCGGAAGTACAAAGATGAAATCACGTACTTACACAATAAGTTTTGTGTGAAAGTACAATTTGTATTTCTATAAATGTCAGGGCCGGATTTAAGTAAGGACAACCGGGGCGAAAGGTAATTTTTTTTTTAAGTTCATGCATTCAATGAACATATTAACTTGGGAAATAGGAACCCAAGACATATAAATATACTATTAATAATACCTAGTAAAGATTAAACAACAATCGTATTCAAAATAATCTGAAAACTGAATTCGTAAATCAGTTTATTATTTGATCCTAATAAAATATAAATTATAATATACACGAAAATAACTATAACATTACGTTTAAACACAGTTAACTAAAAAAATTATTGGGAACGAATGGGGAGCTCGTGGATTACAGGGACACGAAAGTTTGTAAGTTCAACCGCAAATCCGGGGTCTGCGCACGTCGAAAGAGTCCGTGGAAAGGAAGAGAGGGACAATTGGAATAAAAGGATTTTCGTCTGTTGCCGCTGAAAACGTCGTCTAAACGCTCGCTGAAAACTTCAGGATAACTAGTCGCACGTGTCCTTAACTATCATCCGGAGGAGGGAGTTGCATTAACGGTAATAACAACATTATTAGACAAACGACAGCTGCAGCACTGTACACCGGACGGGATCACCCGGCGCACTTTAGCGGGATCCGGACGGGTTTCGATGAACGCGGAACACGACCCAGAGATCGTATTGGCCACTGGGACCCAATAATATGACATCGCATGTAATCATTAAAATAATATGTGTAAACAGTCGGCCCGCGATAAAATGGCCGACTCGCGTGGCGGGCGCGCGCCGCGCAACGTATTAATTAAAAAAGAAGAGTGGAATAGGAATAACGTACGGATTAAAAGGAGAGAAAACACTACCTAACCGGCGGAGTGAGAGGTGCTCGACGGCGTCAGTCGGTACCGCGGCCGTACGCACCGGTCTGGCGGCAGCGGCGGCGGCGTCGTAGTCTCCGAGGATAGTATCGTGCGGCGGCGGCGGCGACGGTTACGGCGGCGAGCGGGGGAAGGGGAGGGGCGCAGGCCGGAGGGACGGCGGTTGCCCACCCACGGTGGCATCGGGCCGGCCACACAAGTAGACGACACCGGGGACCACACGCGCGCGCGCCACGCCAACAACGACGTCGTCCCGTGCGTATCATGTATACGTGAGTGCGTGCGTGTGGTGTGTACGCGCGCCTACCCTACTCCGTGTGTGTGCGCGCGCGCGCGCGCCAGCACACACCGAACACCGCACTAGGCCGCCCGATGGGGCACTGACGAATAATAATGTACACCGCGTTCCACCACAACATTATTATTTCGTACGTATTGCATATATTACACGATAATAATAATTATAATAGTAATAACATTATAATACGTATCCGTGTCAACTCGGCTTAACGACGACCCGTTTATCACCATCGTACCAGAGATAATTATTCATTTACCGTACATAACATAATGGTTATCACTATTATTATTATTATTATTATTATTATCATCATCATCATGATCGTTGTGAGACGTGTTCGATGGTGGACCCGTCGGTGTTCGGGAAGGGGTTGAGGAATTTTGCTGGCTTGATCATTATTCCTTTTATCGTTTACCGCATTTTTCTCCGTTCCGATATAAAAAAAATAAAATAAATAACATCGATCTGTTGTACGCGTTGTACATTATATTACTTGTGCACACGCACAAAGCCAGACTTTTTTCGTGGGAAATCAACGATTTCTTTAAAATATTATACTTATCACGGTAAACCGATACAATAAAAACTAAACTGCATTGTTTAAAGACATAAAATAAAGTCACTAGTTCAATGGCACGTCCAGATGGGTTAGCGGTTTACAACTAGAAATTGTCATCATGTATTCGTTTTAATCGACTTCACTTACAGTTTACTTGCTTGACAACGATTTCATAAGCATATATTTATATTTTTGTACGTGATAAATTATTTACCGTGATGTAAATATTATTGTATTGATTTATACTATACAGATTTGTTCTCTTACACATATTCCAAATTGTATTATTTTCTGAATAATACGAAAAATTTAAAGGAATGAAAAATGTGAACCAAAAACATTCTTCCTGCCTTCTCGAATTCGACCATTGTAATGTACATATATATAATATCACCTGTACGAACTACATAAATATATATATACACTATATTTTGCTGCTGTACCACGTTTATGTTACCACTTCTATATATATATATATATATATATATATATATATATATATATATATATATATATATATATATATATATATATATGTGTAATATATTTATATATACGTGTGTAGGCTGTATTTCAGCCCGGGGCAAAATGTTCGAAATGGTGGCAACTAAAAGATGAAGCGTCTCCGTAGAGGGTTTTCCGATTGTTACACTAAAGTATCATAATGTGGTACACATCTAAAATAATCCTTTCAAAATATTCTAAGAGAAAATCACTACACATCAAGTAATAGTAATGTTATGTGTGTATATTACATTGTGTGTGTGGTACGTCGAGAACGGTCGCGTCGTAAAATTCGATATGTCCACACGCACACCGTGTACCGTAGTGTACTAGATGTTGTCGAAATTAATTGGTATATTCGCCAATAATAATAATAATAATTACTACAATGATGGACGTACTATCCACACGATCGTGCGAAATTCCATGTATATATTATACGTACGTGTTTGTGACGTTTGTGTGTACGACGCGTGGGTCATTAGCGGTGAGCCATTACGCCAATGACGGACCTCGCGGGTGTTTTTTTCTCTGATTTCTAATCGTAGTCGCACGTGAATAAAATAGCAACGACGACAATATAATAAATAATACCCGCGTACGTGCGCGTCCGCTGTCGGCCGATCGTATGTCCGTGTCGCATACAGTCTTATGGTACTTACATAGACGTGCGCAAAGTACCAAGTATTACCGCAAGTAATCAGGCGCAGCATTAAGGAACACTTTCAGCAAAATTTTCGCCAACAGATAAATAATATATTTGTCAGCCCCAACAATTTTAAGCTCACAACCGTATCGAGGCTAGTCGTGGCTGCATGTGCTGCACACGTGCGCACGCCTATGATACTGTACGTGTGTGAACGAAATACGTGTTATTTTATTACCTACTTATATGCATATAATACATGTCATGT
Source organism: Sipha maydis (assembly GCA_034509805.1). Taxonomy (NCBI): domain Eukaryota; kingdom Metazoa; phylum Arthropoda; class Insecta; order Hemiptera; family Aphididae; genus Sipha; species Sipha maydis. The sequence goes on along the minus strand of JASXSY010000874.1, from coordinate 181,232 downwards.
ATACATATATTTATAGGTTTACTGCAGCCGCGGAACTTTTGCACTGTAAACATGTACGTGTGACAGTGTTGGAGAAGTTCTGACGTCTGACGGACGATTTGGTCGTCTCTCACCGATACCCAAACATCATTATATCGATTTTTCAAGTCGTCCACTTCTTTTCAAAGAGAGATACAAAATAAGAAAGTAATCAATTGCAGTTTATGCATAAATGCACGGATTTCAGGTTAAATATTTCGTGGGTTAATGCAATAATAATCCATTTTCCGGATATACCTATCATATACAGTAACTAGACTACCTGAGGTCTACGTGCGAATCAAAATCTTGGGGCCCTATTATGAACTATTTAATAGCAGCTAAAACTTAATTTTTAAAGAGGGAGGGATTTTTAAATTTAAAAAATAAAATAAAATGCGATGCTAAATATCTAAGTATGATAGTTCATAATTAAAATAAATGATTTACTCTAAACCATTATACTAAAGGAATATCAAAGAATTTAAAATAGTTATCCTCTACTTATATTATTAATACTTAGGATATGTTATTGGTCAAAAATTACTGGTTTACTAGAATATGTAATCATTAAAAACGTGTTTTACCAAAAAAAATAAATATTATATTTATTTTAAAACAACTAGTACACATTATTCTCATATCATTTTTTTTTACAATATTTGTAATATGATTTAAACATAATGCAATAGCCTAATTGGATGCGGGTGCATGGGGTATTGTTAAAGTTAGTAAATAACATTGGTTTCATTTAAATAAATTATACATTGATATTTTCATGCCAGTCATTGAACATTTTGAAGCCTCATAATACAGTATGAGGCCCGGAGATCGTGTGCAATGTACACTGTACAGTCTACACACCAGGTTTTATGACACTGATCATATAATATATTGAAGACAAGGAAATATTATTATAAGACATCCAAGTGATTTTCTTTCTTCGTAATAATTCTTTATGTTTTTCTCGCACATTTAATTCACAGACAATTTATCATTATCCATAAAAGTTCATGGATCGAACTGGTATACTTAATCGCATTATTATATTCGTTATGAAATGAGTCATGAACAGTGTACACATGGCAGATACTATCAATATCGACAAACTATACGTACTATACCGAACTATACCCTATGTTCATATCAATAAATGTAATAGTCCAATTTAATTACAGATATCGACCACCCTATAAGACACAATACACGTAGTGCAGTCATATTCATTAGACTCAGTCCATCGTTTAATACATGACTAATATGGTTATCATAACATCTAATATTACATTTATTATAAATAGCTATAATACATTTAATGTGCTCTCTCTCTCTCTCTCTCTTAATCTGTAAACGTACAATTTTCCAAATTTTCACTTGAATATTTACGAATACAATATAACCCGATTCAAAAAATAGTCCTCTCGTGATTAGTAAACATAAAATAATGTTATTATGCCTAATCATGTGTTTTGGTTTCAAATGACAAATTAAAACTACCTTACTTGTCAACAGACATTAATTAAACAAATTAGTTTGGCCATATAATTATTTTTGTTTACGCATACTTAAGATATTTGAAATTGTTCAACTATAATACATCATGTCAGTATTATTTTTCTACGGATATTTGTCATACTATATTTCCAACAAACCGGTCTCTTAACATTCTAATTTGACATAAATACAATTAATTACTCGTGAAGTCAAGAAAATAAAAAAGAAATCATTTCCTCGACATTATAATTTCATAATAGGTTTTTAATTAATACACGATGCGTATTTTGAAGTAAATGTTTGTTAGTAATTACATATTTTCATACCGGTAATGAGTGATTATTTGTTGAAAGTGTATTTGTTATTTACCGCGAGAAAAATTACAATATATTCAGGGCCAGATTTAAGGGAGGGCAACCGGGGCGAAAGCCCCGGGGCCTCCACAATAGAGACTTCAGACAAAAAAATCTTTCAAATTACAAATGCACTGTCACCCCGCCGTCCTGTCGAAAGTGACCAATAGGATAAATATAAATCTTACACTGATTGCCGATGGGTAATTTCGTGAAATTATGTGACTAGCATGTTTGTTTATCAGTAAATCCGACGCGTCCAAAACTCCACCGCTACCGCCACAGCCTCTGACGATTGACGCGAACCCGTTAACGCCATACGCGCGATAATAATATTATTCGATTTTCGTTTTTCTATGTGCGAGTGATGGCAGATAATTATTTATTATTATTCAATATTCATATTTAAATTTTTACATATTATACTGATATTTATATATGTTTGTAAAATACTAATAAAAGAAAAGAATCTACTTTAAAATTGTATTTGGAGAATAATTTGGGCCCAGGGGGTTCCCACTCCTTTGTTTCCCCGAAGCCTCCACACCTCTAAATTCGGCCCTGAATATATTATTTATATGCAGTAATTAAATTCATTATTTGATCATATGAGGTAACTTATATATATATACTTATTATATATCATATGAGGTAACTGGGTAACTTAGAAATAATATCGATGTATAATATTATTCATTCATTCTTGAACCGATCGAACAGATCATAGAAATTTCATCTTTTTATTTTATAAAATTCGTGAATAATAATAATAATTCTGTATTCATTTAAATTGTGTAACGTAATTTGATTTATAAATATAACTCCAATCTCAATTACAAATACATATTAATTAGTATACATTATTGGTTTTTAGGAATATTTAAGTTTTGGAGCATTAATGTATTAACAATTTACTTTAAAAATGTAAGTGAGTATATAATATTTCTAGATGAACGTTCTCGTACTTTACAAGTATATATAGAGTATTATAATGGATATATATTATAATATAAATATATAATTATATACCCATATAAATGGGTAGTTTATATAAATCTCACCAGCTTATACTGCAGTCTGAAATCAGTATATTATTTTCACTATGGGTAAAATTAAATTTAATATTAGTCTATTACTGTAAAAAATATTATCATTGTTCAAACATATTACGCATTAATGCTGAAAAAACGTTAAAAACCACTTTTCTTTATTTATTTGCGAATAAATTAATACAAACGTCGTATGTCAATAACCGTTTTTTAAAACGTATGACGTGATTATTGTACTGTTTAAATGACAATTTACACAAAATGCACGTATTCGTTATGCCAATATAGTTCTTCTGAAAAAAATTAATAATGCCCATAATAATTGCGACCTCATGCGTCGTCTTGTAAGCATTCGGAAGTCGCTACATTTTCCCAGAAATATATCTAGCGTGCGTTTTTCATACAACTTTACAGTATAAATAATGTATAACGATTCACCTATAGATGTCAATATATATATATATATATATATATATTTACAAAATCGTTGTTCTGTATCGATCAAAATCGAAACATACAGAACAATAATGAAACATGCCATATTTTGTAGTTTATACCTGCGTGTTTTACAGCTACACATTATATGCACTGTATGCCTGTATATGCATGAGACATTAACAATTATAAATGTGGTACCGGTGCGTATACAATATACATTATAATAACATAACATAATAACGCATATATTGTGTATATTGTGCCTATATGGCTGTATATAATATTATATATATATAGTCCGAAATATCCCTCATTTTAGAATCAATTCATCATATTTTGTAAATTAACTCTTTTAATACCCCGCGGCGTTTGTATACGGGAAGGCACATGACATTATTCGGTATATAAAAAAAAGAAAAAAATAGAGATCATATATATATACGCACACAATCGGTTCCATTTACGGACGATTCGGCCGAATAGAAGAAACTAGTCTTAACGCCGTCTAAGTGAAATGATCGACCACCCACGTCCAAATGTATGTGTGTGTGTGTGATGTGTGTAATGTGTTTATGGTGTATGTGTGTGCCTTGAGTAGGATTCGTGGACACATAGGGAAGTGAAATACGTTGAAATAACATACACTTTCTTTCTCTCACTCTGTGTGTGTGTATGGATTATATATATATATATATATATATATTTCACTCTTTCCACTATACATAAATATATATAAAAACGCGTGATAATTACTGTATATACAGTGCTACATACGTGCAGTGTAGATCCATATAGCCATCATTTGCCTACATCAATGTCGCCTATTGTCCAACTGCATCATCACACCAGATTCTATATAATGTTAATGTGTTACACATGTATATATACGACAAATCCACGGTGTACATTTATCATCATCACTCGAGAACACGGTTTTCTAATGGACGCGTATAAATATCGTATGGTATGCGTGTACGACCCCGTGGTAACGCACATACACACGTATACACTTATTATACATCTTGAGATGCAGTACCCAAAATTAATGACATTTATGCTACACTATTTTATATTTTTATAACTCCACTGTATATGGATAAAATGCATGGTGTGCGTACGACTACCCTTTTCCCTTCGTGAATACACCAATTAAAAAACAAAAATGAATACATTTCAAGCGCGTGTACTACATAGACAAGTGTACAATAGAGGTGTATCATCACGCTTCGGTAAGATAATTTTAAAATAATTGAACTCAAAAATCCCACTTAATCGAAAAATCGTTTTGAAACGAATACCATGAACGGAGTAGGGGAATATGTTAATCTTAGAAAAGCCGTTTGGTTTTCTATTTAAATTTTTCAGCTGCAGTAAATGTGCACCAAACGTCTTACGTATACGCAAGGAGAAAAGTTACTATAATCATATTATTGAAAATCTGTCCAGGACTGTACTTTAGAGCCGTTGGTCGTCGATCAGTGATCGGCAAGAAACTATTTTCCGAGATAGATGAATGCACGCAAGAACCAATTATGATAGCTAACGAACCCCGCAAACGTTGTTAATTATCACGAGGTTTAAGGATAATCAAACCATGCATTACAGAATATTGAAATTAGCCGCGGACTTTTTCGTTCCGTGGTGCACTATAATGCGATTTCGTACTACGTTATTATAGCGTGTCACGCACTGCTCGAAGGGAAAACCAAGATGGGATTTGTTTCAAGTCTTACGCCGCGAGTATGAGCGTATTGGACACGCATAGTAAGCAGATCGCGCGTGCATTCAATACCACGATGTTGCTACGGTGACGTCTGAACAGATTTTTATTTTATTTATTTAGTTTTTTTTTTTTTTTTAATCCTCAATCTCCGATTACGTTTGGGTATTATTATTTTATTGCTCTGGGTAAAACGGACTCGGACCGTCAATGCACACGAGCATGGTTATACTGTGTGGGCATACGCCGTTTATGTGTATAATTTACCACGCAATAATCGTGTATTGATAATTTTATGTAGTAGAATTCTAAATATGTACAACACACGTGAAGACATTACCGATACATTACTCGTATATGTATGATCGCGGCAACGATGCGCCTAAAAGACGTATACTGCAGTCGTGTAGTAGTACACAACGGCGCGTCATTCAAATTTAATTCAGAACTGTTCAGGAATCAGCAATCTTACGAATTCTGCTTAATATATTTATGTCGTCATTCATTTATTCGATTTCTAACTGATGCTGAATACGACTTGTAGAACATATGTTACCATTAACAACATTTGGACTGCACCAAGGTTAAGATTCTATTAATATTCAGTAATAAAGATTTATGATAATGATATAAAAATGTATTATTCGTGTAAATAGTCCCGAAAATGTCCTATAGGTGATTTCTATACTATTGTCTTGTTATAATAATATATATAGGTACCACGTATTTGATGTATTTTTGTTATTTTTTATTTTACAAGATACGTCCTCTTCATTTTTAAGCTGGTTATTTCGACTATGATATATGTATAAATAAATAAAAATGGGTAACATTAATGTAATGTCTTAAATAATAGTTAACTGTAACTATTTTAATATATTTATAAAGATTATGAATAGTTTTTTTCAATTATTTACTGTCTGTCCATGATGTGAGTATACATTTATAGGTACATTTTATACACAGACATAAAATTACTACTATTTATATAAATTAATATAAATGTAATATATTATGTTGAAATTATTAGTTTATTTAGAAGTGATTTCAAATTTAAATGATTATTCAATTACATAATATCACTTTTCAGTTGAAAATTGAAGTATTATTTTTTTGCGTGCGTGATTATACACGTGCATATGATTGCATATATTATTCTCATACCACTGAGGAATGATGTATCACATAATCGAGTATTAAATAAAAAAAGAATTACATTTTACAAATATTGGTTTGTTCGAAAAATTATAATATATTCATATGTTATATTATGTTATGTACACTTGTATAAGTTATAATGTATGTGGAGATTATATATGATGTACATATTTTGCATTAACAATATAAATACCTTTTATCGGTTAAATCTAATGTAAACACTTATTCAACAATCGCATAGTATTTATGCACACCTGTAAAATGCATTTACTGAAGTCAAAAATTTGTAACCGCACATTACAAGAAAATTAAGCAACACATTGCAAAACATATCATAAGGGTATCGAAATAATCACGAAGCAAGAATGAAAAAACACCATGCATCAAAAAAAGGAAACAGGCTGCTTTTAGTGTAAAATTATTAGTCGTAACCGAAATCACAACACTTCTTTAATTAATTCTTTAACAATATTTTTCTTTTAAAAATATTTACTACATAAAGATAAAGAATTCATGTGTAAACGGTCTATGTTATTTTTGGATTTAACTAAGTTCAAAAAAAATTCTTAAAAATCGATTAAAGTCGTTTTAAAATGTTTCATGCACTATTATATAGTATACTTTAACTACGAAAAAAAATCTACTTTTTACACTAATATTTTTAATTTTCGTAAAAATATTATTTACAGCAAATTTTTTACAATTTCTAAAGAAACAACATACATTTCTAACGTTTCAACGATTTTTCTCTGTATATTGTAAATTACAAATATGTAAATGTACACAGCTGTAAATTCAAAGACTTATTGCTAATTAATGTTATTTAACCTTTCTTAAATTTAAAACTACAAAACTGATTTCGAATTGAATATATGACTGAAACTAAATTATTCCCCGAAAAGTTGTATTTATCATTTCTTTATTTTATTATATTAAAATACAACTGTTTTTATATTAATATATTACAATTTATATTTATTCAAATAAATACATATCAAATGTGCTTCATTAAAATCTTGAACTCATTTGGACGCTCACACAATGAATTTATAATTTTCTTTTACCATAGACCGATAAAAATAACTTGTCGAACACCTACCCATATATTACACCTTTATATTGCAAATACGGTTTTCGTTAAGGACGGTTCGGCGGTTTTCAATTGAATCGTCGTCGATTTTATGTATTGATACATATGTACGTCTAAACAATGGAGCGCATGAATACGTAAACAAATTGTTATTTCATTAATTTAGAACAATGCTGCTCGAAGTGACCTTTACAGGAATTCCTGAGCTGGTCATTTTGTTTACTTTTATTATTATTATTATTAAGTGGTTTTTTTTAATTGAATAATCATCATCGATGTAACCGATATGTATCCATATTAATAATATATACCAAGGTTGGGCAACTATACGTTACTAGAGGACCAATTTTTAGAAAATTAAAATTCGGTGGGCCAGAACATAGAAAGTTAAAAAAAAGGTCATTTAACTTTTAAATGATCCTTTTTTTTTAGGTCGGTATAAATAATGAATAGAATATAGATTATAGACGAAAAACTTTAAATTGTATGATATGATTTGGAAATGTTGGACGGGCCAGATATAAAAAGGCTCGCGGGCCGCTAGTTGCCTATCCTTGTTATATTCCGTTGTTCGCGTTATCGAATATAATATAATAGTAAATTATATATATTACTGTGTTGGGTGTTACAGCGTGAATCGTTTCTTTTTATAACGATTTAAAATCGCAAAAAAGAGATGTGGCGTCGACGAAGGATATATTGAAGAAGAAAAAAGTAGTGGAAAAGAATAATAAGAAAATAAACATGGATCGAACGTCAAAATTGTCTGGCCATTTGTACATAAAATACCATTGTGATACCATCGTTTTGTCATCAAACTTTATTATGCTGTTTTCCATGCAGATGGCTCTGAACAAATGACATGTTTATTTATGCAAACTGTTTGATCGTCTTTTACGAGGGAATAATACTACCTCCGGTTGAGGAATACATTATTATTAAAATATATGCCCTGTACGTTCACTAGCAGTTTCTAGAAAACGAATACACATGACCAAACTGAAAGCTTGATTCGATAATATTTATGTTTATTATATGTGTATTTTTTTATGCTTATATTTATTTTACTGCAGCATATTATAACATTATTATTATTGGTTTCGTATGTGATGATGAAATCTAATATCCCGCATCGAGAAATACACGTATAAATAATAATAATAATTACAATCATAGAACGTCGTCGTCAACTTTTCTAGCAATCTAGAAACATATTGTATAAATCCGAATACACTCGTCTACTCTAAAAATATTTTTATTCAAAGTATTTACGCACATGGAAACCTGCGTATCTACGTGCTACATATATGTCAATCTGAATTATTCTCAACACATGAAGCACCTCCCAAGTAGCGTTACATTATTCAACAAACGTAATATTAAAAAAGAAAAAAAAAACAATTATTTTTATTATGTTGTACTGCGAAGCATTGGTTAATGAAGTTTCATGCCAGTGGTCCTTGTATAAAATTTCAATCGCCAACATCGCAACGTCAATACGAAGAAATTGTTGTTGCTGAAAACCAAAAAATAAAATTATATTATTTTGATAAGATCAATAACTGTCGACCAAAATCCAGTGTATAAACGACCGTATGTGAGTAAATCATTATAAAACGCATGCGAATAACATTAAGGATAGAAAAAACGTCATTGATTTACTTCGTCGAGGTATACTATATACGTTTGATGATGACCATGATACTCGAATATAACATAAAATTAGTTCGATAAATTTCAATAATAATCTAAAAATGAATAATTACATAAATATAATAAAGTGTCAACGTTTTGGCGGTGCGCGTATGGTTGGGTTTGGCATTTACATGCATAATTAAGTATATTTTGCAAAGTAATACTAAAATTATAATTTTATATTGAGCGGTATTTAAAATATTAACATATAATTTTCATTCCGCTATAAGGATATCATATACTCAATAGAACTTGGCATATGCCGACCAAATTTCATGTTTCCGACAATATTATAAATATTAACAACATATGTTTTTTTCCTTGTCCCTATTTGTTAAGACGAAAAATACGTGTAGGTAATAAACCGTGTTTGAGTTGAACATTTATACTTATGTATACACTATCGTAAATGCCGTTTTATGGGAATTCTGTTGTTTGAAATTTGAGTGGATCTTTTGACAGTAATCGCGAAAATTTGTTAGTAAATTTATAGCGGTTGAGATTTCTCCGTCTATTGTATCATATTCACCATAATAATATTATACATATGAGTTCTTATAACACAGAAATATATTGAGTACGTATTAATATGAATTATACGTTAAATTACTGTTAAATTAAACAATAGTTTGGTCTAAGACATTTAATTTTTTTTTTTTTTCATAATAAATACATATATTTGTACAACACTGAAATAACTAAGGAATTTAATGTTAAAATTACAATGAATTGAAATTTAATCCTTATCGTCGAAATCTATAAAATCTGTATAAACGCCTATTTACATTTTATTATTATTATTATTTCTTTATGTTATTTTAAAAACAATGTAACATTAGATTTATTTATTAAAATGTATTTCATTTTATTGTATAAAAATATTAAAAAATTGTGTTAAAATATATACGCCATAAATCAATGTTTTTTTTCTTAAATAAAAATACCTAACGCGGTTGTCTGCAACGTTGTAACAAAAATACTTTCGAAATACATGCATAGCTTATTTTTCTATCGATTGTAATATATGATAAGTATTATTATCATTAGCAGTGAGGAAACTACGAGGGTGGGAGTGTTGTGGTGTTTAAGCATTCCTAACTTAATATTAAGCATCTAATGTTCCATGTCGTTGTAAATTAAAAATATCCATAGTTAAAGACATTATTCCAGATGCGACGGAAAGTTTACGTTTGTTGACTAATGTGTACGAAAATGATGTTATGCACTACCACGTGTTTTTGACTGATATACACGATTTCTTGAGGGTTGATAAAATTAAAGATCAACAATGCATTGGCCGTCTATGTTCTTCAAAACATTTCAAATTTAATGATATCATATGAAAAAATCGGTAATGAGTATTAGAATGATAACTGAAATGGTTAATATTGACAAAAAAATCGTTAGACAAATGTTACTTGTTCAATTGAACATGACAAAAGTCCGTGCTAAAATAGTCCCTAAAAACTTCTCTTAGAAACAAAAAGACAGTCGGCAACAAATTTGCACAGACATTCTCGAATGGATGGGAAAGGAGCCAAACTTGTTAAAAAGGGTGATAATATGCGATGAAACTAGGAATCTCCAATATGATTCCGAAACTAAGAAGCAAAAAATGAAAAAAGCTCGAATGAGCAAATCAAAATGAAAGACGATGTCGATCATATTTTTTGATGTTAGGGGAGTAATTATAATTAAATAGGTACCACAAGGTCAAACTATTAATCAATATAATAATTAATAAGTGTTGACAACACTCAACAAGAAGAACAAACTTTAGAACGAGTAAGAAGAAAACGACACAAATTAGGAAAAAACAAATCGTGGTTCTTACATCAAGACAACGCACCGGCTCGGATATTAAAGGAACTGCAAGAAAATTAATTTCAACACAGTTTCAATTAATGGAAAATGTCTATGAAATTCTATACCGAATTTTTGAGGAAAATATGTAGAAAGGGAAAAATGTTAAATTATTAAAAATTGTAAATAAAACTAATAAAAATGGTATATCGGTATAATAATGGTATAATATAAATATAGGCTAGATATAACGGTAAGGTGTGTAAGGACTCATAATATAACACGCCTAAAGATTTGAACTCTAGTTTCACCACTGATCATTCACTAGTTAAGTTGATCAAGAAACTTTAAAACATTAAATATTAAGGGTTTTGTACATGTAATATTATGTTGCAGGCGAAATGGTGAGATTTTTCTTAGTGGAAAATGCATACATTTTATAACGCGAAGTGCACTATGTCGTTGCGTACTGCGCACATGTATGTTATTAGCAGAAAAAATCCATCTTTCGTTTGTGGCGACGGGAGAAGATAAGAAAAATTGTCGGCAACCGTGGTGTGTGAGTTGGTTGACATTTTCAAGGCGTATTGAGTGTCTTATTTTCAGGGGGAAGCGGTCGATGAAAATTTATAATTACACTTAAATACCGTTAATCATATTATATCATAAAATATTATATCGTTTATGAAGCAAAGCTAATTGTAAAATATATTTTTAGTTGACAATTTATAATCAGAATTAAGTGTTCGGCGATAATGAATAAACATTGTTTTCACCATTATTTCATACTTTCATTTCGGCATATTTTCAACCACCTCCATAGAGATGCCCCCCGCGGACTTATCGTAAAAAACGAAAAAATAATGTGGTATTATATTTGTTATTATCCCCCCCCCTAACAGGTAAAGTATCGTTATTATCGTAACCGTTGTGATCAGTGGCGGATTCAGGGAAGGGGCACAGGGGCACGTGCCCCCCTGTCAATTTTATATCGAAAATTTTTTTATGTTACTACGAATATCATATAAATGAAAAATACAGTAAATAATAGTATACTACCTAGACTAGTATAGCCAGTATAGGTAATCATTATTTACAGTTAAACTGATAAAATAAGTTATAGCTTACTGCTTAGTGTCTTATCGATGCCTATTTATGACCATTAGCCATTAGACCCGGACACCCGGTGCACACTTGCGTTATCTTAACGCGCGACACATCTTATCTCAGAACTAAATTCACGTTTTCATGCAAATAATGATTCAGTTATTTCTAATTTGAAATTAATCATTCCTAAATATTATTTTGCCTGTGAAACATCAGATGATAAAATATTGAATGCGGCTCAGACATATGAAGCAGATTTACCTCATAGTATTGAAGTACTACGCGGTGAGTTAAATTTATGGAAAGAATTTTGGAAAAATAAATCAGAAAAGGCTGATTCTTCAATGGAAGCTTTTAAATATGCATTTATGTTTCCTAACATTAAATGTCTTTTAACAATTCTCAGTGTCATACCTATAACAACAAGAATGAAAGGACATTCAGTTCTTTATAAAGGATTAAAACATACCTACGATCGACAATGGGCCAGGAAAGACTTAACAGCTTAGCAATGCTACATATCAATAAAGACATTCAAATAAAACCAGGAGAAGTACTAGATGTGTTTGCTAAAAAACATAAACGAAGACTTCAATTCGACCTATGAGGCAATAAAGTACCTATGAGAATCTATAAAAATATTTTTACCTATTAATGACTACATATGTATAATAACTTGTATAAACTATCATTTTTGTGTGTGATATTATGTAATCAACATTATATTAAATATATTACTAATTTTGTTTAAAAATAAGAATATGTATTATTAATTATGAAAGAATCATTATACAATTTATATGTGCCCCCCTTATCAAAATATCCAAGATCCGCCCCTGGTTGTGATGCGCACGTGCGTGCCGCGCGAAGAGGAGAAAAACCGAGGGTGTGTGTGTTGGCCAATGCGACCGGTTGGCGCGCTGCATCGGTCGGCCAAACGGTGCGCGCTCGGTCTCGCGAGCCTCGCGCTTCCGCCCGCCGACCGCCCGCGTACGACGGCCGGTGAGCACAGTACAAGCGTGACAATTGGCCATGGAGCATTTGCGCCAAACGTACGTCCGTCCGACCTGTACGCCACGTGACACGTGCTCGACCGTAGTGAACGACGTCGCGTACCTGTGTTGACCCAACAGAGAGAGCAAGAGACATGATGTTGCTGTTACCCGCCGAACACTACAAACAAGTATTGGCTTCAATCGCAAAGCATCGAGTTCAGCAGGTTCGTTAAATAATTCGTTAAATAATTAACACGATTTATTGATTACTTTTTTATTTCTCTCTCTGAATTTTCACTCTCAGTATCCCGCGTGTACACCATAGCTACGTATCGAAAGTTCTCGTTTTGTTGCACTTTGATTTCGTACACCAGCTCCGCATTACGTATCGCAACACGATCATTAATCACTGTTGATTGCATGTTTTTCGAAAGTGTCAGATTATGGAAGGCATTTGATTCGGTATCAACTGCGACTCGTAGCGCTTTATTCGAGGCGACTTTTTAATCAACAACTATAAAGATTTTGATGGAAAATATTACATGAATTTTAAATAGATACTTAAATGCTGTACTTAAGTATAAACAATGTTAAGAAAATACGCAGAAAAATTCGGTAAAAACTTATTTTTTTTCTACCAAATACAATCGGTTTGGTCCAGAAGCGTTCTTAGGATATTTCAATTGAGGGGGATGAAAAAAAGGTTACAAATAAGCCGTGAGGAAAAAAAATAAAAATAATAACTAGTCAATATTGAAAACACATATTAAAAGTAGATAAAACGTGTACTACTTATATGTAAGAAAATAAAGAACCTTGAGGGATCTATTACCATATATTATATTTATCCCCCCCCCCCCGTGAGAACTACCATGGTATGGTCAAACTCGTATTATCATATTATATGCATGTCCTATACATACCATTTACGTTTAAACGTGGACATAATATTATATTATTTTATGTATCAATTTTTTAAACTGTAAACACACTGCAGATAAGTTTCTCTATTTACTAGTATTTAATTTGCGTGATAAATTTATCGAATATAACGTATGTCCTCGCATAAAATGTTTAAAAATATATGATGATACACAGTAGGTATCTTTTACACTTATTTGATTTAGCGGGAAATGTGGCTTATTAGAAACACGTTTTAAAATCGTATTGCCAACTCATTACACAAAAATCCTACTGATAACAAGTTCTGCAGTAGTATTCGTAATAATACTACGGAATATTACTCGTAATACTAATAAACAAGTCACAGAAATCATAAAACAGTTGGTATCAAACATTCAGTATTTTGCCTGTTCAATTTTATTTTACCGTAATAAATATTAAATTACTATATATTTAAAATACTTAAAAAATGACTAGGGTACAGATATACTCATACATGAAAGCCACATGTTGTACTGCGAAAAACAAATGGAAACACAAATTTATTAGAAATGTTCATAGAAAAAATGTAAGTAAGGTGATTAATGACACAATTTTTTTTCGTTTACACTTTATTCATCCAAACATCAAACAATATGGAGATTTATACATGTATTCCAAAAAGAAAAAATATTAATAATTTAAAAATTCAGCAGTATGCTGCGGGTCAAGAATCACCATTTAAAAAAATGTGCAAATTATAATAAACGTACAACAATTGATTATCAGCGTAGTGTTACATATAATTTTCAATTACAAATATACCAACTATGTACCTTTTTATGACATCCACAAACGTGAAAAAATACTGAACTTTATATTTTATTTTTTATGTATTATGTATACAAGTAAAACTATTCATGAAAAAAGCTAACTTTATGACATTTGAATTCATTATTAGATATATAAGACTGTTTTGAATTAATAATATATTGAACATACGAACAATTGTATGTATGTATGTATAAATGCACAAACAATTGTAGTATTCGAACAATTTCCGTTCGAATAATTTACGCAAATTCGAAATATGTATATATTTATTTATATATGTATACGTTACACTAAATTTGCAGAACATCAGATATGTATACTTGTATGTAATTTCACATATAAATATTAACTCAATATACCTAATCGGTTAGACAGTTATGTTGTAGCTTGAACAATTTAAACAAGAACAAAAATAAGTAGGAGATATGCTTAGTTTAAAATAATTTGATCTGAGAAATTTTAAGGAACTCCAGATACTGGATATCGAGATGTCAAGATAATTAAACGCCTGTTAGTAATTCGATAATTAATCAATTAAATTTAAACAATAGCCAGTAATTGCTTTAAACTAGTACCTGTAAATGTATGTGTATTAGGGTAAATACTGGTATAATGAGATAAATTAATCTGCGTATAATCAAAATATTTATCGCTTCCAATTTAAAGTGTACTTCTTAATTTAATTAGTCGATGAGCACAATAAAAGTAATTTTGATTACATTTAACTCGAGAATGTATTATTTTTTAATCATACAATAAATTTAAATTTTTAATCACTGAAATAAAGTAGTGCATTTTATTTTAAAATATATAGTATCTTTTATTGGCTTGGGTTGATTGATTAGGTGTAATGTACATTAAATTATTAACCGTATTTCGAAATAAGGGGTCAGGTGAAGACGGTGAGGTTACATACGAATAATCACTAAACATACGTGTTAATCGTCATTATATGGCATTTGAATTTAAATTAACTTTTAAATTGTTTTCTGTCATTTTTTAAATCCAATTTCAAAAGTGATAACAATTATTGGTAACTCGGTACGCCATATCTATTTTTAACCTTTCATTTTCTTACAATTTAGGTAATTTATATACTTTCTAAAGTTTTGAGATTTGAAGCTTAATTATTTAATAAGATATTTTAAAAATGTTCGAAACGTTTCTATAGTTGCAGGTATAGGTATATATACCGATTCGTACAAACACAACAATATAATTTATTACGTCGATACTACTACTACTTCTAGTATGCCTTTCATAATATGTATGTACTAACAGTCCATTCGCGTTTTAACTGACCTATAATGACACTTACTAGAAATTTACTATCCAATCGTATACATGTTTAGTATTCTGTATATTACGGATGTTGAATATACAATTGTTCTCGAAGTTGCATAATATGCATATTATGTATACTGCTTCTCATACGTAGTGACGCCGAAGTTATTGTTGCCAGTAGAAAATTAATGGTTGAAAACCAAAAATCTAACCAGGACACTTAAGTTTTTGTGATAACTCTATGTACAAAATTGACAAGAACGTGCGCAGATTAAGACGATGGGGAGTGGAGTCCACCCCCTGCACCACAGTTAATAGGGCAACCGCCCTATATTAACATAACATACATCGTTCCGGCGTTCCTGCGAGCTGTATGTGTAATATACTTGTACAGTTGTTTGAACGCATTGGACGTTTGTCGCGTGTCGCCACGCCTTGTAATTGATACGTATAGGTAGGTATAACTACCGCGTACAGACGAATGATAGCAGTACATTTTTTAGACGTGTACGCGTGAGAAAACGAGCTACCGTGGGACGCGCACTTTGTGCCTGTGCCTGTGTGTGTGTGTGTGTGTGTGCATGTGAGTTTGATTGAGAATAAATAATTGTATAAACAAAATATATTTATATATATTATATATACGATTATATTATCCGAGCGTACTATATATCATAATAAGGGTCCGGATTTAATTGCATTAAAATTCATACAAAAATGTACTAAAAACAGCCAAAAATGCCCTTAAAAAAATGCATTTTACCGTGAAAATGTACTAAAAACAATTACAAACACATTTTTTTTAAATTATTCTTTTATTAGACTAATAAGTACTGATAAACTATTAGAAAATTTTAATTTTATTAAAAAAAAAGCTGAAAATTAAAAAATGTTGACTTGTGAATGACGATGATGGTTATAGACTCTGAGGAGTATTCCTTTTCCATAATTACTTATTTGAAATACAAATTTTGACATAATTTACGACACCAAATGTCTCAGCTAAAGGTATATCTTTAAAAATTATATAGCTTGGTATATTTCCATGATTGGCTTTTATAAATATTAAATTTAATTACATTTCTTTGACTGCTATTAAATATTTTGTTTTTTTGATTGTTATAGCACATTTTTTTTAAATCAATCGAAAAATGTTTTAATAAATTTAAACTTCAAAGCTCTAGAAGATGCTTTTAAAAAAATTGTCTTTTCATTTAAAATTTGTAATATGTAAAAATTCTATGTAATATACTTTAAAACTGTGCTAATAAATATTAATGCAAATAATATGATCGAAATATACTAAAAAATTCCCTAAAATGAGAAAATATTGAAAAATGCAAAAAAAAAACTTGAAAAAATGCAAAATAAAAGTTTCGACTTTGAAGTGTGTGTTCTCAAATTATGTGTTTGGAAAGCATTGTTTAAGGTTATCCAAAAAGAGATGCATTTTGCAGTGAAATCCGAGCTCTAATTATAATGTATACGGTGTATACAAACACAACGCGCGCATAACAAATTGTATATAAAAAGGTGTAAAACGTCTTGGTCGTGTACATGCCACACACGAATTATTGCTCATTGCAGGTTTACCGGCTGTCGGCACCGACTGTTTTACGATAATATATTATATAGCCAAATATACGTTTATATAAATATAAATTTATGAATAAGTGCCTGTGCGAGTTGTCTGTTTTATATTAATTAAAAACGAATTATATATATGTTTCATTTCATCCGGTCCGTGTGTCCGCTTTCGTGGGTTTTTTCAATTTTTATTTATTTATTTATTTTTTATTTCATTAAATCGAAAAATCTATACCAATTTAATATACCCGTTTATTATTATTTGAAATAAAAAAATAAAAATAACAAATGATAATACTATATATGTATGCCGTATGTGTACAGCCGCGATATTATATTATGCTCCGAGTTAAATTTGTTGGGTAAAGGGGAAGGATGAATGGAGAGAGGGGCTAACGTAGTACGCATATGTGCGGAAAGAGTGTTAAGGAATGAGCAAGAGGAGAGGAAATGTAAATAAACATCGGCGCCACTATACGTATGTATATATGTAGCCGCTATATGTAGTACTATTTATTGAGGATATATATGTATATAATACATTAAATATATATATAAGAGGACTACAACAGCTACCAGAAGAAACCTATACGCGCGCGCTCGTTTATCCGACCAGGAGACCACACACGTGGAACACCCTCGTTTACATTATGCCGTATGCATTATATATATATATATATGTATTAGTATTTTATACATATATTTTGTATAAGTGTGTTTGTGTGTGTGTGTGTGTGTGTGTGTGTGTACTGTGTATATTGCGTGTATGCGTATAGAGCTATCTTTATTGACCACCCATCCGCCACTTGTTGCGACTCACAACGCCTTCACGCAATATCCTTATAGTCCTTCGCCTGATATATATACATATACACTATATTTTAAAACGAGCGTGTTCCACTCTTTTTCAATTTTTCATTTTTCATACAGTTTTTCTGCAATGTATATGAAGTATACGCATTAAACTCACCCCAGAAACGTGGATTTTTAGGAATAATTATGTTTTTATAATATTAAGCTACGCGAACGGAAGCTCGTGATGCTGTGTACATTTTGAATTTACTTCTATATACTTACAAACCGAACAAACAAGAATTTCTGAGATGTATAATACGTTTGTATAGGTATAAACTTACGTGCGTTCCTATATTCTTTGTTGTTGATTTAGGATTTTCATAACAATAAATGTAATATATGGAATATTATTCTAATAAAATAAAATGTCTACGTATATTCTATTCGTGTCATGGACGTTCGTGATGATTAAGAAAATAAGTTTTTTGAAGTAATGTTTATTTTAATCTACCGGAATAATATAGTAATCGGTTATAATGTATACGCATATTTAACATATTTAAAATATTACGCTTATCATTAATATTAAAATTATTAGTTCAAGGCATCTCAGTGTACTTCGGTGGTCCCACCCTTAAATTCTAAAACTTTACATGAACACGAGCATCGGATTTTAAGATAATTTATCAAACCATATATAGACGCGTTTATACCAATTATTTTAGTATTTATGAATGAGTGTATTATTTTTAGTTTTTTTGAGAAACATAGTTATGATCTATATATACTCTATATATAATTTAGTTGCATCTGTTGAGGGATATTTTTATATGCACAATGTACGGCCAGGCCGTTTTATAATTTTAAACATATTTCAAAGATTGTCCTTGAAGAAATATTTGTGTATAAAATTCTAAAATTATGAGCCATTAAATGTCTACAACTTCCGTAGCTCTGAGCAATATAGCTATGGGAACCATAGTTTTGTTAAACACCTTTTTTTTTCATTTTTTTTTTTTTTTTAAACGCCCGGTAATATTTCATAGTTTTGCCAAAATATGAAGGACAACCGGGCGGCTGTATGTTATAGAATTTCTTATAAGATCTGTCCGGTGATCTATTTCTTTGCTTGTTTCTCTATTATGCGGTTCACAGAGTTAAGAATTTTATTAAACTTGTGTAGTAAATTATGTAACACTAACCGAGTGATAAACAAGCCACGAGTGACTATATATAATGTATATATATAGTCAGGTGCGTGAGAAATTAACTACATCTATCTGATTATGATCAACCCGTTGAAGTAAGAACCACCCGGGAAATATGAGTAAACACATAAACCTAATCTCTAATCTTGCATATTCAATTTCACGTTTCTAAAAAAAAAAATACGTTTTATACATTATACCTAAGAAATGTTTGATTTTTCGGTCAACCGACTTTCGGACTAAAAACTTAATTTTCTTGAAAAGGTTAAGTATGTCAACTAGTATTAATTATGTTAAAAAACCACTTTAGCGATCTATTACCAGTTATGAACTTGATACCAATACTTTGGAAATAAGAAAATAGTATTTTCAGCACATTGACGAATTTTTAAAGCGATATATGTCTTCGTTTATACGTGGCTTATTGGTACATCTCAAAACATAATATTGTATTTAAATAAACAATAAATTGTATTAAAACTAATTTATACTGTGTATCTATGACATTTAGTCTTAAATCCATAAAATATAATTCAGTTTTTATAATCTTTCAATAATTATTAAGGTTCAATACCCCACTATTATCATTGTCTTGTTCGTAATTCTTTGGAATGGTATATTTTCTTTTAAAACAAAACGAATAAATTCTATCAACATAGTAAACCGATATAATATATAATATTATAATATAATATAAATATTATATGAACATTATTATTATTATTATTATTATTATTATATTATTATTTTATTATTATTATTATTATTATTATATTATTATTATATTATTATTATTATCATTATTATTACTACTACTATTATTACTATTACATTACTGAATACATTCATTATATAATAATAATCTTTTGGATGTCTGCACGACTTTCGATTAATGTTTGCCGTCTTACACTCATCACTACTATAATTTCGTTTTAGAACAAAGAATATTATAGTAATATACCATGTATTTTGTTCGAGTACTTTGGCACGTAATTACAATAAATACAAAAATGTACACTTAAAATAATATAACTTTCATCAATTCAACATTTTTATATTTTTAACAGCATAAAATTATTGTGTATGTTTTTGCAATTAGATTCTAAATAATAATAAAGGTGTCTCCAAACTTTTTTATTCAAGGACCACAAAAAAAAAATATCAAATGCTCTTAACGGGCCAAAAGTTTATTAACACGTATAATTTTTAATTTTATGAAAATTTAGGTATATAAATATGTTTACTTTACATTTTTTTTATAAAATATTGTTTACTTTACAATATACTTAAATAAAAAAAAATATATTTATATATATATATATATATATATAATTTAATATAAATAAATTATTATAATTATTATGAAATTGATGTTTTTCTGCCAATATTTTATCGAATTAATTAATTAAGTCACTAATTAATGTCACTAGTTTTAATTTTCAAAATCGCCTCCAAATGCTTATCCGTTATGGCCGATCTATATTTTGAATAAGTTTGTTCGCACAAATAAGTTGTAGCAAATACAGATATATAATCAATTGCAAATTTTTTAAATTTAGATATTGTGTATCTGGTAGAAATTTATAAAAATCAACTGAAGTCCCTTCGCGATGTTTCAGTTTTAGTGCATCATTATATTACAAATCAATCATTTCCATTTGAAAGGTAGGAGTTAACTTCTCAATACCTCAATCCAGTGCATTTTTTAACTAGTTAACTAGGCGACACAAATGTCGCCCAGTGATTATACTCTGTCGACAGTATTTTGAAAGATTGGGCGATATAATGCGAAACGAACGTGTAATACTATGGTATTATACAATGACTATTTTGAGAAAAACATTTTTTGTCGCCCAGTGAAAATTCCTTATAAAATGCACTGCCACAACCAAACAGATTTTGAAAAATATTTATATCATCAGATTTTACGTCAAATTCAGAAAAACGTTGTTTTTTGTTAAATTGAATTTTAAGTTCAAAAATTATTTTTCCAGCAAAGCGTCCTATGCGGGCCACGAGCCGATTAAAACTTGTTCGCGGATCGTAGTTTAGAGCAGCGGTTCCCAAACCCCAATGTTCAATTAACCTGGATTTTTCAATTATTTACTATAAAATTAATAAGTACTCCAAGTAATGTTTTAAAGATAGTTAGTGATATTTTTTTATTACAATAACTACACTCAATATTCACCTTGCGGAACCCTTGAGATTGTCCCATGGAATCCGCGGAACACACTTTGGGAAACACTGGTTTAGAGACTTCTGATTTAGAATATTATTTATTGGACACTTCTATTTTCTAATGTTCATTCATGAATGTATCATAAGTATTGTGAGAATCAAATATGCGAACCGCAACAAAACTGGGAATTTTAGATGAATGAAGTTTGTGTTTGAAATTTAAATGTATTAAAATGTTAATTTAATTCTCGTAATAGGTTTTAGGTGATCTAATTTTAACTACCGAGTTCTGATAACACAGAGTAACAATAAAAAAAAAAATAATACAGTTCTCCCAAAAAAATTACGTATACGTGGTCGCGGTCTAAGCTACGCATCAATAGTAATTTATTCGGATTACCACCGTGCTTACCTACGGCAATTTGTAGGTATATAATATACATATTATACTCGAGTACGATATTATTTTTTATCCTACTGCATATAGCATCTACCGCGTACCATCGGCTTTCAATTATAGCCGCGGTCGCATTACGCGCGTTTAATAACGTATGCTGTATTATTTTCTATTATTACAGTGGAGAAAAAAATGAAAAAACGTGTTGGCTTTCAAGTCGGTATATTTAATGCGATATGATGTTATATATTATTATATTTTTTTACGAACAACACTGGTGAACACAGTTTTTAGTATTCCTTATTGTTATGTTTTGTTTTCACGAAACGCCTATACCGCATGCATATATATTTACATAAAAATATAAATGCACTGAAACTTCTATATAACTGAAGTCTAGCGGGGAGCAAAAAAAAAAAATCTTAATATTAAGAAATTCGTTAAATAGAATTACATATTGATTAATAATCAAGTTAATGGTATTATACTAGAATTTTGGATCTATATAGTTACGTTTACGCAGACTTTCTCAACGAAACATTCGTTAAAATGAATTAGGGAACTCGACCTTATGCAGTAGATACCTGGTAGGTACCGTATACCAAGATACTTGGATGATTTGGGAAATATTCAAGGATGCCGAGACTCGGCCACTGCTTTCTTTTCGAAGTTAATTGAATGAAAAGAGTTCGTGATCCGAAGACGACAGGGTAATTACCACTTATTTTTATGAATATGTTAAATTATTCGGTAAGCATTTTTGCTATTTTTGTGCTCGGGCACGCATCAAATTCAATCAGGCGAATGTATAAAGAGCTTCGATAAATCTAGAATAATTTTTCATGAATGTCGACTAACCTAGTATGATGATAATAATGGCAAAACATTTGGGTATACATTATTATTATTTATTTAGTATCATTGATTTTAGAATATACCTAGTATATAATAATATATTCTAAAATCAATGGTAGTATCTAGTATATTATATCCGTGTCTATAATAACAATAATAATAAAACGCATAACATTTGTTATTCGGCGTTGATTATGGTACGGACTCGGACGACTGCGGCGCGACGACCAAGAAGACCTGCTCCCCACGATCCTATATAATCGCGGTATAATACGGTATATGGTGTAGGTATCTTTATATATATATATTATATATATTAAATCTTTAAAGAAATAGTTGCCTGAGCCGCAGCATCCTTGCCGGTCGGTCCTAATGACTGGAAACGGACAATCACAAATTACCGTGTATATATATATATATAAACACATGCCGTATTTATATGCTGACAATGAATGACGGTCGGCGGCGACGAAGACACGACGACGACGACGACGGTGTGTGTGTCTGTGTATGTATGCGTGCGTACGTGAGTGCGTGTGCGTGTGTGTGTTGGTTGTACGTGCGCGAGGCCAACGGACCGTGTCAAATGTACCGCTTTTGACGTCGAAAGCCGCCACCGATATAAATTCTTGAATTTTCCAACCAACTCCTTCTCCTTCTCCTACCAACACACACACAAACAAATGCACGCATTAACGCACCGTAGACGTGGCCTACACGAACATTGCTCTGGCCGGGGATGTTGAATATAGTACTATATATTTGATTATCGTCCGCGGAAAATACTGGTTATCTCTTGGATATCAGTGACAGTATAATACGATTTCCTTGCAGTACAGTGTCCGTACAGCCACCTGCGTTTGACATAACGATTTGTGCGTAGTAATATAATAAGTAAAAACGCCTCGAAAAATAATTGTCGATTTGATTTGCGTAAGGTGTCCGAGTTCTCGTGGTGTGTGTATAAAATACAGAAAGCTGAACGCTTTAACGAAGGTGTCACCGCGTGCTTCAGCTTTTATTTTGAAGATTTTCCTCTCAACCAAAATCACACGAAGTCGTTGAATAAACATATTATATTCTGTTCACGAGCTCGTTAATTAAGCTTATTAATACAGTTGTCTAGCGCTGTATTACGGGCTGAATGCGGTTCCAGTACGATAATTTGTAGTTCCCAAGATTCAATGCACTTTCATCGTTTTGTTCACTTACAACAGCGTTTTCCAATACTGAAAATTATTTAGTATATTATAATCTTTTAATATTTTTTCCTTTGACAAAGAAAGTTTAAAAAAAAAGGGTTTTATTTGTCCCAAATTTTACAATGATTAATTATTAATGGCCATATTAATTCCCATTTTTATTTTTGTGACTACGAACCCGAAATGTTAAAATGATAGAACGAGTAATGTTCTAATATACTACGTAATATTGACTTATAAATCCTCAAGTCGATTATTCTAGAACTATATCCCAATCAGTATACTGTATAGGAAACTATGTTAAATTTAACAACCGTACCGTAACTTGCATAAATGACGCTTGAACTATAAAACTATGTATGACACGACAAATTCGTCTTCAGCAAATTCAAGGCTTTATTATCTTAGCCAATGTACAGGTATAATCCGTTAATAACTGTAATGGGTAATCTAACCTTCGCTTTATATTCCATGTTCGTTACCTTGTATAATTAAAATACTTATGGACATAACTCTATAATATGTTGAGTATACCTGCACCGCAATTTCAAAACTTTATTACAAATAGCAATCGTATTATTTTATTCAGCACATTCGTCGGTAAAAAAGGGCACGTGTAAATTCCCCTAAAATATTGTAAATTCCCCTAAAAATATTTTGCTACCGTATTACACTAATGTAAATTCCCCTAAAAACATTTTGTTACCGTATTACACTAATGTAAATTCCCCTAAAAGCATTTTGCTACCGTCTTACACTAACGTAAATTCCCCTAAAACATTTTGCTACCGTATTATACTAAACCAAACGATGACCGCTTGGATACATTTTATGATTATTTAAAAAATACATATATTGGTGAAGGAGCAATTTTTCTACCTACAGTCTGGGCAGAAGCATCTTCCGAATTAACAAAATCCACAAATGCTTGTGAATCATTCCATGCTCATTTTAAATCAAAGTTTTACCAAAGCCATCCAAATATTTTTATGTTTATTGATATACTAAAGAATTTTCAATCAGAAATTTACATAAAATTACAAAGCAAATAGTTACAATAATAATAAGTCAAAAAGACGTAAACAATTATTAAACCAGCTAATAGAAAATTATAAAGAACAAAAAATTACTACATTTCATTATATAAAAACCGTTTCACATTATTACTCCATCAAAAAATAATTTCAATAATATCAACTTTAATAATTTTAATAGTATAACGATGAAAATGCATTTTTCTAATTATAAAATATGAATTAAGAAATATATATGCAATTAAAAATACAAATATTTTTGGAAGAAAACTAGAATCGCCTCCACGTGGTGTTCTCTGGATTACTCTAAATGGTTCGAATTTTATCAGGGGAATTTACGTTAGTGTAATACGGTAGCAAAATGTTTTTAGGGGAATTTACATTAGTGTAATACGGTAGCAAAATGTTATTAGGGCAATTTACGTTAGTGTAATATGGTAGCAAAATGTTTTTAGGGGAGTTTACTATTAGGGGAATTTACTATTTAATTTTTTAGGCGAGTTTACATTTTCCCGTAAAAAATCTAGTCCAAATGAACACATATTCTATATATTTCTTGTTTAACAGTTTTTTCTTAACTAAGCAACTAGTAGTTGATTTAACTTCTTATATTTTCTACTGCCCGCTTTGGCTTTTATATACACTTACAGCCCGTCGACCAACGACTGGTTTCGTGTAGGTCTACCAAAAAGAGGTTCTTCTTTTGTATTTTATCTGTTACTGTGAATGTCCGCAATTGGTAAGTGCTGACAGTCACCGGTTAATGTCGTCATACACCAAAGTCATTGGTGAATTTTGGCATGTTAATAAAAATGTATACTGTTTATAAACATTTACTAGCAAATGTCGACATTTATACAACGATATTGGTGAATGTTGGTAATGCCGATATTATTTAATCTACAATAATTTTGAATATAGAAGTAGGAATCAAAAGTCTCCAAGTACAAGCAGTAAAAATGCTATTGAGAACTTAAAAAAAAGTTTCTCCCGGCTAATGTAGGAGAAACTGTTCATATTCGAGTTCAAGAAGTTGATCGTAGTAAAATGGATCCCCAAAATATTTTAGCTATAGTATTAGATGTAGTAGATAATGATTATTATAAATTAGTTACCAAAAATGGTGTTATAAATCAATTATACACCAGAAACCAGTTTTCAGTATGTAAAGAAAATTTAATATTAATCACTGATGTACAAATGGATCAACAAATTTCCTTAAGGCAAGCTTCTGCATCAAATTCATCAACCGGTGGACAAGGGTATACACGATATAATTGCAAAACTAAGTGTACCACAAAAAAGTGGTTGTAGAAATGTTGGCATTTTATGGAGTTCAATTTGTCATGCTGTAATTAGTAGAATCATTTTCGCAGTTTTCTTTTAAATAATAATTTTTGTAATGCAAAATAATCATAATTAATAATAAAATATAGTACAGGTATAACATTGTTTATTAATAATTATAATGAATAAAAGTAATTATTAATATTTAATACTAGAAATATCATTTATATTTTATACTGTTGATTATAGTGCTATTAGTACTATACTATAATATGTGCGAACCTATGTCAACATTAACTGAAACCGTGGTGTGCATGTCAACATTGATCAAAATCCTAATGTAAATATCAACATCCAATAGTACATGTCTATATTATTTTAATTTTTTAACATTCACCTATTTGGTAGATGTATATCGACATTCACTAGGTGTCTGCCAGCACTCACCAATTGCGGACATTTACAGTAATACGTCGACACTTTATGGTGCATGCGTGTAAGACGAGAAATATATGGTATTGCAATGATGATTTTGTGTATACGTTCTGATATTCCTTCAAAATCGATTTGACAGTTTTGCAAAATATTTTGCTCTTGTGGCAAATAATCACGAGTTCATTTGAATTTCAAACGATAATTACATTTTTTTGTCGTTCATATACAATTAGTTACATGAACATTATAATTATACAATATTGAACGCATACTTATTTGTAATTACTATATGTATACACGTATTATGGACACATAACGATGTATACGTACAATATCCTATCATGAGTCATTTTTGTTATAACGATCCCCGTTCAGCAACGCCCATAAAATTGCAATCATTCATGTTTTTAAACACTAAAATGCCTATTCGATGCATAAGCGATAATATTATGTATGGAAATGACTCGGATGATAAAAATATATTAAAAAATTTCAATCGCTATAATATATTGTGCGCATAATTAATTCTAAATACTGTCTTCAAACAATACGCCTATGTACATATTTATATGACTAATACGTATAAAAATAAAATATATTCAACTTTTATTAAACTCGCAAATCATCATAACTAATAAAACTCTTAATAAACTACTGCGAAAAAAAAAAAATAATGAATACTTATTGCGCTCGAATAAAATAGGTTTTTAACTGACATGTAACTATAGTACTTGCAGTTATGTATTTATCATAATATATAAAATATTATATTATGTAATACTAAAAGACTATGTTTTCTTCTTTTACATCGAGAATGCATAATAACGGTTGTATTTAATAAATATAAATTATTGACAGTTCCTGTTTTTATTACGAATAATATTTTTTTTTATCATTCATATTCAGTTGAATGGTGTTTTTATATGCGCATACATAAATAACTAAATGGTGATAAAGTAAAGCAAAATAAACCTATTATATATATATATATATATAAATATACAGAGACGGACTGGCCCGGTCGGCTGGTCGGCAATCGCTGACTGGTCCCTCGCCTATTTCATGTTTGGCCCCTAAAGTTTGATTTTTATTCTTCCAAAAAAATTAATATAGTCAATTGCATTTGTTTTAAAATATTATGTGCTTTCTGCTGATTAATGATTATTCCAAAAACCAGGCATATTTATATTATTATTCAATTACAACATTATATTGTTATTACGTTTTTATAACATGTAGTTAAGATAGTTTGTATAAAACAGCTAATTTTAGAACAGATACAACAATTTTAAATTGGTTTTTTTTTTTAATCATAATTTAAAATATATAAAGTATAACTTCACATGTTTTACTTTACTTTATAAAAAATACTTTATTTGATAGAGTTAAATGTAATTTAATAAAAAAAATTAAAAACAATCAAGTTTTGGGTGAAAAATTAAGATATGTAACTAAAATGTTTTCAACAAATATATATAAATATTTAACTAATTTAACCTTATGTATTTCAAGTTACTTTTTCCTGTTATTTTTGTATCTTTACCTATTTTTTACTGCCCTATACTATTTCATAACATTTTTTTGAAAACACTACTAAACATAGCCTCAAGTAAAAAAAAATCGCCGACTGGCCTCATACATAGCCTTATATATATACTTTAAATATTACTCATGGATTTCTGAGAAAATATCCTGCTATCACTTAAAAATAACAATTTATAATTTATTTATTTTATATTTTCTATGTAAAAATTTCAATCGTCAAGAAAAAATATGTTTAATTTCCAAATAATTAATCTTCTAATAATTTCGAATTTTGATAATTTTTTTACGATAAATATACATTGTAAAAAATGATCAAATTTCGAAATTATTAAATGATTAATTATTTGGAAATTATACATATTTTTCTTGTCGATTGAAATTTGTACGTAGAAAATATACTTGAATTTGTTGTTAATAAATAATCATTAAGTGTATTCAGTGTAGTATAATAAATTTGTAATGATTATTTATTGTCGTGGTCGTAATTTTTTTATGTTATTGACAATCATCAACAAAAAAGTTTGTAACACTAGTAAACGTGAAATAGTATTATCAATACCAATATAATTATATGTACATAGTATCTATATTACTTATATTTATATAAGCGCATTGTTTTATTTAAAAATAATAACTTATGAGTATAAAATGTACGTAGGTTTATCTACAAGCATGGGCGCCGTGAAGAGGGGAAAGGTTATGCACTTTTACCCTTTACTTTTAAATATAAAAATAATATTTAAAAATATTGGATAGAGGCTATTATTTTCATAATCAGATTTTCTGATATTCGCATTACTTTGTAGCCGTCGAAAAAAAAATAACTTTGTACTGTTATATAATTTGAAAAAATATTCCCACGATGCACACCCTAACAAAATTCCTGACAGTGACTATATCTGCAAGCTTTTGGTTGCGTTACAACAGTAAACATATATTGTGTATTGTTACACACAAGATATCCAAGAGTTTCAAAAACGTTGAATCAAATAATAATAGATTTCGTGTACATGAAACTTTTGAAGATAAGTACTGAGTATAAACGCAAAAGCTATTTAATTTTAAACTCATCATAAGTTGAGTACTATAAAAACTAAATATATCAAATTCATTCGTACTCAAAGAAGGAACTCTAGAACGCCTATTATTTCGAACAAACTATATGTTGTTAGAGAGAAAAAATATACCATCCTATATGTAATAGTTATAATGTTATTTATTAATAAAGATTTGTGTGTGAATGTATGTAATAGTGAATGTATGAACCTAAATTATTTATATGGTCATAGTCGAAATTGCTAACTCTTGAAAATCTAAAAGGATTATTTTTTTAACACTGTCAAAACATTGACAGTGTTATATGAAATTCTTAGAAATTACAAGCCGTTTGTGCTAATGTATATAAATATTATTAAGGAATTAAAGTATATAAAAAACTTGTTTTTATAACATATATTTTTATTCAATATATTATTATACCGTCAAACAGACACACCTAGATCGGTGTTTTAGGCAACTTAAATAACAACATACCGTCCCAAATATATACACATACCGTCCCAGATATATATACATACCTCGAGCTGCAGTTTATATTTTGTTTCATTCGATTCATCCGTAGTTGTATTTTATATGTATATATCTAACAATATAACTTCAAGCATCAGGCGCCATTTCGATTACTTTTGCCCTAAGGCCCTCAGTGTCTAAACATTTTAATTGGCGTTAAGTGTATTTTTTTTTTTGTCACGGGCGTATCATTGTGCCAGTTATATTACGCTCGTGTTATTAAATATCTTTCTAATATATATATATATATATATATATCTACGTAATTTACACGTGTGTAAGTTTGTGTGAAATATTTGTCTTGTGTAAGTTTTGAAGTATTTTTACGTGCATTATTATATTTTAATGTTTATTAAAAGGTCAGGTTAAGAATTTCATTTTTATCCGAACTACTCAATAAATAACCTTTCAAACCATTTCACGTACCGTAAAGTTTAAATATTTAAACAATACAAGTTATAACGTTTTACATTAAATAGTACGTGTATTTAAATACATTCATTAAAATATCATATCTTAAACCATGTTGACGGATTCGTACCTATGTATTTACTACCGTTCGAGTTGACACGGAATGTTTGTTATTTTTTTAAATATTCAAATTCGAGGTGACATAATTTTAAAACCTCCGTTCATGCCTTTTCTCGAGGGAGGAGGGGATAGTGTCGTACGTACAATGATATAATTATATGTTATTGCGGATCACTCGATCTCCGTTGGTATATGTTACGCCGAATCCATAAAATTGCTGATTTAATCTAACCGGCTATTTTTCTGTCGACTTCGTGAAATCAGCAATGCTCTAGCCGAATACGTGACTTCGGTAATATGGCTACCAACCATACATTCCGGGAAAGGAGTTTAACTTCCAGGACCCTCTACTATTTATAACACTAAACAAAAACCTTGTGTTGGGTTCTATTTGAAGAATTATAGAGTAAAATACACAAGAAACTTTCTTTCGCGTTCAACGAATACTGTTAATAATGTTTTGATTTTGAATATATATAATTATTTTATTTCTTGATTTATTTTAATTGAAATATTACCGCTATGGATGAAAATATATTTTATACTCTCACGAAAATATTGCCCCTTTTACCCTCCCCTCTGCATCATATTAACCGCTCATGGTTATGTTTGGTTACGCGTGTGCGCGAATACGCTCGGGGGATAAATAATCGCGGTCGCGCGCGTACGGAAATCGTGTTTTCGTGGAAACGCGAACGTGAACTCGTCACGCGGCGGTGGTCACAAGTAAATAATGCATTTGACCGTGTGCGGTGGTCGATTGTTTTTTTTCTTTTCATTTGATTCTCTCGGAGCTGCACAATATTTTATTGCAGATGTTCCTGTGTACGATTTCACGCTTGAAAGTGAACCCCTTGTATAGAGCTCTGTTCTTCGTATACGAAGTGTATACACTTCATTTCACAGCCCTTCCGCACTCCGTCTGCCATCGCCCACCTACCGTCTTATCGTTTTCGTGGATATATTTTTTTTCACTTTTACAATATAATAATATATGATGGTGACGTGAACGTGTGGCGATTTGACCTGTACCGACCGTACATAAAACGTTGACGATGCTCGAGGATGTCTTTATATTGCTTTTATCATGGGTGTGTACAGACCGCGTGAAATTGTATGTATTTACTCGACCGTTAACCAAAGAGAAGTTCGTGACGCAAAAGGATTGAAATCCTGGAGCTCTAAGAATCGTGTCAATAACGTTCGGTATAATGAGTACGGTTAAAGGAAATTGTTTGTTAATTCGTCCTTACGGGTTCCGTCGACTGTAGTATTTTAAAGTCCCAAAATTAATGGAAATGGATTAAAGAAATATTACAAATCAGCATTATAAATTATAAAGAAAGGAATAAAAAGCGATGACGTTCCGTTTTCGGTTCCCATCTGGTATTCAATTTTCTGTATGCTAAATTGTATTGTATATAAACTGCAACCAATTTTTCCTTCAAAATCATTACTTTTGGTTTTTGTGTGTATCCGTACTTGAAGGGAAGCCCACAAGAAGTTCGACACACGCAATACCCACCTTGCATACAGTAGTTGTTGCGGCACACGCATGAAGTGCATAAAGGCACAACGAATATGTGATTTATCGGAAATCTAATCAATGCACGTAAGAAAAATGTTCTAAGTTTTGAATAGAAAAAAAATGTACTGTTAATGATACTTGTAAAACAATTATTACAATAGTTATGAAATTAGTGAATCCGATACGTATAGAATAAATTACGTTACTTTCGTTACGTTGTGTTATTTATCGCGGTAGCACGATAATTCGATTCCGTCTCGGTGCCCGCACTGTTTCGACGACGGGATGCCGCACCGTCGCCGTCGGGTGGGAGAAATTCGGCCATCTGCCGCCGTCGCCGTTGTTGCTTCGAGGACCACCGGGATGGCTACTGCGGCGGTGGTACGCGCGCGCACGCGCAGTAGTATTCTTGTAGGTCTCCCGGAGGAACCTTCATTATTATATTCTTCCATTCCGATACGTTCGTCCGCTGAACGTGCAACTCTGCATTCCGCGCGCCTACGACTCGCCGTCCTTTCTCGGCAGTATCATTAATGTGCCGTCCCAGTGCGTTTGTCTTGTCGTTAGTCCCACTGTTGTACCGTTTCGATCGTATTTTTTAATATTTTATTATTTTTTTCTCTAATCTTTCCGTGTTCCGTTTCTTACCGCCGTGGACGTGTCGACGGAAAAACCTACCTACGCGCCGACGACAAAGAAATCGCGGTCGCTGAGTTTAGTTCGCGTGTAGTGTGGTGCGTGCAACAAGTGAACGCGTACTGTGACGAAGTTTTATTCATTTCACTCGAAGTCTCACTAACCGTCGACGCTATCTTTTCCTTGAGAAGTTTTTAACTTACCCGATCACATACGTACACACAGTGATCGACGGCGTACCGTTCGCGCGCCCCATCCGCCAGGTTTTTATGCCGAACATTCACGAATCGTTATTATTTCCTAATGAGGATACTTTCGATCAAAAGTGATGCAGTGGAGATATGGTCGACCACGACCACGTTGTACTGGACCTGTACGTGAGGCCCACATTTCAGGATGCGGAAGTCGCTCGTAGACAAATCGAAAAGGTATGTCAACTTATCGATGACGTCGCGCTTAGCCGGGGTTGGTGGGCATTTTAATAAAACGTAGTAGTAGGATCGATTTCTGATGCTTAGGTACAAAAATACCTCCTAAGATAGAATGCCTTCTATAAGTATAAGTACCGAGGCCCAACGACTTGCAAAACTGCAAAACTTTACAAGTGTTTTCATATATATGATCATTCTCGTCAAATTTTAACTACCATTTATTTCAAGTATCTATGTGTCTTCAAATCATCCCCTATGAGTCCCCTTGCCGTCTATAATGAAAATTAAATCTCAATTTTTCACCATGACGTATTAAGAATTCTACACTATGATAATATATTCTAATTATCAGTGGTCAATGATCACGTGAAGCGTATTACCATTGGGGTGACTTCCCTTTCGCGAGATTTATGTTACCAACTAAAATACATAATTTATATGAACACCCAGTTAATTTAGTGTAATCATAATAAACAAGTTGATTATTATAATTACACGGTTAAGTTCAATAGTTCTTGAGGGTTGATATTCTGTGAATAACGGACTTGACATCGAAAAGTTATCGAGTCTCGGCACGCTACTGGCGTAAGGATCGGCCGCGACTTCTGCCGGGTCGAAGACACGTCTCTTCTCGGTTTCGAGTAACTCGTTATCAGCGCGGCGGGGGGGGAGTATCGTCTGAGTGCAATGTACGTATTGTTTTTGGTCTCGGACTTCCATTTCCGGTAGACACCGTCATTGATACCTACGTGTGAAATGTAAATTATATTTTTTTGCCGTTTTACGCTGTAACTTCTTGCAGGGGTTATCAATTACTGCTTTTGTCTGGTGACCCCATCCTTACTCGACACTAAACCGTGAAGAGTTAATAGGAAAAAACCATTTAGAACTTGTAATTCAATTATAAAACCGTCCCGCGTACGTACAACGAATCGCTTAGTATGATATATTAGATGTATATCGTAGTCTGCCGCATTTTTGCGATCGCCGTCGATCGCTGCTGCACGTGTACGGTCAAATATATTACGAGTTTTCAGACCTTCCAAATGCGATTCAATTATTTGCAACTAGTCTGAATTCCGACTTGGTTTGCCTTGTATATGTCCTTTGAAATGTGTCTTGTGTGACGAAAATCGCTCTGGATGAAAATATGCCATTTCCAATGTATTCGATTTCGTGTCTCAGAATTATACACTATAGTTGTATACTATATGTGTGTGTTTGTATGAATACATGTATCTTTTTGTGTTGAATATCGGAAACCTGTGCTGGTTCATTAAACATACTATTTATCGTAGGTTACTCTATATCTTTTAAAACGTTAACATCTTCCGACAAACGTTAGTCGCGTCAATTTAATGGTACCCCGAAAACACCTCCCAGCTTCCTGTGCGTCGGCATAAAAATGAATTACTTCATATACATATATTTATATATTTATGTTATACTGAATAGTGGCAGTGTGCTTGGTATTCGTCTAGGTCTGCTGTAGTGCAATGTGTACGTTTGCTATTTTACATTTAAAAAGCTTTTTTGAACGGAGTGTTCGGTTTGTCTAAAAATGATTGAGATTTTTTTCAAAAACGTCCTAACGAAAATTTTTAATTGCTCAATTAATTATTCGATCTGGTTTTAGTGTGTTTTAATATCATTTTCTTGAAAACTCAGTAAGTGAGACATCTTCAAAGTGCAACCTGTGCTTATAATGTCTGTACAATTTGTGGTTTACTATTGACATTTTTACCACCCCAAACCTCAGTAGGTATAAGGCGCGTACAAAACCACCATGCGCGATTGTTCACTTAACAATAGCTTTTTCGTTCCGCTTAACATCTGAAAACGCATTAATATCGATATTGTATTATTTGTAAAATACTTGTACATACATATATTTCCAACTTTAAACGCTTATAATTAACAAAACTAAATAGTGAATCTCGAGACATTTTAATATATGTAGACACTAAATTAAATTATTAACTCAATATTATGTCTGTGAATTAAGTTAGCAAATACGAATATGATATTAACCAAAAAGAATAACTCATTTAAAAAAAATGTTATGTAATTTAACTAAAAAGTGCTCAATATTTATTGAAAATAATACTACTTTAGACATTTTCAAGTTTCAGGAACTGTTTATTAGTTATTATATATATAATAATTTAATAATTTACCTCGTCATCTGTGGGATTCTGTCATGATCATTTTTGAATAATTTTTCTGTAACTTATTGGAAACTCTTGAGAGATAATAATTTCTTGAAAGTTTCATGTGGTCCGATTTTTTTATAATTAAGGTTAATTAAGTTTAAAGCACTGTAACTTGAAAATATAATAGTATACATCTCTAAAACAAAGCCTGGATCCTTTTCAATTCAGCGTATTTAATACTATGACTTATCAACCTTATTTAAGCATACTGATTCAAAACTATTTTTTAAATAAATTAAAACTATAAAACATATATGTGAGTGAAAATTTATGTTAGAAATTATATCTCATTTTTTTCGAATAAAACATTGCAAATTTACTACTGATGAATAATAATCTTTGACTTTTCATGTCTGTAATATCCGTATAAATAATATATTATTTTCATGTATACACTGTTTACGAACTGTATATCGTTTTGCGTCTGTTATAATAACATTATGTGCTATTATTTTATTTTTTGCTTAGGATAAATAGAACACTATTAAACCATTGTGTAGTTCATCCTTATTGTCGTTACTTTATTGAATAAAAAAGTTTAAACGTCCATCGGAGAAAATAACCGAATAGAAACTTCTCTCAATGAATGTATATTTATCATTTTATACAGGATTTTATATTAATTATTAATTATTTGTATCTAAAAATAATAATCTCTCAGACATAGTTGTATGAATCTAATAAAACAATAATTTTAATTTATTGACGTTATAGTATAATATATTTTTAAAATTTGTTTATTTCGTATACTATCTACACCTGTATAAATAATGTATGTAAGTATCTAAAAGTAGTCTAATTCCAAGAAAACTGAGAATTAGGTATTATGGTTTTAGTAAAAATTGTCTAATTTTTAAGTAAAAAAATATTGTCCTAATAAAATAATACACAAAGACTTAAACCATGATCTGTGAGTACTGCAGGATGACCTTATTGTATATTATCAACATCGTATTAATCGATGACAGATGTATATTTACCTCTTATGACCTACACCTTAATATTATATTCTTTTAGCTGTTTTAATAACCCATTAAATAAGGATTTACAAACGTTCCTTTATATATTATTATAACCAATTATATAGTCATATACGGGTTAAAATCATAATGACACGCGGATAGCCGTAATAATTTATAGCCTTTAAAACAGGAAGGTAAGTTTAGGTATTATTATAATTATTATTTTTTTTTTTTTGACCCAAATCTTAAGCGTTCGGCATGTTTTTAAAACAGTCATTCTATAATACACACATACACTCGCGCGCGTGGTGTACTAGGGCAGCTCATTGCTACCAAGAATGATTATATGTTGCAACCAAGCCTCCAGCCTCTTTTTTTTCTTGTGATTGAGGTGTCTGGGTGGTCCTCATGATTTCACACAACACAATGTGGTCCCCATATATATATATATATTTATACACGAGCGTCGAGGAAGTAACATCCAGCTGGCACATTGCTCCCACTGATCGTGAAACAGTGGTTCTCATATTTTATTCAAACAAAATTATATTTTTATATTTTATACCACTTCAATATTGTGTGAGATTTACCTATCTTGTTTTATTCATAACATATGCAGCTGTTATACCGACTGCCGTAATTAAATCGGTGCGCGTTTTCCTTTGAATATTGTTCTTTAAAAATCGGAGGCTACTAAATATATATATATAACATATGACGTGTGATTTACAGGGTAAAGCTACTGGACGTTTGTGTGCTGTGCGGTTCAGAGCTTGGCTTCAAGATTGCCTGGAGCGATTGGGTAGGTCAATTCATCGCAAAACACATGTATATTTCTTGCCGCTGTTGTTGGGCCTCGGAGTCCTGTTGGCTGGATTCAAAGCCTTCGACGGAAACTCCCAATTCAATCAGCTATGGGTTGAATGTAAGCTATTATAATTTTTGAAACGTAGATTTCGCGTAACATGTATATATGTAATCAAAATTGGTTTTTTTCTAAATAATATGTGCAGCGGGAGGTCGTTTGGAAATGGAACTACAATACTCGCATAAGGCCCTGGGAGAGACCGAAAGTACCATACATTTGTTGGTCACGCAAACAGCCAAGAAGGGTACTTCTCCGGAAATGCCTCAACAGCGGCTTCTTCATAGAAAAGCCCTACTCTCCCACCTGCAGCTCCTTAAACATGCCACCCATGTCACAGTCAATCTGTTTGACGTGTAAGTGTACTACGGTGATGTTATCCCCGAGTTTTGAGTACATTTGGAAATATATTAATGATTTTCTCATTTTAACAGGACATGGGGTCTTAAAGACATTTGCGTGTCGCCAAGCCCACCGGAATTCGAAGTTCAATATGTAGATACTGTAAGTGCATTAAGGTTGTCTCAGCATGGTAAAAATTAAGATATTAATAATTTTTTTAATTTCTGTAGATTTTTGAAAATATGATGCCTTGTGAAATAATAACTCCTTTAGATTGTTTTTGGGAAGGTTCTAAGCTGTTGGGTCCAGAAACTCCCGTAGTAGTTCCGTAAGTAGCATATTTAATCTCGTTATTCCTTGTTATAAATTATATTTATATGTAATTATTTTGTTTTTATTTTATTTAGTGGTTTCGGAACAGGTCTTAAATGGACTAATTTAAATCCTCAGAGTTTGATGAAATCTATAAGAAATATGGGAGACAATAGTTTTCCATTTGATATGTTGGAAACTTACATGAAACGAGTAAGTATCCGATATTAAATTAAAAATACATAATAATATTGTACAATAAAAACAATATATTAATATTAATTTACATTTAGGCGGGAATCAATTCAGGTTACCAAGATAAACTATGCTTAGATCCGGAAGATCCAGACTGTCCAGAAACAGCTCCAAATAAAAAATCCAAAAGGGTAAGTTAAATATATTTTTTACATATATGAGTAATTATTATAAAAGAAAGTTGGTTAAAAGTTAGATTTGTATGTGGGCAATTGCAATCACCCCAGTGTTTAATAATCATGTGGCTATTGCTCATATTTGTTAATATATTAACATGCAATTGTGTCGTTAATTCTACTCGTTAGGCATGTAATCTGCATTATGTATTTTAAGTATAATTCATTGCAAATTAATGGCTATACATTTTAACTCTCTAGTATTTTTAGCTTTATTTACAAATATGTGTAATTACTCGCAATGTGAGGTAAATCTATTGATAAATGAATTTAAAAAGATTTTTTTCTATTTTGCATACACGAATATTTATAGGCATAAACAACAAATTTGCATAAACATCCATGTGAAGAAATGTCTGTTGTTCATTATTATAGTAAAAATAAACAGACATTTTTTTCGTATAGCCGTCTGTCTATATTATAATTTTCTCGGTCAGTCATATTTTAAAAAGGAAAAGTATAAGTGTGCTGCAATAAGCGTCATTTACTCGAAACATCTATGCATTATAATCGTGTTGTATGTTCTTCTCAATCATAAGTCATATATTACTTATTAGTAGGGCAGAGGACTTGTAGCTCTAAAAAAGTTCTAAATATGCAAGCACTTTTGCACTTGAAAACCGCATAATATGCATTTAAAATTTTTTTTAGTCTTTTTATTTAAAAGTATTAATAAAATAAATAGCGTTTAAAACAAGTTAAAATAATTACATAATTTAAATAAATTATATACCATAGCCAAATAAACAATACATTTTACTTAATTTTCTGTAAAGAAACGGCGTTAGGTTGTTATCGCTTCTAGGAAAAATGTGTGCCTGCGGACAGTCAAAAACCATATTATACGACAAAAATTAAAAATATATACATTTTTATCCAAACATTTTGATTGTATTTTTTGAAATAAAAATATCACTGGAAAAAATTGGTTTAAGATAAATATGTCTCAACAAGTATTAAAGTGTGAAATATGCCCTAAAAATAAAAAGAGTAAATAAAAATAAAATAAAAATAAATTCAAAATATGCATTTATATGCAAAATAAAATTTCAAAACTAGCTTTGTGAAAGCATGAAACGTATTTGTTTCGTACTCTGTTATATTTGTGACTATGCAAAACAAATATGCAAATGCTTCAAGTCCTCTGCCCTACTTATTAGGTAGTGTATCTAGCCAATATGTAACATTTAGTCCCCCAAACAACATATATGTTTAACTTATTTGCATAACAAAGACCTCTTGGGAGGCATTGTGTTCGTCGGAACCTATTCACGTCTTGTCATAGCCAAACACATATACACATACACATACATATACGCATACACACACACATTTAAAAACAACCAGACTCTCACTCGTTCTCCCTTCTCTCTTCATTCTTCTCCGGTGCCCAGGGTAATTGAAGTTGGTATACCGGTGGACTCGAGGACCACACACGCCACTCTGGAGCCATCATTCTTGGTCGGTGATGCCTTCATTACGGTTAAGGTATTATGCCTTGGGCTATATACAATGCACTACACCCAGGCATTCCTTCGCATAAAAAAAAGAATAATATCGATATCACCTTACTTTTGATTTTTATTGCAGTATTCAAAAAAACGTATATAAATTTATACATTTTACGAATTGATTGAAACGTTTCGCTTTACGCATTTAATTCATTGTTACTTCTATTTATTTACTCGTTTTCGATAAAAAAAATAGTTATCCTATGTAAGTTTATATTTGTTATTTTTTCTAATTAAACACGTTAAAAAAACCATTTACATCGGAATTCGATAATTAATTCATTTTAAGTGCTAAATAGCAGCATTCTGCGATATATGATGTGAATGCATTTTGAACGTATAGGCTGTTTGAGGTGGTCTCGCGATGTTGGTGGGCTAATTTGTTAAAAAAAAAATTGTTTTCCATTCTCCGCGACACGTTCACACAGCACGCGGAATTGCAACAATAAATCACAATAATATTTTATATTATTTTTGGCGTTTGTATGTGCTGAGTAAATGGCAACTCAGCGCCGGCTTACTCCATGGGAGGTCCTCATCTCTTTCGGTTTGTGTGCATGTATGTGCGCTCTCGCACTTATGTGGTGTGCGTGTGTGTGTGCGCGCAATGAAACCCAAACAGCTTCGTCCTGCTCCTCGAATCATTATATTTTTTTGGTATTTTCTTAGAACGCCAGCCCCCACCCTTGTTTTTAATACTAGTTCATGACTTACCAGATCATAGTTTAACAGCCCCCTCCCCTTCTCGATTTCTGCGTGCAATATAAATACCTACGTAAAAAAATATATACATGTATGTAACGAAAATCGTCCGTTCACCTGCCATTACTGCTATGTTAAGTCACATTCTTTAAGGGCCTATATTATATACCGTCGCTGGGGTCTTCTTGTCCCCATAAAAACTTATATGAATGGAAAATCTCACAAAGCGAGATTTTACATTGTGAGTCAGATTAAGTTACACCGATATAATATATCGCTTAACATTATTATTATTATTACTATTATTATTATTATTATTATATGTACGCATTCAATCATCGTCGTGTGTGTGGTGTATACCGCGGAGTAACCATAATGTGAAATTTTGTGATTCTTACAATTTGAAAAAATGCCGACGATATTTACGGTGGTTCGCGCCCCGTTTTTGCATCTCGTTTGTTAGTCTTTTTTCTTCTCATATTCAGTTCTCGGTAAATACAGACATTATACAATTACTTTATCGCTGCAGTCCCGTTTAACATAAAGAACGACATTTGACGTTTTCTGAAAAGGCAAAAAACGGAATAACGCATAC
Organism: Sipha maydis; assembly: GCA_034509805.1. Classification (NCBI taxonomy): domain Eukaryota; kingdom Metazoa; phylum Arthropoda; class Insecta; order Hemiptera; family Aphididae; genus Sipha; species Sipha maydis. The sequence continues at coordinate 140,158 of JASXSY010000874.1, read as the reverse complement.
GTTGTGCATAAAATTTATAATACAATTGATACAATGACGCATTTTAATTTAAACATATTTCAATACACTGTATAAAAATATTTTAAATTATGATTACAACCGATAATTTCCATCTGGTGTATTCATGTGCGTTGTGTGCATGGGACCATGGGGGCTGTAGTCTCTAGAGAAACTAGAGCCCCTTCGCGGTATTTACTTTCATTTCAAACAATTTAATTGAAATTATAGTTTTAAATATTTTTTATAGTCTTATAATATTTATAATATGAATGTAAAAAAATTCAGACATCTAAGTTTGATTTAACAATTTAATTTTGATTGTTATATATTTTTGTATTATAAAATAAAATGCAGATTAAAAACTAGTCAAATATAAATTGTTTCTTATGGAAAATTTTCCCTTTCCCTTTAATTCAAGTTAAATATTAAGAATTTTTGGAATAATATTTTCTAGTCTTGTATAGCCCCTACAGATCATTATACCAAACTACACCCATGCGTAAACTCATTATATAGGGACTACTTACTACAAGTATTTGTTACATTGTTATGCCTTCTTCTTATAAATTTACTGTAAAAAAATTAACTTACAAAACCTCATTTCAAACTCAGTAGATATCCTATAATTAATATATAATTTTATGCCTTATTATTAAAATTATTTTTTATCAAATTTGAAAAATTAGCTTTCTCGAAAGTACAATTGAAGAAAATATTAGCTTGAGTTATACGTCAAGTTAAAATTATTATTATAATCATAAATTTTTAACAGTTGTTTTATATACGTATGTGCTGCATTTGATTTTTAAGTGCATAGTATGTTTCTGTTATTTAATCCGTTCATAGAACCAAAGAGTGCTCAGATACGCCGATCATGTTATAATAATTACTAAGGCGTATATGACGAAGGGGATACGATCAACGCCCACATTTCCTGCACCCACATCCTTCTTGTAAATGATAACTATATTATTTTTATTAGTAACAAAACTCCGTAACACTCGTAGGGGTAAAATATAATGATTGAAAACCAACAAGGTTATTATTTAAAGTTTATAATATTATGTATTTTTCGAAAATATATTTTAATATGATAATAAATTTATAGATACCAGATATTGGCGCGGAATTGGCTAATGGTTGTAGAGGTTTTGCCAGTAAATATATGCACTGGCCTAAGGAGTTGCTTTTGGGTGGTATTACTCAAAACAAAACAGGATACATTCAAAAGTAATTATTTATTTAACTCTCAAAATACATTTTTTACAATTATTGATGGTTTTTTTTTTAAAAAATATACAGTGCTGAAGCAATTCAATCTGTGTTACAACTTATGGGCGAGAAAGAATTGCATGAATTTTGGTCACAAAGCTATAAAGTCTTGCATTTTTCATGGGACCAAGAAAAGGCTGCTTTGGTGCTCAAAACATGGCAAAAGAAATTCAATGAGGTTAGTATAGATTTTATTATTTAAATATCTAATTAATTTATACTAAAAATATATATATTTTGGATAATTACAGGAAGTCAATAAAATGCTTAAACAACCTAATATGCAACCGTACAACTTCTACACATTTTCAACTATGCTACTTAATGATTTACTCAGCCAATATGACTTCATGAACCCAAAATTAATTTATATTGGATGTATTATAATGGTAAGTTATTAATAGTTTTTCAAAAACAAACATAGTTTTATTAATTAAATTTTATCAACATTTTTAGGTTCTCTATGTTTGTATTATGCAAATAAATGTCTTTGATGCTGTCAAATCTCAATTAGTCATTGGTTTGTTCAGTCTCTTATTAATATTGCTATCTATTGCATCTGGTATTGCTTTCTGTTGTTTAATTGGAATTCAAATTCATTCCGCTACCATTGCAGTAAGTCTAATACATTTGTTATACATATGTAAAATAATACAATATATTTTAATATGATTAAAATTGTTGTATGTGCCAATGTATTGAGAATTAAAATGATATAAGTATTTATAATTGTATAGGTTGTTATATCCATTGCATCAGCCCTAGGAGTAAATAACATGTTTTTGTTAATGTTTAGTTATAAACGACTATCAAATCGTGGATTTGATCATACTGTAAGTGTACTATACTAGAATATTATTTTGAAAATATGTTACTAATATCTTTATTATTTTTATAGGCACAGAAATACAGTGGTCATATAGGGAAAAAACTTGTGGGCTTAGTATTGAAAAATACTGGAACAAATATACTAATGACATCTTTCATTACAATATCAATTTTTCTAACTGCTGCTTTTGTGCCAATTCCTGCATTGCGAGGATTCTGTTTGCAGGTTGCCATATTGGTCTTATTTGTTTTGGTCACTACACTTTTTGGTGTTACATCTCTCATCAGCTTTGATGTACGTCGAAGAAGAAGTGCAAGAATTGATATATTTTGTTGTTTTCCATCTGAAGATTCAAAATGGCCATTTTTTAACAATAACAACTCTTCTAGAACAGCAAGTACAATCAGCGACCAAATGCTCCAATTTACTTGCAAATCAGACATGCCTTCCCCAATTTCTTCAAATTTATTATTGGTTAGTAATTTTACTGTAGTTACATTAAACTCAATTAACTATAATAGTTTCCTGTTTTGTTTATTAGAAAGAATTTAAAGATTCAAGTTCTGATTGTGAAGATGGTTTGCCAATGGTAACAAAAACCTATTGTTGTGACTGGACGCCTAAAGATATTGCCCAGAAATATGTTCAACATTTAACAACTAGTTCATGTCGTACTCAGGTCATCTTAGCATTTATTGTAATAATGGGAATCAGTATATGGGGCATTACCAAGATACAAGCCGGTCTGACATTGCCTGAAATGGTGCCTAGTGGCACAAATGAACAAAAGTTTCTGGGGACTTATGGTCAAATGTTTGGCTTTTACAATATGTATGCAGTGACACAGGATGATTTTGAGTATCCAACCAATCAAAAATTACTGTATGAATATCATGATGCATTCATGCGAGTTCCTAATATATTGAAAAATGATAATGGTGGTTTGCCTCAAATGTGGCTAACATTGTTCAAAGAGTGGTTATTAGGTAATTGATTATTGTAATAACACTGAGGCATTTATTGTAATAAAATTATTTTTTATTCAATATGACATGTTTGATTTGTCTGTAGGATTGCAAAAGTCATTTGATAAAGATTGGGCGAAAAAATGCATTACTCAAGAAGGATGGGAATCGTGTGCATCAGAAAATGGCATTCTTGGTTACAAGCTTCTTGTCCAAACAGGCAATAGTGATAATCCAATTGATAAATCATTGGTTTTAAATGCCAGACTAGTCAATGAAAATGGCATTATAAATGAAGAAACATTTTATAATCTACTGACTGCCTGGGTATCTAATGATATTTTAGCATATGGTGCATCACAGGCCAACATCAGGCCAGAACCTCGTCATTGGACACACGTAGCCAATGATTATGATTTACAAATTGTCAAGTCATCACCAATCATCTATGCACAGATGCCATTTTACGCCAGCAATTTGTATGAAACATCAATAATAACCAAATTTATATCAACTGTCCGCGGTATATGCAAACATTTTGATGAGCGTGGACTTCCTAACTACCCCACAGGCATTCCCTTTGTGTACTGGGAACAATATCAAGAGCTCCGCCAGTATTTATGTGTGGCCATGACATTTGCGTTTTTGTTTTTGTTTTTAATTTGTATACTGTTCCTATGCAATGTTCGAGCTGCCCTAATAACTTTATTCATGTCTGCTGTATTAGTCATTCAAATTTTGGGCTTTATGGGATTTGCTGATATCAAATTCAGCGCCATATCTGTTGTTCTATTAATTGGTACCATGGGTACTGGAATAACGTTCACTGTTCATCTTTCCTTGGTAAGTGTATTAAATGCTTGATAGTAACAACAATTGAAAAATAATTTTATAATTTTATAATCAACAGAGTTTTGTCACATGTATTGGCAATAGACAAAGACGAACTCATCTATCGGTAGATCACATGTCAAAAATAGTTCTTCAATCTGGAGCCACATTAGTCATTGCAGTTATAATGCTAGTTTTCCAAAACAACTATGTGTCAAAGTAAATAATAATTAAATAATTATTGCAAGCTCCAACAATTATATTCTAATTATTTTATTTTTTGATTGCAGGTCATATTTCCTCATGTTAATTGCCAGTACTGTACTTGGTTTGTTTAATGGCCTTGTATGTTTACCAGTATTTTTATCCATGTTTGGTCCACCACCAGAGGTTTGTTATTATACATTAAATTATTATAAAATATTATTGTTGTATTATAATATTTGTTTATTACAGATAATACCATTGAAGTATGCTGACAGAATAAGTACACCGTCGCCAGAACCAATCAAAAAGCGTGTTCGTTATACCAGCATCAGACAGTCTGTACCCCCACCACTATCTAATCGATCGCATCATCAGCAAAATCACCACAAAAATCATCACCAAAAACAGGGCAAAAAATTTACTCGTCGATCATTGTCCACTATTGCCGAAGAATCAGGTTCCTATCATTCCACATCTTTAAATAATGTGGAAACTAACAAGTCACAAGTAAGTAAAACGAAAATTGATATGTCAATGTTAATAATCTAAAAATATAAATCAGCAATTTTAAGTATTTGTTTAGATTTCTCATTACTTATATTTCTTTCATTAAAATCCAATATCACGATATTTTATTCTTATTTTTAATTTTAAAATCTTCACATTTATAATTCATAGAATGAAAAAGTACATTAGGTAAATAGTATATATATATTTACATAGATAAGAACTTTGGAATGGGCTTAAGTTAATAACAGTTAAATAATTGCCCCTAAAAATGATTGAGTTTGACATTTTATTTCTTGAATATATAATGTTTCTGAATATTTTTTATAAATAAATTTTCTGTTTAAACCATATTTATTTACTTGTTTTTTAATTTTTAGCAGTCGTCAAGAGCACCTTCACCATCAAGTCAGTCCGATTATAGTACCGACAGTGGATCTGATATTGATACACCACAACGAACTCAGTCTGTGCCTACAGCATCAACTCAGGCTTCTCCAGCACCAACCAGGTGTGTAGTAACAGCTAAATTTGAACTAGAGCTTGATGGCAATGTAATGAGTGCTGCTGCCCAGCCGTGTGTGCATAAATCGTCATCCAAACATCATCACAACAACCGTCAACCAAAAAGGCATAAACGCCACCATAATACTAGGTATTGATATAATTGTGCAATTTGTATTGTTTTTTTTTTTTTTTTTTTTTTAATTTATTTTATATTATTAACAAATTGATATAATTATTCTTGACTAGTAAAATTGCTCAAAATACTGTGTACATGTTAGTACATATTTAATATATATTTATATAATGGCAATTCAAAATTGACTTCCAAAGGTAGTTATGTGATTGGATAGCTCTCTTTGTAAGCCTAAAAGACTGAAGAATAATGAGTTTAGTCTTAATTAAGACTTATTGTTGAATAACTGCTTTAATTTTTATAGATATTTTTTTTTTTCTAACAAATTCTAAATTTGTTTAAAACGGTTCAATTATTTTTATTTTATTATTATATAATGTGTAGCTTTTAAGTTAATTGAACAAAGAAAGTCCTCTGCCCTCCTTACACTTTAGAAGAAATACTGATCCGATTTGATTGTGTATCCTTTAGCATATTGTAATGGCAACACGATATTCGGTTCAAATTGTATTTTGTTAAGATTCATATAATTCTAGTCAACTAAACAAAATAAATGAATAAAAATAAAACTATAATTTAATTTATTTATTTTTGTTCTACAAAATAAGTTGATAATGATAAAACAATAATCGTCCATGTTTATAACTACTATATAATTACTAAACAAAAGAAAATATTGTATTTTTTTTCCTTCCCACCCCCCACCCATATACACTGATATTATGTACAAATTGTTCCTAATCGTTTTTATTATGTCGCCCGTTAATTGAGAAAACTTATAGTTCATTGTATTTTTTTATTTTTATTTTTTTTGTAAACATTCCTCGCATAATATTTTATTCAATTTATTGTTGTGTACTGCTTTATGTTTCATCAATACAATATTAATCAATTGTTTGAGTAATAAGTGGTTGACTGATGTAAATTAATCCTAGATAATTCTGAAGTATAATTATTTTTAAACCACTCATAATTCACACATACTTGTTAAGTTTTGTATTAATAATATGAATAGTACATAATGATAGTATGCAATTGTATTTCAATTCACAATTCAATAATTGTTGTTCTTATAGAAATATTTTTGGAATTTTTTTTTTTACCACATGTAATTTATTAATTTATTTATTTTTGTATTTATTCAAAGTGTACAAATATGTAAAAAAAAAAAAAAAGGAAAAAACATTTAATTCATAAAATATAACCAAAGGTATATTTATAATTTGTTCAAAGAATCATTTTTAAAAATTGTAGTTTCTACGCATGTTTTATAATAATAAGAGTAATATGATACATCAAGTTGAAAAATTAAAAGACCGTTTACAAGTTGAATAATATTTTAACAACTGCATTTTTTGGACAAACATTGTCAAAATTACTCTCATATTTCCTTCAATATCCCTGTAAATTATTAAAATTTTATTTTCTTAGAAAATGACTATACCCTCTTGTAATTTAATCCATTGGCAGTGCTATTCTTGCATTTTAATTGTTTAAAATCATAATGAAAAAATCTATCTAATCATACTACTGTGTAATTTGTTATACGCAATACTCATTGACTTATTGACAATTATTTTAAATTTTTTAAATTTTCGGCTTATGAATTTTGATACTGCCATACAATCTAGTATATTACGGTAAAAAATTGAAAAATTTCCTTTCTCCAACAAATTCTTTTTATTAAAAACAGTTACTTTATTCTGTTTGGCATAAATAATGAAATAAATGTTATGAATTATTTTTACACTATTAAGACTTGATTAACTGCTTTTAGTAAGTATGATTTTTTACTCTATTATCTGCTCTTTACGTGTAACCATTGAATACGATTAATAATCAATGGTACTACAAAAATAAAAATAAATAGTTTCAATACTTATGTAGTATGAGGTTAATTTTCATTTTTTTTTCTGAGTGTTTCTAGTACATTTCCCAAGCATTATTGTGCTATTACTTCTAGATGTCCTGTGATTATATTTTATTTATCTACAGTAATCTGAATTTTTTTTAAAAAAAAACCTAAAGAACTTGGAAACCCAAAAGACTAATTGTTTAAAAATGGTACCTGCCCTTTTGATTTTCAAGCCAACTGAAACTTTTGCTTTGTAGTGATTATTTCTAAATAAAAAATATTACAAAATAAAACAATATCTGTTAAATCCTTGAATTTTTTTTTTTAATAGAGTTGAAAGTATTCATTTCCCAACCAACGACAACAAAATTAATTACCAACCGTTGCCAAAGTAGGTATACGTTTGATTCAAATGTGAGACATATTGTGTAATACATAGTGTTTGGGACATTCACTTTAAAATTGAACGAATTCACGTTCATATTAATATTTTTTTTTAAAGTGAACACGTTCACGTTCAAGTTCTATGAAAAAATGAAGGCATTCATTTGACTATTAATTTAATTTTTTTTAATTTTTCCATTCACAAAATATGAACGTAAAATCGACAACGTGTGTTCATGAACGATGTTCTTTCCAAGTGCTGTAATAAAATGAAGTTAAAATGTTATTTAACAGCAGTATACAATTTATTTAAAAAGTCCAACTTTTAGCATATGTAGACGATATAGTCGTGCCGGGGGAAAGTCAGGAACAACTCAAGAGACAGTCCAAAAATTTGATAAAAAATGTGAAACGTTTAGGATTGGAAGTAAATACAAAAAATACGGAATACATGGTAGTCAAAAGCGGAAACAACTTTATTGCATCTATAGTCACTAAACATTGGCCACACATTTATTAAATGAGGTGTTACTTAAATCCATATGAATTGTTGAACAATTTTTTCTTACTTATAGTTATTAAGCTTTCTTATCTATGGATGTCCTCCAAATTTGAATGAAAACGTACTGCAATGATGTGCATCATTCGAAGGTTCAAAATTGTACGAACTAATTGTCATAATGTACGAGTACAATATTCCATCTTAAAATTGTAAAATCAATAAATAACGGTTCTTTCGATACCCGCACAGACAACACAGATATTTCATATACAAACAAACAATACGCTATTGACACCATAAGTAGGTCAAATCTTCAAAGGGACCGGTCCGATGTCCATCCCGCCATACGTTCCTATATAACAGGGATAAATACCCTTTTGAAAGGCTCTCGATCTCAGGTCGTCGGTGTGTGCACACGGACCGTGAGATTAATAAAACGCTTCTTGATCTTAGGTCGTCAGTGTGGGCACACGGACCATAAGATTGTCTAAGAAGCATTTTATGTCGAGTGGCTATAACGTGCGATTTTTATACTTTCAAACTTGTTTTGTGCTGTCTGTGCGAGTGTTAAAAAGTGTCCAGCTTCAGTACATCAAAACCTGTGTCTGTCTCACTTCATTTCGACCTTACCATCATCCTACAGTAATTATAAGTGTCCAGATCATCGACACCAGAATATCTACACAAACAAGTAAGTGCTATTTTGTCTAGCTTGCCAGACTATCCAGTTGTACTGATCGGCTCTCGAACCTTTGTAATCCCGAGAACCCTCCCTTGAACAAGGAGAAAGGTAATCAACCCCCTTATAACCCTATAACCTTTCTATCTTTGAGCTACCACCCCCCCTCTCTATTTTTGGGTTATTACAAAGTGGCGCCCAACGTGGGGCTCGAACCCACGACCCCGAGATTAAGAGTCTCGTGCTTTATAATTTTTATAAATCACCATTGTTTGGACAATTAAGTAAACATTTTCAAAAATATAAAATAACTAGGCGAATTACCTGGCTTGGCACGAAACAGTCTTGTCTGCGAAATTAATGGATTATTAAATTTTTAATAAATAAATTACTTAAAAATAGTGGTTTTCAGTATTTTTTATTCTATATCCCCTTATAAAATTGGGAGTTTATCGACTCCGCCGAAGATTTATACATATATATAAGAATTAGTGATGGGAAAAATCCGGATTTGCTGATGTTTGAAAATCCGGATGTTTGAAGATCGAAATCCGAAATCTGAATTTTACTGTAAACTCGGATTTCGGATTTGAAAATATTGAATTAGAATACGATTAGAATACAGAAATTTGCAATGATAAACCCAAATCTCGGATTTTGAAATCCGAAAATCCATATTTCGGATTTTGAAATCCGATAAACCGAATTTCGAATTTCAAAATCCGAAATCCGGATTTGGCGGATTTTAGAAGAATCCTGATTTCATTCCCATCACTAATAAGAATATAACATATATATTATAATATTAAAACATTTTCGCATTTTGTAAATACATAATATTGTTTCCAGCAAACGTCCATTTTCGGCGATCCTGACAAATTTTGTTATTAGCTCAGCTGTGAACTTTTGTTGATTATTTTAATGTAAAATTGGTATATTATCATTGGTTTAATATTACAAGTTGTATTGAATCCATAAGCTCATTATGGTTTTTATGTTCTGGTTTTTCGTGTTCAATTCAACAAATTAATAATACTATAGATTTATTAATCGTAATCCTACTTTAGTAACGTCAATAATATTATAGTCATGTAATCACTCATTTGTGCGTTAAAACTAATTAAAATTTTTATTTAATTAAAATGAACTTTGAAATCGTTTATAGTGAACGCAAAAAGGTATTTATAATATTTATTCTATAAAATGTGTACCTATATTCTTTTCTTACTTAGCTTCTTGTCACTACATCGTTGTACTAAATATAGTATGTATAATGCATAGACTTATAATATATAATATATTATAAGTCTATGGTATAATGTAATGTGATTATAGCGATATTACATGTATATATATTTTCGGCGGAATCGATGTATAAAAATATTCGGAGCAATTTCTTACAGGTAAAAAGACCTTTTCGGCGAAGCGATATCCGCCCGTAAAATTTCAAAAATCTCGCGCCCTTCCCCTTAAAAAACAACCTTTATTTTTTTATTTTAGTGATAAAAAATAACTTTGTATTAAACAAATAATCATTCAAGGAATAACCCCCTCCCCCGTAAGGAAACTCTTTGTTGAGGATCGACAAAATTGTAGTGTGGTTAACGGTTAAATGGTTAAACTCAGCATTCCAATCATGCCAACAATTAGAATAAATAATTATACTACCTACCTTGGTTTGTATTGTATTTAATTGCTCGTGTAAAGTGCCCTGTACACGGTCATATTATTTGTCAAATTTTTGTTTGACAAACGTGTTTGTCAATTTTTTTGAAAGTGTGCAAGCTTGTTTGATGTATTTGTCAAACAATGTAAATGTTTGACGGTGTTTGATGGAAATTTTGATTGACGGTGTGTTTGACAAACCGGTTTGATAGTGTGCAACGGTATTTGTCAAATTAAATCTCAGTTATCGCCTTGAAACCATGGAGAACACACACACAATCGTCACTTCGCGGTAAGGAGAAAACCGAAGCTATGGCCAAGGTTAGTTAAACATATTTATTTGATCTATTAGTTTGATCATATGCGCTTTTGTTTGATGAAAACATGAGGTTTGACAAACAAATTTGACCGTGTACAGGCCCCTTAAGACTTGTAGACGCAGTTCTATCTTTAACTTCGACTAAAAAACATTCCGTCATTTCCCGACAAATGCCCCGATAACCGAATTGTTTATTCGTTACCGAACAGTTATTTGGTTTAAAAGTTGCGATAACCGATAAGTTTCCTACTAAACATATCAACTGAGTAATAGCAGAACAACGTCGATAAGTACACGGTTCCGTATCAATAAGAGTTATGATATCTTAATTCATCATTTAAGTTACTTTGATTTTAATCATATTACACATTATACATTACATTAATCTTGATTATAAATACTAGTATTTATAGTGAATTTTATTGTATATATAAATTATTAATTAAATATACAGAACAGTTAAACCGAACCAGGCGTGGATCCAAGGGGGGGGGGGCGAAGGGGGTATACGCCCCCTCCAAAATCCCTAAATAGGTTTAAAATATATTGGGTTTTTGATTATTTTTGTGGTTCAATTCAACTACTCACTAGAGTAATAAACAATTACGAAAAATAAAATAATATTATTTTATATTTATTGCGTATTGACTAGTGTGTTGGTATATTATAGCCACGGTTAGTAAATTTTGTACTTAAAAATTATTGCTTGAGAATGTTTTTTTAATTCAATTTTTTATTTTATATATTTCTGAAGGCTATGGGCCAACATAATTTTTATTGCTTTTACGTATTATGTTACAATTTAGGCAGGTTAGTTGTAAGTAAACAATTTATCTTGCGACCCCTCCGTAAAAAATTTCTGGATCCGCCCCTGAACCGAACATGAATAACGTTTAAGATATATTGAAAATACACGTGTGTAACGATTCGTAAACAACCTATCCCGTTGTTCGATTTATTATTGTAATAATAAATTCATTCTGATTATATGCTCTGGACTTCATTTAACAATGATACTCTCAAATAATATTTAAACCAAAAAAGAACCGGATGGGCCTCGCTCTGCTGTACAGTTAGGGGTGGAGTGCACCTCGCTTATAGGATAGGTCATTATTATAATGGATTTGTTAAATTTGAATGCAATGATAGATATCATTGTATACGAATAACGATTCTGAACGGAGTTCATATGTTTGTCTAGGATATAATACATTGTTATTTATAAACATTGTAAAAAGTATATTTTATTTTAAAACGATAAATATATTTTTCAATTAGGATGGGTTGGCAGTTGCATACAGCGATATAGTTTGTCAGTCTAGAACATTCTACATTATATTATATTTTACATGTAATTTTATGTCAATATTCGAGGTTCAAACGCTTATAAAAAAAAATTGTGCCTATGGATTTTAATAATTTTTGAATGACATTAAGAACTACTTCTGTGGAATCTTCGATTAAATTTTCAAGTATTTTGTAGTAGCCAAATTTTTTTGATCACCGATTATAAAAATAAAATGTAAAAAAATCGAATATTTTAAATGCCTATAAGTGGCTTAAAAATCAATATAATATTTTGAAAAAAATATTGCATAAAAGAAATACCAATCTTAACAGCTGGTAGAAATTTAAAAAATCTGCGACTTATACTTTTTGAATTATAACAAATATTTAAAATCGTCTGAGAATAAATCGCTATTTTATGCAATTTCGTAAATATTTAAATTTCAAACAGTCATAAAATTTTTTCCTCTAATTCCGGTAGAAATTTTTTTAAAGATTTTTGAAGAGTAGCTTATAGATAACCTAGTGTTAAAATTTTGAACCTTAAGTATGAACAGAAAAATTTTTATGAATTTTTATCTACAAAATAACTTGCAAATTATCGTGATTTTTACATATTTCGTATAAATTGGAACTTTGAGCACTTATAAAAAAAAATTGTGACTTACGATTTTAGATTTTTTTTTATCAGTTAAGGAACAACTTATAAGAAACCTTGTATTAAATTTTCAAGATTTTCTGGGCAGCCAAAAAAATTTTATCGTTATTTAAAAAAAAAATACTTAAAAAAATTGAAAATTTCAATTGTCTATAAATAGCTTAATAAAAGTCAAAATACTTTGAAAATTTAATGGTGTATAGAGAACGCTAATCTAAACATTTGGTGAAAATTTCAAGTATTTACATCGATTAGTTTTTGAGTTATAGCAAAATAAAAAATTTGATTATGTCGAAAACTGGTTTTGCGTAAAAACTCCCGTTTTTCCCAAATTTTTTTATGGTTTTTTCCGTCGCATTTAAAAAATATTGAAAATTTTTTATTTTTGACCCCCCAAAGTACCAAATAGATTCATTTTTCTTTCAGAAAAGTTGCTACATAAGGCAATCGAAGCATTTTTACTGCCCCAAATCGTGTCGACAGACACAAAAAAAAAAAAAACACACATCATTGTAAAATCAATACATTCTTCACTCCGTTCAGAATCTAAAACAGAAATCGGCTTATCTTCGAGTATGATTCTCTCTACAGGTGCAGCGAAAGTTGAAATGATTTCGACAAATACGTAATGTCGTTCGTATTTCCCGCCGTTATTGTTCCGTGATGTTGGTACGCACGCAAAGGTGTTCAACCGTTGGCGATGATTTTTTTTTGTAGGTTTTTTAGCAGCTGCTATAGAGTTTCTTATCACAAGTGGTATGAAAATTTTTCTCACCTATTGATCACGGTGAAGGGCAAGAAACTCGAAGTAAGACAATACATCTACTTGCTACGCTGCAAATCGTTAAATCTTACTTAAACTCGTCAATCGAACGCCAGTGAAATGACTAACTTGGTTACCAGAAGTTCCTTAGTTTTGGAAACGTTGGGCAAGAAGAGTCCTAAGGTAAGTGTAGTGTGTAGCCGATTGCTAACCGCTGTATGACTTGTTTTCTGAAATGTGTCTCTTTCTTTAGCTGCTCACCGCCTCGTTACCTACATGCCCCATGTGGAGTAAAAGTCAGCAGCGACGTCACCTCAATGTCCACGAACATATCAGTTATTCGCTGTTGAAAGGTGCCGGCATACCTGTGCCTAAATTTGGTGTGGCCAAGACCGGAAAGGAAGCAGCTGAAGCAGTTCAACGTCTTGGGCTCTCGGACATTGCCATCAAGGCTCAGGTTTTGGCTGGTGGACGTGGATTAGGCCATTTTAAGAAAGGATTCAAAGGTGGTGTCAAAATGGTTGATACGTAAGTTATTATTAAAATATGTTTTCTATATACAGTTCCTCATAGTAAATATTATGAATTCAGGGCCGAAGAAGCTGAGAGTGTAGCAAATCACATGTTGGGAGATTTTTTGATTACTAAACAAACTGGAGAGAAAGGACGTATTTGTAATGCTGTTATGGTTGCTGAAAGAGTGTATGCCAGAAAAGAATACTACTTTGCTGTCATGATGGAAAGAGCTTTTGGAGTAACTATAAATATATTAAAACAATTATTATATTAGTATATTATATAATGGATATTTATTTTTCAATTATTTACAGGGTCCAGTTTTGATAGCATCTTCTCAAGGAGGTGTCAACATAGAAAAAGTTGCAGCTGAAAACCCAGAAGCAATTTCTTATATGCCAATTGACATTACCAAAGGTAATATTTTGATAAATTAATCCTTTTTATGGTGTAGATTGTTTCAATGGTTATCTTTTTTCAATCTTTGTTTATTAAGTTATTAACATAATTTAATTTTTTTCATTATTATTAAATACTAAAATAATAATTGTGTTAAAATAATTACTGCTTGTCTTTTGATACTAAAACAATATATATATATATATATATATATATATATATATAGTTAATTATTAAATTATTATTTATGATGGATAGTAATAGTAATTGTTATTATAATTAAATAATTCAGTTGATTATCTTTTTGAAAGAACAAAATGTGTTCAAAGTACAATATAGATCATTGTTTAATTTATTTATTTTAACAGTATATAACTTTAAATATTAACTCTATTTTATGCATAAAGCAATCAAATCACTATAGTTTAAATTGAGTTTACAATAAAATTAAGTAATAAGTAACTTTGCTTTAAATTACTTTGATTAAAATGAGGTGATAAGCTAATGAAAATTATTTTTTTAGGTGTATCTAGAGATTTAGCTTTAGAAGTAGTTACTAAAGTTGGATTGACCAAACAAAAAGATGAAACTGCAGATGTAATTTTGAAGTTATACGACTTGTTTCTGCAAAAAGATGCTCTTTTAATTGAAGTTAATCCATATGCAGAGAGTATTTCTACTGGAGGATGTAAGTAAAATTTAAGTGCATTAAATTATAATACTTTTCTTAATTTTTATAATTTATAGATTACTGCTTGGATGCTAAGTTCCGTTTTGATGACAATGCTGAATTCAGACAAAAAGAATTATTTGATTTGCGTGATTGGACACAAGAAGATGAAAAAGAAGTAGAAGCTTCAAAGTTTAATCTTAATTATATTGCTCTTGATGGTATTTATTCAAAATCTTTTAGGTTAAACAACAATTTGTTGTCAAATATATTCATGTGTTTTGACAGGTACTATTGGTTGTTTGGTAAATGGTGCTGGTTTAGCAATGGCAACTATGGATATAATCAACTTGCATGGTGGTAATCCAGCTAACTTTTTGGATGTCGGAGGTGGTGCTACTGCTTCTCAAGTGAAAGAAGCCTTTAAAATCATTACATCTGATCCTAAGGTAAAATTTATTTTTAAAAATTTATATTGTAAGAATCATAAACCTTACATGTTAAAAATCAACTCTCAAATCATGAAGTTTTTTAACAAAAATTATATTTATAGTCATTAAAAACTGTAATTAAAGATGCAATAAAGATATGTTGCATTTTCTATTTCCTACGTACCAATCAGTCTATTGATTCGATTAACATTTTGAAAACTTATATCATAAAATCTTAAAAATGTCTCTTACTCTTTTTCCTTGTAAGTTCTAAAATAGTTGATCAATTTTAGACTCTGAATGAAATATGTATAATGGTTTTAGGATGATGTAAATTGTATCATTTGAAAGGCATTTTATGATTTTCAAAGTATAGTTTAATGTGGTCGGGGTGAGCAGTTAATAATAATGTAAAAATTGTTACAATAACACAGTGGCGTCATTTTTTTTTTTTTTTTTGAGGGGAGGGGAGGCGGGCATTTGCCCCTGTCTGATTTTAAAACCAGCCTGATGGCTGGTTTCAGGTTGTTGCAATTTAATCATTATATTTTATTAATCCAAAAACATACCTATTAGTGTATCTACTAAGAAATTGTTTCCAACCCTACGACCAAGTTACCAGATGTTTTATATGTCAAAGGCATGGACATATTGCAAAGTATTATCCTACAAATATACAGACATGCATGATATGTTCATCACAGGAAAAGGACCACGATTGGAAAAACTGCAAGTTAAATCCAAAATGCGTGAACTGTGGTAAAAAAGAGCCATCTAATCACCTTGATTGCCCTTCACGTTTGAGAGCAATAATACAAAGGTGCAGAAAGACCAATTACGGCACAAACTCAACATGAACAATCTAAAAATAATACAAATAAATGCAGTGAGGAGTCAAATAGTAAATGACGAACTCCTGCACTATAGTATCAATAACATTCACTGCCTCGAAATGATTAAAGTATTACAAATTAACATAGATGGCAGAAGGGAGGCACATGATCTCATGGAAGCCACCGCCAACCAACTTGGGATCGACATTCTGGTTATTAGTGAACCAAGACACTCCAGAAGCGAAGAGGAGGGATGGTTCAACGACGCTAGCAGCAGAGCCACAATCGCAGTACTTAATAATAAAATCCCCATAGACAAGATAGGCTCAAATAACGAAATAGGTTTTCGCTGGGTACAGATCGGAGGAGTGACAATATACGCCTGTTACTGGTCACCCAATACCGAATTCACCCAATTTATCGACTTCCTCGACAGACTAGAGGCTAGCATTAGAACAACAAATGGCACAGTCATAGTCGCTGGAGACTTTAATGCTAAATCACCGGAGTGGGGCGATCATCGCGAAGACGCGAAGGGACGAGCTCTGACGGACTGGGCAGCCAGTCTAAGCCTCGTTCCATGCAATCGCGGTGATAAGCCGACATTTTCCAGAGTCTACAATGGTGGCATATCAAGGTCACACATCGACATCACATTCGTAACTGAAAGCAGAGTACAACAAGTACGTGAATGGAAGGTCTTGGACGAGTACACCGGATCACTTCACAGATATATATCCTACGAAATATCGGCATCGGCCAAAGAGCCAAGTCAACAAGACACCATTGCTACATGGTCATGGAGAAAGTATGACCACACTAAATTACAGAGCTTCCTATCCGGGTCGAACTTCAAAATAGTCGGACCTACAGCATTATTGAGTGCGAAAGAAGTAGGAATATACCTAGAAGAGGCATGCAACAGCTGTATGCCGCGAGGAGAGTACAAAGGAAGAAAGAAACCTACTTTTTGGTGGTCGCAAGAAATCGCTGATCTCAGGAAGGACTGTTTAAAAGCAAGGAGAAAATACAAGAGAAGCCAATATCGCCAGAATAATACGCAAGAATCAGACTACGTCAACTACAAGGAGACAAAAAAGAGACTAAAGAAAACTATCAGGAAAAGCAAAGAAGCTGGCTGGAAGAATCTATGCGCACAAGTAGAAACGGATCCCTGGGGCCTGCCTTACAAGGTAGTGGCCAAAAAGCTAATGAGCAGAAGACCGATCCCGGGAATTCATCTTCCTGGTAGGCTGATATCCATAGTCGACACATTATTCCCTCAGGTACCAAAAATCAGATGGCCAAATATGCCTGCGGAAACGAGGTTCCCAGAGATAACGAACGCAGAGGTAATAGAGGCCGGCCGAAAAATACCTACGGGTAAGGCTCCGGGGCCGGACGGCGTACCAGACTTGGTGATCAAACAAATATCAACCATCAAACCAGAAATGCTCAGGGACCTGTTCAACGCATGCCTGAGAGAGAGTACGTTTCCGAAAGAATGGAAAATAGCAAAACTGGTGTTGATTCGTAAAGGAGACAAGCCATTGGATAATCCTAAGTCGTACAGACCTATTTGCCTGCTGAATACGATTGGCAAATTTTTTGAACGCATTATCAAAACACGTATAGAAAACTACTTAGAGTCATCTCAGGACCTAAACACCAGACAGTTTGGATTCAGAAAAGGGCGTTCTACCATAGACGCAGTGCAAGAAGTAATGAGTATCGTAGAAAAAGCCACAACAGGACCACGGTATAGAAGAAAGCTCTGTGCCGTGGTAGCCCTAGACGTGGCTAATGCCTTTAACACGGCTAAATGGCACAAAATAGAAGAGTCCTTACATACTAAAGAAATACCTGCGTACCTCGTAGGAATTATAAGGAGCTACTTAAGTGAGAGAGAGCTCCAGTACGATAACGGCGGAAAAAAGGACATAACATGTGGCGTACCGCAGGGATCGGTGCTAGGGCCGGTCCTATGGAACCTAATGTATGATGATCTGCTTCAGATACAAACAGGTGGCAATCATCATGGTATATCATCTTCCACATTGGTTGCGTTCGCCGACGATGTGGCGGTGATAACTACAGGTCACACGACTGAAATCCTACAAGAGGTTACAAACAATGCGCTCACAGCAGTCGCAGAATGGATGGACATGGCAGAACTTTCATTGTCTGTAGAAAAGACAGAGGCCATTATTCTTACAAATAAGAGACGCTATGAGAGGCCAGAGTTCAAAATACGTGGCACGAGTATCCAGATAAAGGATCAAATTAGATATTTAGGAGTGGAACTTCACAGAATTCTCGGGTTCCGTGCACACCTCGTATCGGCGGCTTCAAGGGCGCAAAGCACATCGCAGGCATTATATAGAATAATGCCGAATATAGGGGGCTCAGGCCAAAAAAAGAGACGCCTACTAGCTACAGTGGTACTAAGCAAGTTACTATACGCGGCACCAGTTTGGTCGTCGGCTCTTGTGTTTAAGAGAAACATTCAAACTATACTTAGACCTCAAAGAACCATCGCGCTACGGATAGCGATGGCATACAGAACAGTATCGACAGCGGCGATTATGGTAGTGGCCGGAGTTATCCCCGCACACCTCCTTGCGTGGGAAAGGACGAGGAGATATGAAATTAGGAGAGATCCTAATAAAGCGGCGATAGAGAAGGAAATACGCGAAGAAGTTTTTAAGAAATGGCAGACAGAATGGAACAATGAAACTACGGGAAGATGGACCTGGAGACTAATCAGGGATGTTAAGAGCTGGTTTAACCGCAAGAGTGGAACAGTTGACTTCCATCTCACACAGATGCTAACTGGCCACGGATGTTTTAGATATTATCTGAACCGTTTTGGGAAATTGGAAGACCCTAGTTGCATTGACTGCCTCGTAGCAACAGACGACGTCGAACATGCAATATTCGGCTGTGACCGATGGAGGACAGACCGAAGGACACTGGAGGAAACATTGGGTCAGGAGCTGCGACCGGAAACGATCGTGGAGTTGATGATGAGTGGCCTTGACAAATGGAAGCTGATTAGCAATTTTATCAACCAACTCCTTTCGAGCAGAGAAGAAGAGGAACGGATCAGGCAAAGAAGAAACCAAAACTACTGAGTTAATGTCTTGTACGCCGAAGTCGAAAATTTAGAGGGATAGGGCTCTCTCTCTTTTTTTTTTTTTTTTTTTTTTGTATGTGCACAGCTTTTATATAATACCTTGAAAAATGTAATGTTTATCTTCAATAAACAATAAACGATACGGAGGATGAGGGGGAAGGACGACCCAACCATGGGTGTAGTACCCCCCTCTTCCGCGCCGTGATTTAACACAAAAAAAAAAAAAAAAACTAAGAAATTGTTGTCACATATCCTTTAATAAACTAATAATTTTTGTGTTAATCAATAACAATTGTCATAACAGTTTATAGAGTTTTAGTTAGTATAGGTATACAATTGCTTTTATAAAATATCTACTTCTTTATATTTGCAATTGATTTTGTTACCTTATAAAAAGGATTTTAATAATAAAAGAAAAAATATTTAAAACATAAAACAAGTGAAGTGGGACCACATATTTTTTTTGCTTCAGCTGGCAATGTTCGATGTCCTTTCTCTAGTGTACATGCATGTATTGTTACTACTTTATCAAGAGTAATGAAATGGGAAAGCAGTTTTTTTAATAAATATTTAAACATTTTACTATAATTATTTATAACTTAAATATTACTAAGCTTATATATTATTAATAATTAATTTAAGCTATAAATAATTGTAAATTAGTATTGTTTTCAAATATACAGTTTATTTAGTGATTTGCTAATGTATGTGACAAGAATATTGTTTGGGGCCTTTGATCTAAAGTATATCACATTAACTAATATCATTAAAGTTAGTTTTTTCTTTATGTTATTAATGACATTCACTTCAAATAATAATCAAACAATTTTTTTAATGTTAGAGTATACATATATTTAATATTTTATTTTATATATAACTATACAATTTTTAAATAAAGATTTTATTTTATATAAATATATAAACCTTAAATTATAAAAAATGAGTAAAACCATTTTCAATGTTTTTTTGATTTAAAATTAATTTTTAATGCAGGTATGTGCTATTCTGGTAAATATTTTTGGAGGAATCATGAGGTGTGACATCATTGCTGATGGAATAATTGCTGCTGCTCAAGAGTTAAATCTTAATGTACCAATTATTTGTCGATTACAGGTGAATATTTAATATTATTTCTTACAGTCTGCAATTAATTTTATGTAAATAATTTTTATGGATTTTTACATATTTTATTTTACTCATAGGGTACAAATGTGGATGAAGCTAAATTGCGTATTGCTAATTCTGGTATGAAAATATTGCCAGTAGACAATTTGGATGAGGCTGCTCGACTCGCAGTCAAATTATCAGAAATTGTTAATCTAGCTCGTGAACAACATTTGGGCATCAAATTTGAAATGCCTATCTAAAAATTAAATAAAAATCAATCAGTAAATTATTGTATATTTAAATAATACTCTACTTCAGTTTATGTACACATTTTTCTTTTAAATACACAATACTAAAAAATAAATTTTTATATTATTACTTAAAGCTATAACTTTTTAATTTAGACTTAAATAGGTTTAACGTTACACTTTTTACTTATATTTGTAGTTTAGACATTTGAACATTATTTGTGGTGAGTATTTTTTCATTAAATGAAATTTTTTTAATTATGTTATAGTTATCAAATTATTAAAGACAATTTTAATCCCAACAATGTAACAAGTGAGTGTAATGCTTTTCACACATTAATTATTGAATTATTATGAACAAACAACAATGTTTTAATAGCTTTTAGTGTAAAGTCGCATTAAAAAGTCCTATTCTACATATTCAGTAATTTTATTATAAATGTCAAAACCAATCTGATAATGTGTTTCCTTCATTTGTATTTCATATAGTTCCTTTTAAAATCCAATGATATTATTTTACAGCTTTATTATTCTAAATTAAGCTGTTCTAATTTTCTAAAATGATTAAGTACCAAAAACTATTGTCTAGTATTTGTATTTATACTACCATTACCATATATTATTATTATTATTATTATTATTATTATTTTTATTATTATTATTATAATTGTTGTTGTTTATCTTATCTAACATTATTGTATATTGTTGTAAATGTTATAAACTATTGTTATAATATAAAAATCATTCATTACAATATTATTTTGATTTTGAGTAAAGTTTTAGTTTTATTGTTATTAATAATGCTCGTTTAATTCAAAAAAGAGAAAAATTAATTATAACAAAATAAAATATAACATTTATTTGTTTTTTAACAAAAATTCTAATCTCTGTTGAAAAGTATTGTAGTTAATGATTATAGAAATATAGTTGATTAGAAAACTGTAATTTCAGAATTAAATTAAACCTGTACTTCATTTTTAAACTATTTAGTAAGTCTGAATAGATATATGTAATTTATTGTATTTAGTTTGTGGTCGTGAATATATAAAATAAATATATTTGCTTTCAAAAGTCAAATTCAAATCTTCATCTACTCCGTCTTTACAGCACATCTGTTTCGGTTCAGTTTACATTCATTAATTATTTGGATAAAAGTAAAATATTACACGAAAAGAAAAAAATTTAAAAATATTACCTAGTGCAATCTCTAACTAGTACAAAAGTCTTAAAATTAGCTCCAGACTGACAAAAATTTGTAAACCTTGGGTTCGCACACATGTACGTTGTAGCTCGCTTATCTAAATTTCGCGTCAGTTTTATACTATTTAAAGTTTTAATTATTATCGGTTTTTCTTCATTATTGTTTGAAACTTTGTATAACTGAACGACTTTGACAGTCCCCTGCTCCGCCATGCCGCCTTCAACAGGCCGCAATCGATTCTCCCCTCTCATCGGTCTGGATGGTAATTATACGCTTTCAACGACAAAGAAAATTACGGTCACTTTTCCCATACGTATATTTTTTCCTAAGTTGCTAATTGTCTTTAATTTTATTAATAATAAATATTATAAATTGATTATCATGTTTGTAATGTTGTATGTTCCCTATTATTTTACTCTCTGGTAACATTAAATAATTTCCGAATATTTGTTTTAATCCATAATTTATTCCCGATTTAGCATTATATTGCTTTGCAATTTTCTTAAATATATTTTATTCTATAAATGTTTCAATTAATTTACCTATTGTTTCTTTTATATTTTTATTTGAAATTAATTTTGTTTCTAAATTGTTTGTAATTATTTTGTTTAACTTCGGCAATAGTGTACATTCTAGACAATGCGTCAACATTACCATTTAATACTTCCGGTTTGTAAATTATATCGTATTCATATTGTTCTAAAAATACTCTCCCTTGTGCTAATCTTGATAGTGGGTCTTTTAAATTAAATAACCATTGTAAAGGTCGGTGGTCGGTTATGATTGTGAATTTACATCCGTATAAATATGGTCTAAATTGTTTTACACCGAATACTATAGCTAGACATTCTAATTAACCAATCAACCAATTAACCAATTTTACATAAAATATAACCAATTTAATTCCATAAACAAATCTATGTAAAAAAAGTACATATCATCACAACAAAGATTAATATAATAATAATTAGAATAACATAAATAACTATTGTTTAATAATGTAAACTTGAAACAAATGTTTTAATTTTTTTTTGTTGCTTTAATAAACAAAACCATATCTGAAAAATAAAAATAAGTTTTCATTAAATTACAATATATATTGAAAGTTAATAACTAAAATAATGACACTTACTTATAAAAATTGCAACCATAACAACTGCTAGAACCCATATCCAACATCTCCAAGTACTTTTTCTTACAAACTCCATTAACCGTTGTTCTTCTCGTTTTAAGTTTTCAAAATTAGCATCCATACCTTTTGACGATTTTTCTAGAATCTATCCAAGTAATTTAAGGTTAAATCAATTTAATATTTAAAATATATCTAACATGTTTTTTAAACGGCATATACCATCAAAAATAAAAACCCTATCTTTGGTATCAACATTTAAAAAAAAAAATAGAAATAAACTAATAATAGAGCATATTGAACTACGGCAAAATAAGATATCTGTACCTAATAGAAAATATCAAAGCCCCCCCCCCCTTTTATAGTTGAATATTTAATCTGATTTTTTGTTTACTGAAAATAAGTAAAAATTTTAACAAGACACTGTTGATAAATAAATTATGTTAGTACATCAATGTCTTTTTTTATTATTTTTCCAGCAAGTTCAGAATGTTCTCGTAAGCCTTGAGTAATAGCCATCAGTTCTTCAGCAATGGATTCTTGTTTATTTTGATGATGCTTCAATAATTCATCTAAATTATCACTACTATCCACTTCTGGTTGCCTCAATGATTTAAACTCATTTGCAGTTTCTAAAGACAATTGTATGTTGTACATAGTTGTACTTTATTCAAAGTAAGTTGTTTTACCTCCAAATAGTTCATCTCTCAATTGTTTTATATAAGTCACCCTATACTTATGCTTGATATCTTTTGAACGGCTATTAGATACTTGTACTGGTTCTAACATATCTAAGGCTACTAATTTTTCTTCAGAATTTTCCTTAAAATGTAAAAATATAATTATTTTCTTTACATCATTGACACAAAATTATAATTACAATTTCTTTAGTGTTCAAAAACCCTTTGAGGAACTGCATTCTTTTAGTGTATTGAGTAAGTGTATCTTTGTTTGGATCACTAAAGATTATAACAAATAATGATATAAATTAGAGACTAACAACAAAAATTTGTATAATTCAATAAGTTTTGCTAGTTACATTTTTTATTAACCTTTTTTTCACCAACTCTGAAATCATTTCACTAGCAGCTTCTATATACTGAAACAGAAATTTAACAATATAAATAAATCATATAAGTGTTTGTAATCTTTGTTTTGGATCGATACACTAATACAATACGTTCATGAAAAGCAAATTCGTGAACTGTTTCATTAATTTTAAATATTGATTGCAATCAAAACTTAAAGCAATAAATATCATTATAAATTATTATACCTTGCTCAAACGCCAATCATCGGTTGAATTGTTTTGAGCCATATCTTCACAAACAGACAGAAGTCTTTTGATATCAATTTCCAATCTAGCAATGTTCATTTCAGCAAGTGTTTTATTTAAAAACCAAGGAAAACAATTTTCCAAAATAAATTGTAACTTAAACTTAGTGTTAAATATACTTAACATAAGCTTATTTAAATTAATTTATTAAAAAATGTGTCATCAATGACGCCACATCAGATTTTTCCAATGAATTCTACACTCAAATTAAGATTTTTAATAAATATGAACATAAAATTGATTGTCAACTTCCACTTACTAGTCGGTGGACTACACTTAAAACGATAAGTTTATTATTTTACAATAGCTCGTATAGATCCCAAAAAGCAATAATATTATTTACGAAAATATCTAATAAAAATAAAATACATTTATAATCAAAATCTCCACGACTAGATTCCGATCAAAAAACAAGTTAGAATGATAACTATTATCACAAGAACCAACGGATTTTATCATTTTGTTAATTTCGGTAGTTCCAAAGCGAAACGTATCGTTGCCAAAATGTTGTAAAATTTGGAACATCTACGGTCGGATTTTACGCGATACCACCGATGAGTCCGATACGTTTCTTCGCTTGTTTACAGTTTCAGTATTCAAATCAATTAAAAACCATGTGCACCGTATATGTAGGTAGATATACGAGTATATAGTTTCCCTACTCACGAGTTTTTTTTTTTTTGTTTTTTTTTGTATTTATTAAATCAACGATGTGCCATTCGATTAAATTATCTGTTTAAAATTTACTGTATTCGGTACCGTCAAAACATCAAGATGAATGATTTAAGTAAAATGGACCTGGTCAAGTATTTCGATGACGAACGAAAAACCCTTCCTGTTACCCTCCAAAAGGAAAAACTTTGTAGCTTGATAAAAAAATATGAAACGCTCATCATCATTGGCGAAACAGGAAGCGGTAAGACGACTCAGATTCCTCAGATCGTTTACGAGAACATATTACGACCGGACGAAGATGTAGTAGTTACCCAACCAAGACGTGTCGCAGCGATATCGTTGGCTGAACGGGTGTCATTCGAAGTGAACACTGAAATTGGTGATTTAGTTGGTTACAGAGTCAGATTCATTGACAAGACCAATCATTTCACCAGAATAAAATTTATGACTGATGGTATGCTATTGCGTACAGCCATATTGGAGAAGAGTTTATCAGCATATGGATGTGTTATTCTCGATGAAGCTCATGAACGTACAGTAAACACAGATTTACTTTTCGGCATTGTCAAAAAAGTTCAACGCTCTCGTAAACATAGTTCAAACCCTCTTAAAGTAATTGTCATGTCTGCAACAATGAATGCCGATTTGTTTGCTGATTATTTTGGCAATGCTCAGATTGTCTACTTACAGGGTAGGCTTCATGATATTAATACATTTCACGCAAAGAAAAATGTTGAGGATTATTTTCATGACACTCTAGTAACCATTTTCCAGTTACACAAGGAGGCACCAGCACGTCACGACTTTTTAGTATTTCTTACTGGCCAAGAGGAAATTGAAAATATGGCCCTTGCTATTGAACATATTAATCAAGATCCTGCTTTAAAAAATTATCCTGTTATAAAGGTACGGACATTATATGCTTCTTTGCCTACCAATGAACAACTTAAGGTGTTTATGTCGTTAGAACCCAATGAATATGCTAGAAAAATCATTCTGAGTACAAATATTGCAGAAACATCAGTTACATTAACTGGTATTAAATATGTGATTGATTGTGGTAAAGTCAAAGTTCGATGTTTTCATCCTGAAACCTCAATGGATGCTCTAAAAATTGAAAATATCTCCCAAGCTCAAGCAGAACAAAGAGCAGGACGTGCTGGTCGTGAATCGGACGGATTTTGCTATAGGATGTATTCAAAAAAACAATATGATGAAATGACCAAAGATCCTGTACCAGAAATTCAAAGATGTAATCTAGGTAATGTAATATTACAAATATTGGCTATGAATATGGATCCTTATAAATTTGACTTTATTAACAAGCCATCAACAAATGCAATCGATGAGGCTTATAAAATGCTAGGAAACCTGGGTGCCACGAAAAACAGTATTTTAACTGAAATGGGTCATAAAATGACTAAGTTTCCTTTAGATCCAAGATACTCAAAAATAATACTGTCATCAGTTAATTATGGCTGTATGGAAGACGTCATAAACATTGTATCCATATTGTCTACCGATTCTATTTTTATTTCTAGTTTATCAGAGAAAAAAAAGAAACAAGCTGAGGAAGCCCGCTCAAAATTTAAATCGTCTGTCAGTGATCATATTATGTTATTAAAAACTTTTCGTTCTTACAGAAAAGTAAGAAAAGAAGCCAAGTCCAATTGGTGTGATGATAATTTCCTTAATATCCGTAATTTGGAATACGCTGACCGTGCTCGTGATCAATTACTCGATATTTGTAGGTATTTACACTTACCAATTGGTCAGTCTTGTGGTGAAAATTTTGATCTCGTCAGGAAATGTCTGTTAACTGGATTTTTTGAAAATTTGGCATACATCAATCAAGAAAAAAAATATGTAACAGTTAACGCCAAGAAAGAATGCAAAATTCACCCAACTTCAACACTGTTTCATTCATATCCCCATTGTGTGCTATACACAGAGATCATAGAGACTAGTCAGCCATATATGAGATATGTGACAGTGATCGACAAAGAATGGTTGTTGGACATTGTACCTAATTTTCACCAACGACATAATTATCAAGTTTTAATAAACAGTGAAGTATAGTAGGATAAATACTATTTGCCACTTACTATAGTGTACATATTTTGTATTTTTATACATAGTTTATTAATAAATTTAAGTATGACTAAATGAATAGTTTTGTAATGATGAAAATAATGAAACAAATGTCTTTCTGTACATTATTAAATTTGTTATTTTTGTAACTTATATTTAATGATAACATTTTATTCTTACTTTCATATTTTTTAACAATATCGGTGATAATTTAAGTTGAAACATTTTATTGGACAATGTATATTTGTTGTATTAATTATTCCAAAAAAAAAAAAAAAAATGAGTAAACAATTTTTTTTTCTATTAGATAGGCAATGTAATGATTTGAGTTCAAATTTCATATCGAATAATTGATAAGTTTACATAAAAGAGGCAGTGGAGGATATAAATCTATTTTGTAATGTATCGAACTTAACATCTAAATTAGCATATATAGTAAAAACCAGGGTATCTTGAATTCAAGTATCTCAAAGTTCCCATATGTCGAATTTCTTTTTCAGTCTCAATCATTCAGTATTGGACCTACATGTTAGGCTGTTTCGGTATATCGAATTTCCATGTCAAATTTTTTATAAGTCAGTCATTATCCGGTACCCACTGCCTTTTACTACGATTCACTAACACGAATATATAACAAGTTAGATTAAGTATTAAATTCTTAGACTTTAAAATATAGGACAAATGACCGAGCTTATATACACAACATTGTAATAACGTTAATATTTAATTATGGTTTACCTAGTGACCGATAACGGCGATAAAGTTTTTTTATAACATTTACATAAACTTCAACTATATGAAGCCAGTAAATTCTGACATTTTTTCTGCACTTAATATTTTAGGTAGTTTCTTTATTGAAAATACTTCTAACAAATAAAATTTTTTTATCAAAATTATTTTTGAGCATAATTTATTTATACTTATTTCTTTTTTTTTTAAAAAAAAAGATATATCATTATTTGAGTAATTTCTACTGAACCAAAATTTGTTAATAATTAAACTTACATGATTTACACAAAAAATAATTGTGATTTTATTATACATGTTACAGTATGATTGTAAATAAGATTTTGTTACTTTAATAACGGGCATTTTAATTACTTAAAATACAAAGACTGACTTTAAATTTAAATATTACTACTAAATAATTATTAACTGTGTTAAAACAATAGTTATATTGCAATTTGATAATCACTTCGTAAATCAAATGATTTTCATCATAAAAAATATATTTATATATAATTATTTTTATTTACATCTGAAAGGAAACTAAAATAAAAATTGTATGTTGATTTAAATTTTAAATGGAAACTCTTCTATACTATTATTATCTTCTTCTTCATAACTTAATGAAAATTCTTGGTCATACATTTCCTTCTCAATTGATCTAGTCCTTCTTCTACCTAAAGCTTTGGCTTCTTGAATTTTTCTTTTTTTTACAAAATCTGTGAACGATAAATACTGAGGTTCAGCAATATTCTCAGTTTTTATACTCTTTTTATTTTGTTCAGCACTAGGTAGACGGTGAACAGCTTTAGCTTTTTGTATAGAAGCATTCAACTAAAAACAATAAGACAAGTAATTATTATTTATATTTCCAATATAACATAAAAGGTAGATAAGAAACTATATAAGAAAATTAATCACTAAAGAATATCATTACTATTTATTTTATCTAGTAGTGACGGGAGTAAAATTTAAGAAGAAATTTTAGCACAATTTTAAATATTATCAACTAGAATTTTGAAAATTATAAAGTGAAGTTGACGCTGTTAAAATATAATAAATCAATTATTAACAATCTTACTCTAGTCATTATTGCACTATGGTCAAGACCCATTACATCCATTTTCATTTCAGGAATTATTTCTTCTTCCTCATTGCTCTCTTCGTCTAGATTTTCCTTAAACTCTAATTCTTTGATTTTTTCCTAAAAGCAATTATAATTATACAAAATATTTCAAAACTAATGTAATTTTACAATTACTTTAATCTCTGGATCAATGCTGGTGAAAACTATAGAATGATTTTTCAATAACGTAAGACAAGTTGGGGTAAAATCATCACCATAGTCTGCTTTATTTAATAACCGATCAACTGCCGCAATATTTGAGTAGGTCTTATCTGATATATTAATAATGTTATAATTTCATAATACCATAGTTTTTAACATAAATTAATAACTCATTACCTTTTATAAATTGTATTTTTGGAATTTCTCCCATAATTCTTAATCTAGATAATTCATGTCTCAGTGGACCACTTATTGACTGTAATAGTTGCTCTAATTGGGAATCATCTTCAGATTTATTAGCCAACCAAAATACATTGACTGATCGATAATCCCCTGCAATAGTAACCTATAATGAGAACATAAATAATAATCAATCAGTAGGTTTAAAAAATTGATGACAAATTATGGTTTCATACCTTTGATATTTCTAGACCGAAGCCAATGAGTTTATCCGACTGTTCACCAGTAGCCATGATATCGGTAATATTTTTCATTATCAACTTATTCAATACATCCACACGCTTGTTAGCCTGACGGCCAGCATTGTTTTTGGTTGTCTGTTTCATGAGCTCCTCAAAGGTAGGATTGGCTCCAACCTTGGATTGGTACCACACTTTTCTGAAAAATAAAACCACAAAAACTGGCTATCGTCGATCGCACCACAGACATTATGTATGTTTCTCTCTCATTCTCTCTATAGTTAGTCTACATCATGATGTAATTAATTTTATTATATCATGGTCTACATAAGACCATCAGATGCACTTACTTGGTTTTCCGGCTGAGACCCATTACTTTGTTCATCATTTTCCCTTCCAACGACGACGCGTTGCATTTCAATATCGATTGTGAACAACGCAGTAGATTTTTAAACAGTGAGCGCGACGAAGTGTAATGCGTTTGGTGAAACATTTCGCGCGGTCTCGGCAGTAAACGAGAGTCTGGTGAAATATCGTTCGTCTCGGGCGAGTTATCGAAATAGATTTTTCATTGAGATTATGACATCATGATGAAATAATAATTGTGTTAGAATCACAAGACGCGAATATTGTTAAAAAAAATGTTGATGCCTTGGATTTCAAATATTTCGTACCTACTTGCATTATTCCGCGCGATAACTGTTATCGTCACTCGTCAGCTGATGACTTGCCCGTCAAACCACAAAGTAGACTAAATTTAGTCTATTCTGTGGTCAAACGTCACAACGCTCAAAACCTCTCTACCTAGGTTAACAATAATTATACATATTATTAAAATTTGTAAGCCATTGAGATCTGCGGCTTATGTGATTGCCGTAGTTATTAATTCTAAAACAGTCAAAGATCGCGGTGCTACGTTTACAGATGACGTGAAAATGCGAAAGCTTAGTAGGATGTTGAAGGTGAATCCTTATAATGAAATTTTTACACACGTTGACTATCAAAAGCTTCAACCCCCACACCACCCTAATTACTACCATTATATTTTAAGATAAGTAACTCCTAATGCATATTATACATATTATGAAATAATAAATTTTAGTAATCTTTCGTCAACAATCAAAAAAATAACTCTTGTCTCGTTTTCATAATATCAAAATATCTAACGGCTGCTTTCTTGGCCGCGGTCACATGGTAATAGTGAAACGTGAGAGCTGCTATCGAGAGACTATCATCGTATGAACAGATCGATAGTGACTATCAAACTATCACAAAAGCGACTCTCGTACTATCAAGCGTGCTTATAGATAGTTGATAGTGAACATGAGTGATAGTGATAGCACTGTCACCGTGTGACCTGCTACATGCTATCACATTCACACTATCACGCGACAATGCGACATGTGGTTATATATATATACATATGGTAGATTTCTGTTTATT
Source organism: Sipha maydis (assembly GCA_034509805.1). Classification (NCBI taxonomy): domain Eukaryota; kingdom Metazoa; phylum Arthropoda; class Insecta; order Hemiptera; family Aphididae; genus Sipha; species Sipha maydis. The sequence continues at coordinate 109,147 of JASXSY010000874.1, read as the reverse complement.
CATTTTTTTAAATTAAATTCAAAATGGGAGATTTTGATATTGCTAGCTTCTTAGAAGAATATCAAAGGTATCCGTGTTTATGGTTTAAAAATAATCCAATCTATAAACTGCGACACAAACGCGATGCAGCTGAGGAAGCACTGCTTGCTTTTACCAAATTACCTACCATCATAGGATCCACGTTTTCACTCACAATTTCTTTTTACCTACTTTTCTATTTTCCCTCTTTAATTTTATGAGTTCCTCAATAACTCGCACAATTGCCAGTTCTAGTTCATCGGTAGACATTTTAATAGAACTGTATAACGTTTTTTTTTTAATTATTATATTATTATATAAGTATTATGTACGAACAACGGAACACAGAACGACAATATCATATTTTTGGGAAATTTACTATCATAAGTGCACATGCATGTGAACAGGTAGTGATAGTGAAAGCAAACTATCATATTTATTCACGACAGCGACTATCGCGATCTACTCTCATCGTGCGACCGCGGCTTTAAGCTACGTCCACACGATGATAGTTGAATGCGATAGTAGCTACCGTGAGAGTATGCGATTAATTATGACTATCGTAAGTGTTACACGCTATCTGTAATTTTTACTACTATCACAGTAGTACTGTAAGCGTAATACATAATAATATAATATAATATATAAATACTTATAGGGTCTATTAAAATGTCGTCGACCGAAGTGACTTATGCAGTTATAAATGTCATTAATGAGATAATTAAGCTTAGACGATAAAAAAAAAACAAACAAAAACGTATTTGGGTTAAATCATGGACTTATAGTAAATTGATTAATTTAGTAAACAATTTTCAATAAACAATTAATAAACTAATAGTTAATAATTAAAACAGTTGATAATAAACGTTGATAAAAAAAAATTGATAGTATATAAGGTATTCTACTCTCGCAGTAATAGAAAAATCACGTTTACACGGCAATAGATACTATCACTCTCGTGATAATGACTCTCGTACTATTGTTGCGTGCCGGTATGGGAGTACCGGACAGTGCAACGAGAAAAGAGTCCTCAAGTGTACAGTTGCTCAATCAATGTTAGATAATTTAAATAATATGAAATAATGAACTTTAGACTTTTAAAATATAACTTTATTAAAATAATTCTAAGTCCAATATTTAATTCACATATAAAATTATTCTAAGTCCAAAATAATTATAAAATAAAGTAGCGTGAAGGTGCATACGTAACAAGACTAAAAACACATCTAAAAATGGGTCTGTTCCCGGGTCCCTTATATCTCACATCCAATTCGTATCCGCTGACGCAGAGATCCAGGATGTGGTCTCTGTGTTCTAAAAAATATTAATATATTTTAATCTATCTTTCCCAGGATATGGTCAATGGTGCGTTTTCCCTATGTGAATCATCAGCTGCGTGAATCCGCAAATAGAGTTTTATGTTATCGTAATTAATCATATATATATATATATATATATATATATATATGTTATATTGATTATAATTGTAATTCTCATTCAATATGATCCCACACACATCCTGATTACTGTGCCTATATCCGTGACAAGATTTACATATTGGTCATTGTTTCCCAACCTTAATATGGTGATATTATTATAATGTACTTGCCCATGCGATTCTTTACACAATCCCATGCATATCCTGACTATTTTATAATTTGCATTATATTTGATAATGATGTCCATAATAAAGTTTATGACATCATCTACCTATGCCTCTGACACTATGGTACTCTATGTATAACATTATGTATGCCCGTAACACCTCCGCGCGAAAAGAAAGATTTCCGGCCTTAGATGGAAATCTTTTACATTTTCCCTAAGTTTCAATATTATGTTTACATGACATGATATGGTTTACAATATTTCAATGTTAACAATAATTCTGCATGATTTTACAATAGTTGATAGTTAATTTTACATGATTAATACAATAATTAATAATTAATTTTACATGATTAATACAATTTGAATTATTTGATTATTTCTATAATATTTGAATATAAATAAGTATAATTTCTATGTTAGTTACACAATATATGGTTAATGCTATTACAATATAATTGATTATTACATGATTAAATATATGTACTTTATTACATTTTTTTTTTTTTTTTTATTTAGCATATTATCATGCTATTACAATCTTATTCCATTGAGTCTGTTATATCTAACAGGTTTTTTTAAACCCTTATAATATACATTTTTTTTTTTTAAATATAATAATAATTTTTACATATATATTTTTTATTACATTAGATTTTATTATTTTATTTATTTTATTTCAATTTTATTAATTAAAGAACATACATGTTTCAGGAAACTCCTCACATTCTGATAAAATAACTACTCCCACTGGTAAATATTCCTCTCTTAATTTTGTAAGTTCCTTTACATGTTTACTCAAATTATGTTTTATTTCTCGTAGTTCAATTTTACTTCTCTTTCTATGTGATTGTTTCCTTTTAAGAATCTATTTAGTTTCCTCATAAACTCTCTTGCTCTTTCTATGGTTTGGTTACTACTCATTTTTTTTTTTTTTTATCTATATAACTTATTACATTCCCTATATAATTTTATTGGTCTCATTTTACTTACTATAAAATTTAAAATACATCTTTCAATATTAAAGAACATAAGTTCACATAAAAGTTTAAAACTAACCGACTTACATGAATACTCACAATCACTTAATGAGTTAGAACAACAAATAAATAATGAAGAAGAAAGACAAAAACATAATATCCAACATAATACACATTCTTATACGTTATACATTATAATAATATTAATTATAATAATAATAGTAATATTAATAGTCGGATAAATAATATTTAAACGTGCGAATATAATTACACTGGGAAGAACTATCAGGATTATAACCACACCAGTTCCGGTTAGGAGGAATAGATATCCCACTAATCGTGACCTAACAAGCGAATAAGATAGATTCGAAGCAATATACAATATAGTCGGATCACGATCACCATCCCCAAAATAAATAAATAAAATAAAAACATATAAAAAAAAAAAAGAAAGAATAATAATAAATATTTTTAATTAATAATAATTGTTAAGTAAATAGATTAGATTTTAAACGTATATAGTAAAATATATTTTAATTAAATATTATTAAAATTATTTAGTGAGAAAGACAAACCAATAGGAAAGGCAACCATATTTATATTATCGTCACCACCTGAAATTAATTACAAAGAATTAACAAAAGAAAAAGCACATAAGTTAAGGGATGATGATATTAAAGGATATTAAGGGATAGGATATTAAAAATAATTAGAGAAGACGAAAATCATGACAAAGAATTATGTGGAAAATGGGTTAAACATTTTGTAAGATTATTAATACCGATGAGATATGGAGTGGGTATTGTAGATAACAATTAAAACTAAAATAAGTTATATTATAATAATAATAATATTAAATATATAAATGCATTTTATTAATAAAAAGAAAATAATCTGTTATAGTTCGGAGTTACGATTTTTTATAGTAGATTTTGAATTTGCTGTAATAAATCGATATGATCATTTAATCGTATCAGGAGCTATTATAAATAGCCTAAACAAATACAAACCACAAAAACTAATAGGAACACCGCTAATTGTAACAAGAAATTGCCAACTCCAAGTATTCAGAAAAAGGGATCTTGGAAAAGTGATCAACAACCTAAAGTGGATATTTCGCAAAAAGCCAGAGGTACTTACACCATTGTTGGGGCAACTCGCGGAGTATGAAATATTCCGGGGGGAAGTAACTCTGTCAACGACGTATTTAAATAGGTATTTGTTCACTAATCATAGGCGACCAGTCTTAGTATTTTGGAATGGTAATACGGATAGAACTTTAATAAACGGATTTAAAATTAGGAATTTAAATTTAATGCCGAATATGACAGCTTATAGCGATGATAATGATAATTTTAATTTTAAGTTAATAATTATGGGTAAAGAAAGATTATTATATAGTATATATATAGGTAAAATAAATAAAAATGGCAGGATGTTAAATTTATTAGAAGCACATAACTTAATATGCACCATTAAACACGACATAACTCATTGTCATGACCCGGTAACGGACGTGATATTGAGAAGCTGTACACTTAAGGAATCTTCTCTCGTTGCACTGTCCGGTACTTCCATACCGGCACGCAACACAATTTGACGCAGTCGGTAGGATATACTACGTTAAATTCTATGTTAACATTTTTATTATTTATTTCAATCGGAATTGTTATTTTCCCTACGGTTTCTATTAATTTTTCATTTATCCCTTTTACATTTATTTTTTCATTTTCATTTACTATTAATTCCCCTTTTAAACAATTTATTTTTATTATATTAACTTGACTTCCAGTATCTACTAATAATTTTAAAGAATTTGTTTTACTTGCGGTTGATTTACATTCTATGTGATTATTTTTTATTGTTGATGCGATGTGGTAGCAACATCTGTTTGTTCTGCGGTAACTATTTGATTTATCGAACGTGTTCCGCGAGCCACATTCGATCCCGACTCGTTTCCCGAATTATTATTATTTCTATTAACGTTATTACGTTTATTATTATTACCTTGCTTCCTATAACATTCATTTTCTATATGCCCGTTTTTCTTGCAATAATTACAATATTTCATTCGCGTGTTATAATTAGTTATCGGTTGTGTAAAATTATTTCGATTTGGTGGTCTATTATTATATGCGTTATTTGATTGCGGTTTATTTCTACATTGATTTGCTAAGTGATTTTTCCCGTTACAAATATAACATTTTTTTTTGTGTTTTATTATAATTATTTCCTGAATTGTTATTATTATTATATCTTTGATAATCATTATTATTTTTATTAAAACGTTGTAAATTATTTTTATTATAATTATTATAGTTATTATAATTATTAAATTTCCAATCTTTGTTCATCATTTCGAATGTTTCTTTTTCTGTTTTATATTCTAACTCTTCATTTTTTGCTATTTGTTTTGCTAACTCTAACGTATTTGGATTCCTAGCTTTAACTAATGCTTTTATTGGTTTTATTAATCCCATTATATACGCTGACAAAGTTAAATCTTTTAAAGTATCGCGTATTATTTCTATTTCGTTTTTCTGTTTCCCGATTGTACTTATATCACACAATTTATAATATATTTTTTCAACTCTATTTGTATATTCACTTACGCTTTCCCCTTTTTTCATTCTAACCGAATTTAATTCTAACTGTAAAGACGATTGTGTATGTTCTGATTCATATGATTCTGTTAAATATTTTTTTATATTAACCCATTTACTCGTGTCTTTATATTTTATTAATTCCAATGCTTTTCCCCGTAATCTAGTTGTAATATATTTTACTAATAATGGTAATTGTTTTTCTGCTATCGCGTTCACTGCTAAATCACATGAACTTATAAATATATAAATATCATCTTCCCCATTACATTTAGGTATTAATTTTATTGCTTCTTTTAATGAGATTGTTAATTCTTTTGAGTCTACCATTTTTTCTTTCAAATTTTAATTCTATATGCTCAATGTCTAACTGACTTCTAGTTCCTATTCTTTCTGTTGAGTTTAATTCTTTATTTATTTTCTCTAGTGTTTTCTCTAGTGTTTTCTCTAACAACTTTTTATTATCTTTGAATTCCTTTTTCAATGGATTAGCTACTTCCAAGGGAGATTTGTCTTTTTCACAATCTCTATTCATATAATTCAATATTTCTCATATAATCTCAATATAAATTCAATAATTCTTTTTAATTCAATATTTCTCATTTAACTCAATGTTTCTCTTTTATATTTTTATATTTTTACACAAGGCGGCGTGTGACGTACCAATTAATTATTTTCACTAATAATTCTCATAAAATTCTCTTTTAATTCAATATTCTCAATAATTCTCATAAATTCAATAATTCTCTACACAAGGCGGCGTGTGACGTTCCAACTAAGCACTCTTTACTTTAATTTTTAAACTTACGATAGATTAGCTACTTCTAAAGGAGATGGTTTTATTTGTGTGCCTTGTTTTAAATTCATTTAATTCAATAATATTTTATTTTTATTTTATTTATAACTCTCAACATTTATTTTTATTTAATTCTCAACTTTTTTACAATTTTATAACTATAATCTATGCTTACAATAGAGCGGCGTTTGATCCACTAGACATCATTGATTGAAACTGTTGTTGAATGACTCAGGTTCTTCTGGAGTTGCCGAAGTGGAAATCTGCAGTTTTTCCTTCTCGACGATGATCAAAATGAATTGATTGCCTCCGTGAATTGAGTTTCGTTAGAAACTCTTTTCAAAAAGAACTACCGACTGCGCCAAATTGTGTTGCGTGCCGGTATGGGAGTACCGGAAAGTGCAACGAGAGAAGAGTCCTCAAGTGTACAGTTGCTCAATCAATGTTAGATAATTTAAATAATATGAAATAATGAACTCTAGACTTATAACTTTATTAAAATGATTCTAAGTCCAATATTTAATACACATATAAAATTATTCTAAGTCCAAAATAATCATAAAATAAAGTAGCGTGAAGATGCATACGTAACAAGACTAAAAACACATCTGAAAATGGGTCTGTTCCCGGGTCCCTTATATACCCGACCTCTACAATATCTCACATCCAATACATATCCGCTGACGCAGAGATCCAGGATGTGGTCTCTGTGGTCTAAAGAATATTAGTATATTTTAATTTATCTTTTCCCAGGATGTGGTTAATGGTGCGTTTCCTTATGTGAATCATCAGATGCGTGAATCCGCTAATAGAGTTTTATGTTATCGTAATTAACCATATATATATATATATATATATGTTATATTGATTATAATTGTAATTCTCGTTCAATATGATCCCACACACATTCTGATTACTGTGCCTATATCCGTGACAAAGTTTACATATTGGTCATTGTTTCCCAAACCTAATATAGTGATATTATTATAATGTACTTGCCCATCCCACGCATATCCTGACTATTTTATAGTTTGCTTTATATTTGATAATGTCCATAATAAAGTTTGTGACATCCTCTACCTATGCCTTTAACACTATGGTACTCTATTGTATTTTATGTATAACATTATGTATGCCCGTAACACCTGGCACACCCTGCGCACGCCTATGATAGGAGTTGAGTTCCCATACGTTCCCAACCAAGTTGAGCACTGTGTATCGAGGATTTGACTTGAATTAAGTAATATTAAAGTGAAAATTTTTTTCTAATCTAAAACAAGGTAATAGATCAACACTACTATGGTGAAATAAATAAATATATGTAAACGAATAAATAAACTGTATTTATCAATGCCAACAATTTTAATAAATAACAATGTATCTCAACTGTTTTTGAATAAATTAAACAATTTTTTTTTTTTTATATAATTATACATGTTAAGTATAAATTCATTACAACTGTTTTTTATTTTTTTTATTACATGTTTATTTAAACAACTATTGCAACATACAAGTATTAAAAACCAAAGAAACATTTCAACTACAAATATAATAGAACAATAAAATGTAAAAGCATTTATTTTTGTAGTTTTTACATGTACATGTATTATAGACAAATTATGCTTACATTGTTTAATGAAAAACAATGTATGTTATTTATTTTTATTAAAAGCATAATTTGGATATAATAAATAGTTGGAGAACTCTGATATATCTGCAACCCCTCGTACTTCTTTATCCAATAAAGGAAGTTTGGTAATGTGAAAGTCAATATACAAATCATTTATCTGGAAAAATATACACATATTACGTTTAAGACTTTAAGAAAAATGATACCATGAAATATTTGTTAACTGACTTGTTCAAGATAAGTTCGTTGCAATTCTCGTCTGGAAGTACATTTTCTACAATTGGGATTTGAATCTCCATTGTTGTTTATGTATAATTGATTGACAATAATATTATGGGTATCAATTTCATTTTTAGTTAATTCTTGAACAAGTCTTTCCGTTTCATACAGAGACAAAAACTCAGCAATACATACACAAACAAAAGTTGTTTGATCCTAAAGCAAAATTATTAGTTAATTTATTTGATAATCGTGTCAATTTTACTATTACTTACAGGATTTTTGAATTGTTGATTTACAGTTTTAATGGTAGTCAACATTTCCTCGAGTTTTTGCGAAATATCATCAACATTGATACCAGCACCAAAAAGCATACTAATTTGGGTTAGAAATGGACCTACTCTATTTTTCAAATCCAAAAGTTTTTCTATAGCTTTTTCTATCATCAAAGGAAATGTCAGTAGTCTTAGTGTATGTCCTGTAGGAGCTGTGTCAAACACAACTACTGAGAAGTTCATATTTTTAACCAATCTAAAATTAAACAAATAAATATAAATTATTTTCAAGTTCATATTGAATTTAACACGTCCAACGCCGCCAATGACAATGCTTAGATGTTAACCATCAACTAATCATTTAAGGTATCAAATAAAAATCACGGATCGTGATTGACTACATCAAATATTGACTATGTGTCATTTAACGTATTTAAATTATTATTAGCATAGAACACAAAAAATACACAATTAGTCTCTATCATAATTATCTAATTATGTTTTAAAGAAGTAAAACTATTAACAATATCTACTTTAACTACCCCAGGACTTTGGCTTTTTTTTTTTTGAAACAAGTAACCTTAAAACCAATGGTGTAAAAAGAAGAAAAAAAATCTGCAGAAAACAATAGTTATTGAATTATAACATTTTTAAATTTGTATAATTTTGAGTTCCCCTATACATGATTATTAATTACACTATTTTATAATGTGAGCATGTTAATTTTAATTTTAATAACTACACACTACAGTTATGGGTCTTCGGTTTTTGCTCACTTGCTATGTGAATTCACTGTGGAACTTAAATAAAAAATATCTCCCAATTAGTTATGAAAAACCATAATGTATAGGTGACAGAACCAAGTACATATTAGGGTGATCTTTATTTTTGATTTTTTCAGGTTACCCCTCCTAAAAAGGTTCGATTACTAAAAATAATCATACAAAAAAAGTTTCGTGAACATTTTTTAATTTTAACCTATGCTGCAAAAGCTCCAAAGTTACAAAAATAGAAAATTTTCAGTATTATATATTTCTTTTTAAATTCTTAAACATAACTCTGGAAAAAAAAAAATTTACAAAAAATTCGTATTCTGACTTTTGCAAATTTCTCCACTCTTGGTATAAATCTTCCAACTTGGTTAAGCATTTTTGTTCAGTTTTTGTTGGTATACATGCCTTCCGCCAAAAAGTTATCATATCTTGTATCACTAATAAAGCACTTTGATAAAGATTTAAATTAATTTTAAGCATATTAAAAAATTGTTAAAACTTAACACACACCGATATTTAAGTATGACACAGGTTGTTGTTGTAAGTCGACTGAGAAATAAACTAATAAATCGCAAAATAATAGTTGATAATCTATAATGACTTGATAAACTCGATAACATGGTACAAAAATGTACAATGATGTAGATTGTAAAAATAGATAATACTAATTTTGTTGTACGAATCATAAAAGTTACGATCAGTCATGGAAATAATCTTCACGTAAAAATCACAAAATACGTGTATTGGTACTAAGTACACTACCTACCTGAAGATTCTATACTAATCTTTTGTATCATAGATTAAAACATATAGAATCAATTATAAACTATATTATACAGTATATATTAATTTTGTGTTCATTTAAATTGTATTAAATGATATAGAAAAGATTTTATTTATTGTTACATAAAAAAAATAATTGCAAATTTTTATTTTTAAAATTTAAATTCAAATATCTTTAATAATTTAATATTTAAAAAAAAATATGTATGGGTATAAAAATGCTGTAATAATAATAATGTACAATTAAGGTCTCCACAGTTTTTTTGTAAAATCATTCTTTTAAGAGTTATAATTAATTATATTAAAAAATTAATGATTTCGAAGATTTTTTTTGTTATTAAAATTTAAGAGCTTTTGCGGCATGGGTTATAGTTAATCATTTGTCCAAAAAAATTTTCTCATGCTTTTTTTAAGTAATAGAACCTTTTTTTTTCGTTTTATCTATACCAGAGGACCAGCCTAGTACATATGTTTTGGGTAAATTTATTTATTATGAATATTTATACTCAAATTTGAAAATTTTATAACTCAAAAACTAATATTTTTCTCTACATTTTTTTTGGACAGCGAAATACTTATATTTAAAAGAAAAAAAAAAATGGATAAGTCTTAAGAAGATTTTTGTCCAATTTCCAATAATCCACTAACTATATACTAATGCATTTTTCATTATGTTACAATAGTAGTGATATTTTAGACAGTTATGCAAAAACTTACTTCATTACTTGAGCATAGCTCATTGATTCATCAATACCTGGAAATGCACCAATAATATCTTGAATGATACTTTTACCTAACCTCATTGTATCAGATTCTTCTATACCACCAAATAATTGTTCATTCTCACTACGAACATTCGGATCGACTTCCTGAGTAATAAAAATTGATAACAATATTAGTGTTCAATTATGTGGTCATAATTTTTAAAATTAATTACCATGGCGAATAAATTATTGAAACCCTCGACTTTTGTGGGCGCTTTAGTAAATCTTTGTCCAAAAGCATCAGATATATTGTGTGCTGGATCAGTGGACAGGAGAAGTACTGAGTCACGCACTTTGGCTAACTGAATGGCAAGACTACAACTAAAATGAAATGATAATGAATGAGACATAGCAAGATTAAAATCATCATGTATTGGTCTTGCTGGTCTTCATTACCTGCAAGTGGTTTTACCAACACCTCCTTTGCCACCAACGAATATCCATTTCAAACTCTTATGATTGATCACGTTCTGTAAAGACGGTTCAAGTTGATCTTCGTCAATAAGATCGTTGCTATCCATAGTGATGATGAGCTAATCTGATGAAAATCATCTTATTACACGAAACACCAGAAGAACAACAAGTTCTTTATAATAACATATTATACATACCTTTGTGAAAAAATGTTATTAAAAATATTGCAGAAAATCGTGGAATAATGATCGTTTCACGAATGTACGAGTTGTACTGATGACGGATTTACGAGACTTCGATCTTCAACCTGAAAACGTCAATGGACGTTACAGTAATCTATTCGATGGTTATAATAACCGACAACGGGTCGCTCGGTCTTTCTGTACAAAACCGCATTTGGACAACGTCACGATTTCCGATATCAGATGGTAATTATTAGTTTGTTATAAATTATAATAAATTATTATTGTTATGATAAATCGCACGCACGATGAATGCACACGTATAATAATTAATAATAATACGAATCGAGAGTGTCCGCCGCTGCCGACGAATCGTGTTCCGCGGTCGACGGACAACGCCATCTGTGCGTCTAACACAAACCGGTAGTTGGATAAGACAAGCCAACAACTATGTATATGTAATTGACTATATTAGGAAATGACCTATTTGATTTTATATTCTCAGTTTTCACTTGAATGTCATGGATCAGGCGCGAAAACTGGGAGGGTTAGGGGTTTAAACTTCCCTGAATTATAAAAATATGAATGGCCTAAAAATTTGATAGGTAGTTGTTTTAGTCTCCCATTACACTTGTAAATAAAATTTATAAATATATTAATTATATAATGGGTAATACAGCATGCTATTGGTTAACATTTTTTCAAAACCCCCGAAATGTTTTCCCGTGTTTGCCCCTGCCTACGGTTGGTAAAAATCTTTAGGAAAAAATCGATTTTTAATTCATTTTAACGTATCCGGGCACAAGACCAGTCCAGAAACTCGGCGCTCGGCACAGAGATCGAAAGAAAATCAGATAAAGCCCAAATCGGATAAATACATTATTATGTGCGTTAAAATCATTAATTTGATTGGACGTAACACAATATTACGTAAAGCTCCGAAATTGTTCACATAGGTAAACGTATACATTTTTGGTTGTCTGTACACTACGACACCATACATATGCTTTTAATATATGTACAAATTTAGGATCTAAATCATCAATATTCGTGCAAAAATGTATAATTCACGGTGGTCATTTGGACAATGGTGCACTTCGACATGTAGTTACTCGAATACTTGCAATATAATACATATTCTTTAGACTTAAATAATTTTATATCAAAGCAATAAGCATCTTCACTTCAGTTAATAATAATACTATATTTAATGGACTAATAAATCATCATTACTCTGAATCTAGTTTTTTCTTGTTTTTTGACTAATGGGCATACAAAGCTATAGACATAAATATTATATTTTTTTAAAATATTAACCAATTTGAAACTAAGCACTAAACTGTGATTTGCATTATATCAATTAAATTTGAAAGTTATAAATAGTAATAAAATATACTTTTTGGTATAATCATAAAACAAATATATTTACATGAGACCCTTTATGTTATACACTATTTTTATGTATGTAACATGACCAATAATTGATAATGTACTTTGTTTCAATGAAGAGGTATCTCGATTACAACCTATATATCTACATTTCATAACATTAAAATAATGTTATTGACCTTACTTACCTAAATTACCTAAAAAATATGCAGATAAATTTTTAATAGGATAAAATTAAATTTAAAGAGTAAATAACCAATTACTTATTAATCATTACATAGTTTTATGAAAAAATGAATTTATGTTCAAAAATGTTATCAGACAACATAAAATAAATAATTTATAATATTATTAAATATGTAAAATGTTTAATAATTTAATACATAATTATTTACTTTGTTTAACCAAAGTATACGTACCAACATAATACATAATATGAATATTTTGACAAGAAGTAGTATCAATTGTTGGTCAAAATATTCAAGACATTTTGATTAGCTTAAGTAATATTATTAATTACAAGACATTTATTTTTTCATTAATTAAATGTTAGAAAAAATAAAATAAAACATTAGAGTAAAATTGTAGCTTATTTATTTTCAGCTTGAGCTTGCTGTACTTTGATCTCTAGAACTTCAGTAATAACATTCTGCAGTTTCTGCTTTTCAATGCCGACTTGTTGAATGTTTTCCATTTGTTCGACTAAGAAGTTCACGCGTCTCTTAAAATACTGTATGGCATCCTCTATTTCGAGTTTCAAATAGTACCCAGCGCCTATGCACACCGTCACATGTTCAGGGTTGGCCAGCTGTCCAGCTGCATACATAGATTTGGTCAACGGAATCATCATGGACGTGCCAGACGGTCGACCTTTAGCACTTTCTAGCGCTTCTTGTGAACTAATGTACCTTTTCTGTGCTATTTTCAACGATTTTAATGAGTCTTGGATCAGACTCACCTCTTTGAACAACTGTTCCTTCATTTTAGCCAATTGTTGGACGTTCAACTTCTTAAGATCGATCAGTTGCGCCGCCATTGTTGCTGCAAGTGAGGGTATATTAATTTCGAAACGAAAATAAATTCAAACCAGTAATCCAAGCCGAAAACAAATCGTTAAATGTGATTATACAGTCGAAGAAAACGGGACTTCGATTGTATCATGGAAAAGATCTTCGAGAAAAGTGTTAACGATAGATATTATCATTGATATTAAACTGTTTAATATCTATGGATATTATCAACCGACGAACATGTGCTGATTTGATAAGACAAGTTAGATTAGTTGACAGTGCATACAAAGTTAACATTTTGACAACTACGGAATTTAAAAGTTTATATTTTTTTTCTCGTTTCAAGATCAAGTCGGTAAAAAAGTCAAGTTATTCTACTTGAACGCGGTGCTTACTGATTTTCAGTTTTCATAGTGGTTGACTTTGAGTTATTATTTTGTGTTTAAGAACCAAGTCTTTTCGATTTGTTAACAGTGGTTATTATCGCCTAACAATATTAATGATTGATTTGATTGATTGAACAAGAAGCAAAAAATCATCGAGTATTGCAAGTACATAAAAAATGGCATTAAGGGTGACTGTTGCCCGTTTAAACATTAAAGCAGTATGCACTGGACCGTATTTGCATCGGATCAACAGTTCACTTATCCGGATGAAACATTTCAACAATGAATCACCAATCATTAAAAACACCAAACAACGTATGAGCACAACACGTATAATAACTAATGGTGTTATAATCGGAGTTGCTGCTGGAGTTGTTTATTCTTACTTCTCAGGTTTTGAGAGAAAGTTGCCTGGTGTTATTATCAATACTCCAGTACAGATGCCAGTATTAGAACAGTTGCCTTCTAATTTGAAAATATCTCGTAAAGTATGGAAATATTGCTTTAAGTTTCATTTGTACACAGTTTGTATGTGTAAATGTATTCATAATTTCAGGTAGGTCATGATGACAACGAATTTGCTGATCTTATCTTATTTCAATATCCAACATGTCCATTCTGCTGCAAAGTACGAGCATTCTTAAATTACATGAAAGTGCCCTATGATATAGTTGAAGTAGATCCTATGCTTAAACAGCAAATAAATTGGTCAAGTTACAAGAAAGTTCCAATTTTATTGGTTAAAACAATTAATGGATACCAACCACTTACTGACAGTACGATGATTATGTCTGCATTGGCTACCTATTTTAAAGATAAAACTCTTAATATTGAAGACATTGCAAATTTTTATCCACCGGTATCATATGTTGATGTGGATGGAAAAAGAAAAACAGATATAATGAATAAATATTTTGTCATGGCTGAAGATGAATCAAATAAAACTAAACAATTAAAATACAAGTAAATAACATCATGTAAACATAAGAAAAATTGAAGGAACTTTTTTTTTTTTTTAGTAATGAAAGACAATGGAGACAATGGTCAGACGATGTATTGGTTCATGCACTTTCTCCAAATGCTTACCGTTCTTTGTCCGAAGCTATAGATTCATTTAAATGGTTTTCAATTGCAGGAGATTGGGAGAAAAATTTCCCTTTTTGGGAAACGGTTCTTATGATTTATGGCGGTGCTTTCATGATGTGGTTAATTAGTAAAAAATTGAAGAAAAAGTAAATACTCAAAGTTCCAAATAATTAAGCAAAGCCTACTATCATTAGTTTAATTTTTATAGGTATATGTTAAATGATGATGTTCGTCAAACACTTTATGATGAATGTGATATGTGGGTGAAAGCTGTCGAAGAAAATGGTGGAAAATTCATGGGTGGTAGTAACCCTAACTTGGCTGATTTATCAGTATATGGTATTCTTTCCAGCATTGAAGGCTGTTTGGCTTTTAAAGATGTTCTAGCAAATACTAAAATTAATAATTGGTTCAGTAATATGAAAACGGTTGTATAATTTTGTTCCTAATGTTACTATTTTTTGAAAATATTAATTTAATCATATTTAAAATTATGTAATGAATCAAATTGATTTTATTTCATGAACCAAATTGTTTCTTGTACCACAGTAATCATTTTTCCTTACATCAAGATAACCGTAGTCTGGATATTATATTATACCGTCCATAAATATGATGTTAACAATATTTTGTGTTGCTATATGTTTTCTTTTTAACCTGATGTTTTATGACGGTAAGTTATTTGTTTTTAATAAAATATTATTTTCTTAATAATTTATTTGAATTACTGGATAAAAACTAATCAATTACTACTTAATAATAAACAGATTAATCTGATTATTTATTATTATATTTTTTCATTCAATATTTTATCAATACTAAGGTGACATGCAATTTTTTATTAATAATAATAATAAATAGTAATATTAAAATAGATTAGTATATATTTAGTATAGATAGTAGTAGATCGTAATATTTAGATTAGCTAAATAATACTCAATTGCAAATCACACAAAGATGACATGTGAAAGGT
The DNA here is from genome assembly GCA_034509805.1 of Sipha maydis. Taxonomy (NCBI): domain Eukaryota; kingdom Metazoa; phylum Arthropoda; class Insecta; order Hemiptera; family Aphididae; genus Sipha; species Sipha maydis. The sequence goes on along the minus strand of JASXSY010000874.1, from coordinate 93,261 downwards.
TAGTTATGCGATTCGCAGAAGTCGCAAGGCCAACTACTCAAATATTTAATGAGTAATCGCTTTAGAAATGTATGTATTTTAGCTGATTGAGGTATTAAATATAACATATTACTTAAAACATAACCGTGTCTATTAATCGTTTGGAAGAATTACAGTAATATACAAGAATGGGATATATAAGATAGTCCCGAACAGATAAATAATTAGATATGTTTAAATCCGATCATAAAAAGCACCTTCATGCCAGTATACTCATTTAATAAATTAAATGTTATGGACTTAAATTATTTTTTTAAAGTTAAGAATTCATTAATTCATTGATTCACACATATCAATACATTGATTAAGAAGTTGCTCAATTGATTGTGCTATATTCTTATTGCACTATCCATACACACAAACCAGCATGCATCAGTATCTTTTTTTCTTCAAAATCAATTATAATACACCTAAAAAATATGATTGATAAGTAATAGCATTGATTTTAGAATATATTCTAAAATCAAAGGTAATAGAATAATATTTAAAAATATATAATATATAAATATATCAACATTATTGATTGGTTGCTTTTATTCACATTTTAAACAATAAGAAAGAAAATTGTTAAAAAATTATCGTTATAATAGATTAATAAGTTTTATGTATATTTAAATAGACAGTAACAAACTAATATGAAATAAACTTTATTTATTGAAAAAAAAAAAGTTAAATTATTCATATCATCACAGAAAAATTCATATAAATGTTTCATTTTTTAGCAGACTTCTTTAATCTTTTAGCATTAATTGACTGTTGTTTTCTATAACTTCTGATATATTTTTTGTATTCTTTTTTCCTTAGCCAAGTGGGGTGTTGAACTTTTTTCTGAGTTTCCTTAGGTACCAACGTTTTGTCAATTTTAGATTTTTCTTCTTTATCCAACTGCATTTTTTCAGCTTCTTCGTTCTTAGCTTTAACTGGAAAAAAGCACAATAGTAATAATTACTAAATTATTTAATATATCTTTCAAATAATTTTTTTAAATACATTTCTAGCGATAAATCACATGAACAATTTCAAAAAAATAACTGATAACTATAGAAATAAAAAAATAAAAACCTTAATTTTTAGATAGTTATTCATATTATAATGTAAATAAAAATAATAAGTTTTTGTATTTGCATTGTGCACAATAAGTAGTACTCATGCAAGACAAAATTTTCTGTTAAAAATTGTACAATAGATGCCAACTTTTAAATTTTAGCAAGGGGCAAATAAAAAACTTAATAAAGATAAATAGTTAGGCATCTTATACATGAAAACAAAATACTATTTCTATGTTTTACCTTTGTTATAATTTAAGTACGTGGGCAATGCCTACGGATATACTTAAGAAAAATTAAGTACCTTTTAACTACAAAAATAGAGAATGTCATAAGAAAAATAACATTGATTCGCAGACTGCATCAGTACCATGCAAAAGAGTAAAGACAATCATATTGGAAAAATAATATAATGCCAATAAGATAAAGCAAACGACAAGGAATTCACATAAGAATGGAATATATAAGATAGTTTTGAACAGACCAATAATCAGATTTGTTTTAGTCCAATCATAGCAAACATCTTCACGCTAGTATACAAACTTAATAAATTAAATGTTTTGAACTTAAAATATTTTATAATAAACAGTAATTTAATTTAAAGTTGAGTTATTATTTGAATATCTTCCTCTTGTTCAATTTTCAACTGTTTAAATGATGGCATGTAACAGAATATACCACAAGTAACGATTTACCGAGCCATTTTCACGCAAATTTTTATTTATTTTTAACGTATATTATAAAAACAAAAATTACCTATCTATTGGAATTTATTTGGTGATTTTCGTTGTTAGAAGGCATTACTACCGTTCGTGTTGTATTGCTTTAAAAAATCGAGTTCTACTATTCGTATATCTGATTGTTTGTTTAAACAATGATCTTAGTAAGTTAATTATAATTACTCTGAATACAGTAATACAGTGTGGATATATAATATAATGTACGGTTGGAATAAGATTTAAGTACGGTGAGTAATAATAAAGCACAATTACCGAGACAGACGTGTTCGATTACACCGTCTTCCTTGACTTCGATTTCCCCGGCGTTTACCAGCATCGTCTTCAACCTGTCCAATTCCTTCACGCCGTACCGGATTCGTTTGATAGCCCTCATCTTTCTGCGCCATTTGCTTCTGATACTCTTAGCCATTGCGGTGATGCACTAAAAAAGAACAGACCGGCAAAGAGTGGAATTGCAATAAACACGACAGCACGTGAGTAAAATAATAATTGTGGCCTTGTCTGTCGTCAGTTATCAAAATTATTATTCTAACCAACAACGGTGTGACCGTTATGCAATAGTGCACCGTTCGGTCGATCGGTTTTTTTATTTTCTTCCGCCGACTTAAGTCACTCATCGGCCGTACGAAGAATAAACTAATTCGCAACCGCAAAAACGCTCTTGGAAGTATTTTAGCGGTCGCTGCGCCACAGGACCGAAACGATTAGAAACGTTCGGTCGGTGCACGAGCATTTCTTTTCGCGCAATTGGTCACGTTCTGTCACAGGTGGACGTGTCTACACGCGTCGCAAACGTGCGTCGGACCAACACTCGGTTCAGTGATAACTCGTTGATACCGTTTCAGAGCGTATAATCATAATATCGACTGTATACGAATACTACATAAAACAAAACAAAAAAAAAAAAAGTTAAAAAATGAAAGTATTATTTCGTTTCAATAATATTCCAACCAGTCAAAAGTGACCGATTCGATTCTTGTTGATTCATTCGCTCGGCCGTCCATCAGTCACCTAGCTGAAATTATTTGAAGGCAACTACTGTGGAAATGGCGGTAAGGGTAATTTTTTGTAACTGTTTTTTTCATGCGTTCCGAAGTTTGTTCTGTATGAATAATACAATTGGTTTCCTCTATCAGGTTCCTCAGAAAGGCAAGACTGGCACTAAAGGTCAGAAGCAAATCCTAGAAGAGAATGATGCTACCTTAAAGTTCTACAGAAACATGATTGGAGTAGTTAGTGCCATATACATTGTGTTCAACTTGGTTTTTGGAAATATTTTTTCCCTCACAAACATAGTGCGTTAAGTATCATTACTGTATGTTTCTAATAAACTGAGCTGCTTTTGAATTAGTTAAATATGATTAATTGCCTTTGGGTTCAAGTTCAAAGAAATATTTATTAAAAATAACAGAACTCTTACACTTTATTGATGTTGATTCAAAAAGTGTTGAAAGCTAAATTGTATTTACTGTTTGCTTTCTTTTTCTTAAGAACAAGCATTGTCATTGAAATCACTTTTTCCTATCAGTTATTATTTTCTTCATTTCATTAAACAATCTATAGTACATCATGTTTTAGATGCTTTTAAAATATTGTTTTGAGGACATCTAAGTTTTCTTCCTTGGACTTTTTCCTTATACCAGGCACTTTATTATTTAATTTTTTTTTTCAGTTTCTATATGCTCTTGTTATAGTATCACATGTTGGAAGTTATAAATTTATGGCATACATGTCAACAGCTAAGTTTAGTGAAAGTGGTCAATTACTAGATGCTGGTACAGATCTCAATATGGAAGGAGGCTTAGCTGAGTAATTATATTATAATATTTTGTTTGATAAAAAATAACAATTATGATATAAATTTTATGTATTTTAATTTCAGGTATACAAAAGATTTGATTATTTTAACATCAGGCTGTCAATTATTATCAATTATTTCTAATTATTTTTGGCTTCTATGGCTCCTAGTAAGTAAAAACATTATAAAAATGCCTTGCAATTTAATGAGATATAATTTTTATGTTTTAATTATATTTTTTTTTCGTTTATTTTGATTTTCAATCTCTTTTATGTTGAAATTTCTTATATTAGTTATGTATGAGTTGAGATTTATATAATAGTTCATAGTTTTTTCTATTTTTATTTAAAATTAGATTTTACCATTTAGAATCTAATTGAATTCTCTATTACAATTTAAGGTTATTCATTTTGTGTTAATTGGGTAGTTGTGTTGGAGATTTATAGAATGACTTTCTAAATTATACTTATTTTGTTGTATCTTATTTGCATTTTAATTAATATAATTTTATAATGAAGATTCTTATGTTCTGTAAATCTTAATTAAAATGTTCATTAACTTTTATCATATTTATATTTTATCTTTTAAAAACAATCATCTTTCATATTTGTATTAATTAGTTTTTATCAAGTCAGTTTTATAAAAATGTAAAATGAAGATAATTATTATTTTTTATTTCAATTTCATAGGCACCAGGTCAAGCATTTTGGATTATATGGAAAAACTTCTTAGGACCATATTTTATGCAACAATCATCTGAAGAGGCATCACCAGAAATAAATGAAAAAAAACAAAAGAAGCTGGAAAGGAGGAAAAAACGACAACAAAACGTGCGTTATTAAGAGGAATCAAAGAAGTATTATTCATTTTTCTTTAAATTTAGATTATATTTTTATTGTTCTGTTATTGAGTTTTGTTTTGTATTTGTAACATTTTGATATAGATGAATATTGTCTGTAATTTAATTAATATTTGTGTTCAAATGTTTTAAAAGCTAGTATCAAGAAACATCAATAGGGATTTATGTTTCTGAAGAACACGCTTAAAAAAAAAAAAAATTATCTACTAAGTTGTCACTTCTAATATAAGATCTTACAAAACTATAAGTTAGAGAAATTGTGTAACGTAGCATGGTTTCTTATCTTTCATGCTCAAAAATAATAATATATAACTATAAGTGATGTGATTGAAGATTTGATAAATAATTTGTAAAAACAGACTGTGACAAATTGATAAACATTTGTTATTGAATAGAATTATGCTTGTAAAGCACATATTTTAGACATAACATTTATCATATGGTAGTATACATTGTACAAAATATACACACATGTATAATAAATAATGACATTTTCTAAGAAAAACTAGTCAATTTTATTTACTTTTATTTTCCTTATAAATAGGTTTTCCATAGTTTGTATATTTAATCTTGGAACATGTTATTTTATGACGATAATGCGTTCCAAACAATATCACTATTATATCAGAAAACGTACTTAATGTATCTGTCAAATGAATTTATAATTATATTATTATTTATATAAATTATTATATATATATATATATATATATATATATATATATATATATATATTCCTATTATTAGGAATCATACCTTAAGAATTAAAATCTAAAAATTGTAAGACTTTCTATGCATCTCGGTTCACGTACATTTTCTTTTTCCGATTCAGAAGGTCGATGCGACTTTCCAGGTTTTTAAGAGTACTCTTCTAGTTTTTCTTCTGACTTTGGCTATTGTGTCGGTAAATATCGGTAACATCAGAAATTCCGTATACAATTTGTTCTTTTTTCTTATTAGTCCCTGTATATGACATTCAATGTCATAAGCAAAAATGGTACAAAAAAGAAAGATCCTTATTCTTATGTTTATTAATTCGTCTTGCTCGTCATTTGATATGAGACGCAACGGTGACATTGGCCTGTTTGCGTTGATTTGCTCATATTTCAATCGTTTTTTCTTATTCATATCATTATGCATTTTAATGATGTACTTGGGCATTTTACTGTATTCCTGTCGCAAAACACATAATCAACGTTAAAAAAAAAAAGACGCTTTAACTTAGAGTAAATAATATTTTGTTACTTTAATGAAAAGGTTTTTCTTTTTTTCCCTCTCTGAAAGTACTATTTATTGAAAAAACGTTCAATGGCATGAAAACAATTATACACTAATTGGAAGAACATAGTATGTCGACATGAATTTAATTCATTTGACGGAAAATCCATTAACTTTTACTTTAAATCTCGAGTATAATCATAATTTATTTGACCGCGCTAGCAAGTTACTCTACCGTCGAAGGGACTTGGGTGGCGTTACCTTTTAGAACGGTTTAGGAAAACATCTCGCTTACGATGGGTACATGAAAACATTTCGTAGTCGTATAAATCAGTGGCAATCTTTAAAACTGCAAAGTTTGTGCGAAGTGGAATAAAAGTGCAATTTTTTGTTTTTAAAAATATTATAAGAAATGTATTTTAATTAAATTATTTATTTATTTAAATTTATATTATATTATATAATATAATTAATTTTGGTTAAAATGGGAGCATTCAAGTATTACGTCAGTACATTTTGTATCATTTTCACTCCTCCCTTTCACCATGTTAGCGTTTTTCAGACGGTGATGACTCCCATTTTATCTTATGCCTTCGTTATTCACAGACCCCTATTTTTTTTTTATTCTTATTTATAATATTGATTTCTTTTATAATCAAAATAAAAAGTATAAGCATTTGTCAATAATATAAGGCATATACTTGTATTATACGCGGGAAGAGGGGGTGTTAGACGAATGGCATACGTACAGGCGCATACAAAGAAAAGGTTTCAAGGGTTCAACCTCCCCCCTTGAAATTTAGGAATATTTTTTTATTGAGTAAAAAACATTTTTTGTGTATACGTACATTACAAATAATACAAGAAAATCGATGAAAATATTTTACTTTTGAATGCAGAATCATTTTTTACGTACTTTTTGAGAACATGTTTGGGTTTCAAACCGGCTTCGTTCAAAACGATTACGTGACCGTTTCTCGTATCTTGGACCCGGTGCTTCGGTAACGGCGGCACCTTCCTCACCACGTCTATAATATTCATCTGAATATAATTGTTTGGCTCTTCATAGCGTGATTTTTTCCATAGCATTTTACTTTTATCGATACCGTTAGTTTGAGGAACGGATTTCACAGTGCACAAATTGTTAGTTTTTTTTGAAAAACGTATGATAAAATTTTGTAATTAAACGTAACAGATCGCTCGATTATGTGCATTTTACCAACAAATGGCTTCTTCACTATTTTAGAGTTCTTTTTTAAAAATTGTGTCGGTGATTTGAGTGGAACCTCGGCATAGCCCATCGTCCGGTGACAGTCTATTTGTCCGATACATCGTCTTCACTGAGTTAGTAACAATAATTTAACATTTAAAAAAAAAGTAAAGAATTTTTTTATTTGTGTTGTGTGTTCCTTTAACCGTTAAAGTTTAAAGTTTAAAGGAATGATACTTGTATGACGAACGACACATTAGCTGTAGAAATTCAATCGACTGATCTTTATGCTCACCATGATTCGTATGTGGAATGGCGTAAAATCCTATTTAAGTATTTTTTTTACTTTTGTGACTTGATGACAACACACAATTATAATGATCTATTTTCGAACAACGTATTTATAAATATTCAGAGGTTCATAACAATACTGTTTTAAATACCAATGCGAAAATACCTGGAAAAGATTCAAATTTTTTTAATTACTCCATAACGTATCTTATTTTTAGTCCAGCACTATATGAATATATAACAAATAACCTATTTGTCATATTTATTGTATTGTCAATTAAAGCCGATATTACACTGAATCGACATTAGTCGATCGACATTTGCTACCGAATTCCGTTTGATTTTTACTTGTCGATCGACAGAAATCCTGATCGACAAAAAGTCGGTAAACATCAAAGGAAACTGAATCGACAACTGCACGATAGCCGAAGTTCAACTGATGATATGGGTGCGGGAAAATAAATAAATTAGTTTTTATAAAAATGTAATAATAATCTACAAATCGACAACACGTTCGACACGACACAGTTTATTGACGATCCAGTGTAACACCGGCTTTACATACGTTCGACATTTATAAAAACTAATTTATTTATTTTCCCGCACCCATATCATCAGTTGAACTTCGTCCGTCGTGTAGTGTAATTCAATTAATTTATTATTAAAATGAATATTTTTTAGTAATTTTCAAAATAATGTCTACTGATAAAGATATTATTTTAGCAGCAGCAGCTTTTATTTTAGTTAGTGAAGACGAACCACAAAAAAAACGTCGAGTTTGGATAAGACCAAGTTTAGATAGAAGCAAATATAATAAAAATCGAATGCTTGCAGACTACATCCAGGATGACTTGATAGGTTTTGGTCCAGGAGAAGGTATTTGTAGCACGTTTCAAAACTTTATAAGTTGTCGATTCAATTTCATTTGATGTTTACCGGCTTTTTGTCGATCAGGATTTCTGTCGATCGACAAGTAAAATCGAACGGAATTCGGAAGCAGATATCGAATCAACGTGTCGATCGACTAATGTCGATCCAGCGTAATGTCGGCTAAAAACATGATATTGACCACTATTTATGTCCTCTCGTAAAATACTGATTTTGTAAATCAGTGAGACGTCTAATTTAGTTCTGTATCTTATAAAATGTTTACTTATAATTGCACACTTGACTTAGGCATAAACATAGACAAGCTTTGGGACGCAACTTGTAAGCATCCGTTAATATTGGTTTCTGATCCGTGGAAGAAGCTACCAGAAGACTGGGTGATAATTTGCGTTCAACTTGATAAAAATAGATTTCTATCAATTGGAAAAATACTGATAATTGAACCTTAGGAAATAGTGATGGGCACTATCGAATAGTATTCCATATTGTAAATAAACTATAGTATACTATTCGAATGTTTTTTAGCAGAACCGATCAGTAGTTTTCCAATAAAAATGTTTTCTGTTCCATCAGTGCTGTAACATGTTATCAACTTGTTGGAAACAATAATTTTCTGTTGCTAGTTATACGTTCAGTCAAATGTTTTGCGAATGCGTACAATGCAAATTAGTGTTTTGTTTTATTAAATTGATAACGTATTAACGTCTTGAGTCGTTTAACGTTTACTCGTGTACAGTGCTTACACGTGACAGCTTAACTTACGTTTTTATATTTATTATTTATATTTTTAAATTTTTTTTTTATTTATTGATTGACATTTTGAGATGAATTTTGAATTTTTCGACTCTTGTCAACGTCCTCTTCATCATCTTCCGACTATGAATTTTTATTTGGTAGCGACGTTTATTTTAAAAACAGAAAAAAACCGAAAAATGATAATTTACAATAAAACAATAATATACCTTGATAAATGGTAATAACCACAACCGAAAACTTTTACAGCCAAAAACCGTTCCAGCAGATCACTAGTTGCAAACTTGTTATGTTAGACGTATGCGCGTTGATTATATGTTGCTAACAATTATTACTAGTTATCAACACTATGCTGGAACAAACCTGTTATATTAATTTGCACAACTTCACGATTCATCCGTTTCTATAATTCAATAATATTATAATATAGGCAGTAGTTTACTATATAGTAGGTCATAATAACCGCATATTAAACAACTGTGTGATATTCATTACAATTTACAAAACCGATTTTAAACTAAAACTTTTAGTCAATTACTTTATCTAATAATACAATGAAAATAGTCAATAAGTCGTGATTAAAGTAGTAAACGCTTATGACCTACAAATATTTGCATAACATAAAATAAAAATCATTCACAAATAGTTTTAGTAAAAAATAAATCAATGGTAATACCATAATATTTTATAAAAAAAATTTTTAGAACGAATATTCATAACATCTAATTAATAATTAATTCAAGATATACGTATTAGAAATATAATAAAAAATTAAAGGTGCTATATTCATAACGAATAAATACCTAAGTTTTATGGTAATTATATTTATATAATTTATCACAATAAATATAACAATAATTATCATACAACAACTATTGTTGTACTTATTTTTCGAGAATACCTGGCCTTATTGGTAATCCACGATCAAACCTAGAATCGATTATTTCTGGAAGTAATGAATCCATATAAAATCGAGTAACAAATGGTTCAATTTTTGTGTTCCAAAATGATTCGTCCCTAGGTATTTTGTCTATTACAAAACCTGCCAATATCAGAAACATTTAAAAACAACTAATAATAATTATATAATAATTTGATTATCTTTGGGACTCCATAAAATGAAATAACAATATTTATTTTCGGCAATATTAAGTTGACCCTGTACTTGAAAGTAATAATTGTCCTTTTTTTTAAAACAAGCTTTCCGTTATAATCGGTCATATATTTAAATTTTTTAAGAGTATCCGCTTCCTGTGGTGTATATTCTTTAATAATTGACGGACATTTTATTCTAGCAACTGACTCGTTTTCGATTCCATATCTGTATAAACGAAATAATATTTAAATATAATGCATACGAATCTATAACATTAAAATTATACAAATTATAATTATAAATTGTAATCAATAAATATTATTCAGTAACTACGTTCACTCATTAAAAAACGTTAAGGTTACCTCGTGGCTGAACTTCCTTGAAAATATCGTACAAAATATGCTTTATTGTATTTACACGGGAAGTTGTAGGTCGAAGCTTACAGACTTTTCCAAAGTTGGATGCTGTTAGCCAGGCGTCTCCAAACTACGGCCCGCGGGCCGAATACGGTCCGCGAACCAGTTTTAACCGGCCCGCAGCACTAGTAGGACGGTAAATAAATATAGATATTATAGATAAAAAAATTATTTCAAAAATTATTAAAATTTCAATATATATATTATCATTTAAATTTATACCAATTATATTTAAGTATATTGTAGACAATAGTTTATAAAAAGACTTAAAGTAAATCTATATTTTCATAAAATTAAAAAATATATGTGTTAATAAACTTTTGGCCCGCTAAGAGCATTTGATATTTTTTGTGGCCCTTGAATAAAAAAGCTTGGAGACCCCTGCTGTTGGCCGATATTTTCTATATTGATGCCACATATCGTTATCTTGCTGTTCAACCGTACTTCGTTCAACGGCTACTATCTCTTCAGATTTAAGCGTTATTTTTTTCAAAAATATTTTCTTTTTGTTTTGATACTCATCAAAAGGCATATCAATTATTTCGCAACCTATTTCCACAGCTCCATAATCATCATCGGGTCCAGAAAACAATTTACGCTTAGTAATTGTAAATCTATAAGTAAAATTAAGTGGTTGTTGTATGGTATTTATTTTTATAAGCATGTTAATTAAATTACGTCGGTTTTTTAAAATTTAAATGTCGTTTTCTTGATATTTCACGCATTGTATCAACTCTTTTAATATATTTTTTTGTAATTATACCAGGACTTAAATTACTAATTTTTTTTATATAAGTGACTAATGTATTTAGATCCCAAATTAAAAGATTCCAGTGCAGTATGACACCTAACACCATACGATCCTGAAATAATAATTTAAGATTGTTAAATAAATGTAATATTTACTTACAATATATTTTTTATAATAATTATATCTTGTAAAGAAAAGTTGATTATTTTACCACCAGTCGCGGATCCAGGGGGGGGGGCGGTAGGGGCGACCCCCCCCCCCCGTCAGCCGTATCAAAATGTGTTGTATCTAATTTGTTGTACTATTAAATTACATTATTTTGTGTTATACCATTCTAATGTATTGTTAATTGTTATTGTCACAAATTTTCGTCTTTTATTTTTATAGCATAAACATATGAAGTGTCGATAACAACAATATTATTGCGATATTATTTATAATCCCCCCCCCCGTTAAGGTAGGCTGGATCCGCGCCTGTTTACCACCACGTACTTGGTAATCACGCATAGGCGCAACTAGACCAATAATTTTGGGGGTGCACAAATAGCGAAGAGCTCATAGACCCGTCGGGGCTAAGATCCCACACCCCATCATCATTAATCCTATTAGTCTCACATTACACAAAAAAAAAAAATAAAATAACTGCTAATGTAAATAATATATACTTTGTTATAGATAATATAGATAATACAATTTATAAGTTAACAAATTAAATTATCACAAGTACCAGAGAACTATTTTAACATAATTTTTCTTGAATGCAAATTATATTGATTTAAAGTTTTCAAACTATTTGTTATATCCCTCTCAATATTTAATATTGCTAAATAGCTAAATCTTTGTTGTAACATACTTCTTTGAAGCCAATTTTTAATTCGGCGCATACTGGAGAAACTGTGCTCACAGGTAGCAGAACTTATTGGTATGGTGATACCTGAATTAGTTTGTTCAAATTGGGATATGTTACTTTTTGAATGTTTTTTTTTTTTTTTAACATCATCAAAACTGAAATTTGTAGGCAAGCATTTTTAAAGACCATAATTTCAGCTTTTAGCATATATATTGAAATATTCATTACATCCTAAAAATAACAGTTCAATTGAGATGGTAAATATTAAATACAATATATTTTTAAATATTTATTTCAAATTGTATTAGTTCTTGGTGACACACCTTATAATGATTTATAAATAATGAACTTCCTTTGAAATCAAGATTCAAAAAACAATCGATGGATGATGCCATTGATAAATTGTCCTCGGAAAATGTTTTTTTATGAATAATGATACCAACAATAATTAAGAAATAAAGATTTTTTTTCCAATTATCCTCAACTGTTAAGAGGACGTTTCACATGTATAAATTCCTTCGTAAAAACCGTTTCGCGCGGGAAAGAACCGAGAAGGCTACAGTCATAACTAAGAAACGAAATTTTCACCATATAAAAAAGATAACTTTGTCTGTGCAACAACGTTTTTAGTTTTTTGATATCACTTCTAAAAAAAAAGTTCTTATTGTTTTAAAAATCATTATTTTTGTGTTTTTCAAACTTAAAAACTTTTGTTGTAAAAAATGATATCGAAAAAATAAAAACGATGTTGCACAATCAAAGTTCTCTTTTTTGTAGTGTGAAAATGTCGTTACTTAGTTATGACTGTAGCCTTCTCTGTTCTTTCCCGCGCGAAACAGTTTTTACGTAAAAATTTCAATTTTGTTAAATATTTTTGGCCGTAAGGTTAGGATCACACTATGCGTTTTGTCGGTTCCCGACAAACCGCAGCCGATCGGTAATTAAACCGCAACACTCAAAATAACATAGGTTTAAATACAAAACGCGTTATCGGGGCCAGACTAGACCGATTTCCGGAACCGATTAAAAACCGTCCGGTTGCGTTTCGGGATGTAAAGCACAACACATGCAATTCAGTTTGTCCGTTCACACTTGTGCGGTTTATCGGTAACCGCAATTGAAAATATATATAATAATCATTTTTAAATTTTAATAAATTATTATGTTTGACACGGAAAAATTGATTTTGGAGATTCAAAACTTTCCATGTCTCTGGGACATGAGTTCTCCTTCATACAATGATAGGGATTTAAAAAGATCATGTTGGCACAAAGTGGCAGAACGTTTGTACCCCGAATGGGGGAATCTCGACGAAAAGGAAAAAGAAGAAAAAGGTAAGTACTAAATTATATGAATATACTACAATTTATAATAATTATACAATAAATCAGATTTAATTTAATGTAATATAAATAAAAATATTTCAATAAAATTATTTGTATTGAAATGGTACCGCCCCTTTGGTAACAAAATAGTTGGCATAGTTGTCTCTTGTTTCTATGCCTCCAGAAGTAAAATTTCTCCCATGAAACTGCAAATCATTTAATTGAATATTAAAATTCTCTTCTGTCTCTTCGTAATTACACCCATCTCTTTTTCTTACGAAATTATGGAGAATGCATGCCTTCACAATATCGCCACAAAATTCTGGTTCAACCAAAATGGCAGTATGTAATACTCGCCATTTATTTGTAAGTACCCCGAACGCACATTCAACTGTTCTTCTTGCTCTCGATAGTCGGTAATTAAATACACGCCTAGTGTCATTAAGACTACGACCTGGAAAAGGTCGCATTACGTTTGTATGAAGGCCAAAAGCTTCATCAGCAACGAATACAAAGGGTTGTATATTATTTTCGGAAGATGGCAATGCTCTGGGTTCAGGAATTTGAAGTAAATTGTTGTATAATTTTTGTCCAAATACACTTCCCCGAAACACAGTTGGATCAGCCTCTCTCCCATAGGCACCAACATCAATTGAGATAAAATTTAAATTGGCATCTACCACAGCCATCAACACAATAGAAAAATATTTTTTATAATTAAAATACAACGAACCGCCATGGTTTGGGTTTTTGCACCTGATGTGCTTGCCATCTATAGCACCAAGACAATTCAGAAAATTGGTTTTTTTATAAAATAAATCGGATATTTGTAACCAGGTTTCTTTGGTAGGTTTTGGCATTTCAGCTTCCAATAGCACTGACCATAATACTTTACATGTTTCTTTTACAATTCCATTGATTGTGCTTTTTCCGATGGAAAAATTGAAGTGTAACGCCGCAAAATTAGTTCCAGTGGACAAATATCTGTTTTAATTAAATTAACACATTAAAATATATTATTTACATATACCCAGTAAAAGAAATAAAAGATAAAAAATGGAGGCATATTCGTGATGCTTACATGAAACATGTGTCGGACGAAAAAAACGTAAGAAGTGGCTCAGAAGGAAATAAAAGAAAGGCATATGCTTACGCTGAATCCTTGTCTTTTTTAAATATCACCTTGAAAAAACGGAAGTAAGTTAATAATATATAATATTTTTTCTGTTATTTATATATATTTATAAATAAAAAAAATCATATTTTGATTGAAAAAAAAATTAATAGCCACTTGTTCAAATTCACTTTGTTACTATTACTAATTACTCGTGTTAAACCATTTTTCTATTTTATTAAGGACAACTGGTAATTTAGAATTCGAAGATTCAACTTTAGACACGTTATTAAATGTACACGAAGACCACGATGAAGCAGAAAATCCAGTTAACACAGTGGAATTTTCTAATAGCCTTCCTCCAAAGAAAAATAATAAAAAATCATTAAGTACTTTTCAACAAAATCTTTTAGAACATTTAAAAGAGGACGGTGATTCCAATAAAAATATTGTGATGTCCTTTCTTCCTTACATTAAAAAATTGAATGACGACGAAAAGTTAGACTTCCAAGTTCACACTCTGCAATATTTAAAAAATATTATTCAAAAACATAATTATCCCCTTATTCAGTATCCTCAAAACCAGCCAAGTCCTATTCCAACTAGAATAAATAATAATTTTAATTATTCAATGCCAACTCCATCTTTATCTCGATCTTTATACTCTCAACATTCTACCAACACTGTCCCAATACCTAACTATACACATCAATCACTTCATTCCCAACAGTTATCCTACTCAGACTACTCAAATAATCAAACATCTGAAACATCGCCTACTTACATTCGTCAATATTCACCTAATAATGCGCAAAACAAATAATAAGTATTAACTTTTTTTATTTAACATTTATATTTACACATTTTTTTTAAAAATGTTTTTATTAGTTTAAAGTACCAGAATAATGGCCAAAGTACGAGCCAAGGTACTAATATTTTATTATTTTAATATTACTCTTTTAAAATTTAATGAATTTTATAATAAGCTATCCTCGTGTAATATTATATTAATGCAAATTGTTTGTAAGATTATTATTTTTTTTTTTTATATAACTTTTGTATGATTCAACACATTTATTTAAAAAATACTAAATACCAATACATATACAGCACTTTATAATGTTTAAAATAAATAATTCATTTTTATTTAAAAAAATTGTTTTGATATAAGTACCTATTTAAATAGTAATATTAAGTATCACTGTCTGATATTATATTATTATGGTATACAGGTATACCTGTAGTTTTGGGTGTACCTCGACATGAGCGAAGTATTGGTCTTACAACTTTTAAAAATGATGTTTCTAAGTATACTTTTATTAGAAGAAAAAAATGCTACGAACATAAATTTTAGGGGGAGATGGTAGCAAATTTAATGTAGGTAGTTTGTACTTTGTTGTCAAAAGTAGAAAATCCCCAGTTACTTATTATACTAGCTAATACTAAATAGATACCTAATATTATATGATGTGTTTTAGTCATTATATATCAAAATAATAATAATATGTGTTATATATATAACGTAGATAAAAAATATAAAATTAAATTAAACTTAAATTTTTTTTACCTTAAAGTCACTGTCAATCTATTTTCAGGACTTATAGGATTTCGAAATTGCGTGACTTCCTTCGCTAAATGTGTTCGGACCTTCTCGAGTAGCTCTTCAAACGTGGAAATTGACATACGATAATAATCGAACAATTTTTCAGGATATTTTTCTAGATTATTATAAAATTCTTGAAATTGTATGTCGTCCTCTCTACTACTATGTATAGGATGGACCCAATACATTCTGCGCTTTTGTGCTGGTTCTTCAAGCCCACCAGCAGCTTCAGCCATACAAATTATTTTTAGAAGAGAACTCATTTCTATGTACAGTTATAATTATTACAATTAAAATATATTTAACTCATAAATTAAATCAATTATATTTTGAATTTATAAACACTTGCCTGGTTTAAATTGTATAGAGTATACTAATATGCTTTTTTAATAATATGCTTTTAGGAGATTAATAGGTAAGTTACTTAAAATAACAAGTGGACACGTTTGTTGCACCAAACAGACTGAACCACCGAATAACATATTGGCTGGTTTGATTTTCATGATTATATTGTATATAATATATATTGATACACTTCGTTGAAATCAAAAATCAATTTAAAATTAAAATTTCAAGTTACAAACGATTCCCGCGCTTTTTAATCTCGATTTTATGGATTCGGTTACCGATAAAACGCACAGTATGATCCGTCGTCCCGATTGCGGTTCATCGGGATAGTATTTTTCGGTTCCCGACAAAACGCATAGTGTGATCCTAGCCTAATGCGCTGCTGCCTACAACAGTTGTACAACTAACTGTCGTTGGAACGGCGAATACGATTTCCCCCATCACGAAATTAAATTATATTCATTATTATTTTCCCGTATTTGGGCAGCTCAGCGCGCTTTGGTTGTCGTTACTCGTTATCGGCATTCACCGCTCCCGAAAGAATTTCCAGGAATAGTTTATAGTTTCGAATTTTCGAGTAGAACACGATTCCGCACGTTCATTGTTCGATATTACCTTATTTTTCTACCCAAATTCGTATTGTATTCGAATGCGACGTTGCCATGTAAGGAACACGATTCCGCACATTATTTACGTATCTGTACTTTTCCATCTCTTTACCACGACATTTCAAGTTCAAACTAATTAAAAATTAAATAATTTAGGTCTTTTGATAAAGTCGATAAAGACAACAATATACATTAAATTACATGTGTTCTTTATGTCAACCAGCTTATTTATCTAAATTTATTATTTAATTTATTACTTTTAACTATCCAAGTTATCTCGGTGGCAAATGGACATCGTATGGTGGGAAGGCGAAACTGTAATAGTTCAGGTATACCATAATTTACCGAGCATCCGAGTCTATGTCAGTATGGCGATGGTAAAATATACCACTATCGTCAGTCTAGTCAGACCAGTCAGTCTAGAATACCAAATATTTATTTTCATGCGACAAAAATTTTATCGCATGCGACAAAGTTTGTCACGATTTCAAGAATTGGCCCGCAGAACTGTTAATAATAAGTTGTATTAATTTCGAGTATTTTTCTATAATTTATATTTTTACCGTGTTAAAATTTATAAGTTAAATAGATAGGCATGGAGAATCAATTGGAGATAATAAAATCTGAAAAGGGTAACGATTTAGTATACATTATACAAGCATACATTAAATACTGTAGAAAAAATCCAACGTCAAATTTTGAGAGAAAATTGCAAGAGAAAAGCTTTTGACAACGTTGCACCCAATTTCTATTGTATTTCTATGAACAATAAAGTGTGCGGAATCGTGTTCAAAAAAAAAAAAAAAAACGTGCGGAATCGTATTCCTCCCGAATTTTCGATAATATCGAAATATTATGAAACAATTTAATTTTGGTGACTACTGACAGTACTGGCTACTGCCATGTGCCAATATAATATTATACTATTGTGACGCTTCGGAGGACGCACACTGTATGTCTAAAATATTGTCTACATTATAAGTAATATAATAATGACTCTTATCTTCTCAATGCTGGATTTGATTAATTAATATATACCTATATATTTAATATGATTATAATATGATATAAATAATTATATTTACCACAACTAATATCTATTGTATCTGTCTGGTCTATACTGTTTAACCCAGCATCAGTCGCGTTGTCACACAAGTAATCGCGCGTCTACATTTGTAGAACAATCACAATATTGTTGTCATTTATAATTTGTTATTGCAACATAAATTAATGATTTGATCTGAAACGAATATTGAATCGTCAAAGAAAAGAGGAAAACATTCCATATGTGATTTTTTATTTTTAGCGTTTGATTTAGGCCCCGGTAAATGTGTTATTATATTATGATAACGTGTTCGATTATTTTGTGGAGGAACGTTTTTTTTCCACTTTGTTTGATCTATTAATATAATGTCTCACAGTGAATTGTTTTATGAAAAATTGAGATTGATTTATGACGAGCAAAATAAAAAAAAACCGTGGAATCAGGAAGACTATGACAAAGCTCTAAACGAAATCAATGATGTAAAATTGAATCCAGGTAAAAGTAAAACTCAAAACTAATATTATTTATGTCGTAAATATGATCTGATTGAAGTAGGAAATGTTAAACATATTATTTTTAAACCAAAAACTAAAACTGAAAATATTATTTATGATGCACCTTATGAAAATTATTTTGAAAAAATTGAAGAAAGTCATAAAGCAACTGGTCATGGTGGAAGGGATAAAGTTGAGCAGTATTTAAAAAATAAATACAATATTCTTAGAACAGCAATCCAAATATTTATTAATCTGTGCACAACTTGTAACATAAAAAAATCAATACCTTGTAAAGGCATCGTTGTAAAACCAATAATATCGGCAGATTTTAATTCAAGAGGGCAAATTGACCTTATTGTTTTCCAATCAACACTCGATGGGAATTTTAAATGGGTCATGAACTATCAGGACCACGCAACCAAATTTTTATATCTTCGATCACTTACTTCAAACGAACCACAGAAGTTGCACACGAACTTATAAAAATTTTTTTGGAACAAGGTGCACCTAAAATACTTCAGTCTGATAATGGGAGAGAATTTACAGCGAAAATAATTGAAGAATTGTGGCCTGAATGTAAAATAGTACATTGGCGGCCACGGCACCCTTAGAGTCAGGGACAGTGGCGTATTTGAGGGGGGGACATGGGTGTATGGCCCCCTCCTTGGCATTTTTATTGGTGATATTTTAATCACGGTTATATCCTGTATATAAGTAATACAATAATAAAGAATTTACACAAGTGATATTTAATATTAATTTCGTATTTTAAATTTTTATCAACGTTACCAAAATGTGTTGATAATGATATCGGCCAATTCTTGTCTAAATTAATATATCACGGTTGTAGTAATACACTGATATCACACTATACCACGGAATACAAACTACTTTTGTCATATTATCAAAATTATTGTGGAGGTAGCTGCATTATGATTGCGGTTACCTTCAACGGGCATCAGGCTCTTCTCTACAATTTTCTCTAAAAACTTGGTTAAGAACAAAGGAACAAGTCTAGTTTACCGGGCACCTTTTTTTTTTTGAAAAGGGTTTTTTTGACGAGTTTAGAACTATGGTGCAAAAAAAATTTGCGGAAATGATTATTTTGGAAGTTATAGCCTCCCAAAGTTAACGATTTTACGTTTATACGCATGCGCGCAACACTACTATATTACCGCGCGGAGGACCGAGATTTTTATTTCTATTATAATTATGTTATTAAATATATCTTTTATAGATAATCAAATTACCTATAGTTAATTACCTAGAGTAAGCAGGGCAGTGATTACACAGTTTGCAGCACTCGTCGCTGCGCTCAGCTCCGCAAATCGAAAATATCCCCCAACTTGCTATGCAACACCACCTTAAGTAGGTTACAGGGTAAGTTATGTCGTAGTATATGGGCAGTGTTACACAGTTAAAGTATAAAAACAATTAAAAAAGTCCTCCGTTCGCCAAACTCGAAGTTCTCGCGCGGCAATAGTAATGTTGCGCGCATGCGTATAAACGTAAAATCGTTAACTCTGGGAGGCTATAACTTCTAAAATAATCATTTCCGCAAATTTTTTTTTTTGCACCATCGTTCTTAACTCGCCAAAACAACCTTTTACAAAAAAAAAAAATTTAAAAATAAAAAAGGTGCCCGGTAAACTAGACTTATACCAGAGCAAAGATGGGTGAGAAACGGCTAACTAATTTGGCTTTATTAAATATCCATAGAGATATTGAAGTGGACGTTGAAAAAAATCATAGATCAATTTTCAAAAGTAAAAAATAGATCTATATTACTATGAATATTGTTGTAAATATTTTTTTTTCTGTTTTGTTGTACAATTTATATAGCCATATACAGTATATAAAGGTACCTTTATGTATTTCTTAATTTTGTTTTATTATAACCAAATCAAGGACTGTTTAATACCTCCAATTTTTTGCCAAAAACATAGACAAATATTTATGAGTCTAAATAGGTATACAAAGAATTATGCAATATTGTACCATTAACGGATATTTAATTTTATATATTATATTATATTTTAATAATTACCCTCAGTTAAAATAATTTGTTTTTATATGTATCTATTTAACATTTTTTTACATGATACCAATTTATAGAATGAAATTACTATCTTACTAGCTTTGTTGGTAGAACTAACTTCAGTACAATCAGTATCATATAACCATTTTATTGGTATATTTAATAACTTTGTATTACTCATTTCTGATTGAAATAAAATAATTTGTTCTACCTTTTATGCAAAAATAAATAATTATTATAAAAATTGAAGATATTAATGTTTAATAAAATAAAAAAAATAAATGTTTAATAATGATATAAGTGCATACTATTGTTATAATATAGTAATGTGTATAACCAGTGGCGCCGAACTAAAATTCCTTGTAAAAATTTGCTAAGTGGATTAACTAAATCAAATATTTTCCTAAATGTTATACCTGTTAAAATAAATCTCTCAGATAGTAAATAATCAAGTAAGCTCTTTGCTTTAACACTACAAACACGCTCAGGCGAAGAGTCAGCTTGTAAGTAATTTAATAGGTCTATAAGTGCATCATATGTATCAAATACTGTTTGAAGTGCACTTGCATGTAATGACCATCTAGTAGTTGAAACCCTTTTTAACCTTCGAAGAGATTTGCCAGGGTATCGCATTTTTTGATAATCAGAGTATAGACCGCCACGCTTTTTGCTGCTTCCTATATAATCGTACAAGGTTTCTAAGTTCCCAAACAAATCCCTTGCTTCTACACAACTGCTAACTGCATCAACTACAACAAGACTTATCAGGATAACTACAACAAGACTTATCCTATGTGCCCAACACCAAACATAAGTTGCAGATGGATTATGTGTTTTGACGATCGATTGAAGCCCATTGTAAGCACCTCTCATTGATTTTGCTCCATCATATGATTGGCCTACGAGATTTTGTTTCCAATCTAGATTCATTTCTTTGCAAGCATCTACAAATATTGTAAAAAGATGTTGCCCAGTAGTCAATACTGTATCTCTAAATGCCACCAATTGTTTATAAACAATGCCATTTCTTTTATTAATATACCTTAGAACAATAGTAGTTGTTTTTTTCTTGAAATATCTTAAGTAGTATCTAATGATACACTGAAAAACACTGAATTTAATAATTCTTTCTGAATAATGTTACGAATATTAGTAGAAATTGCTTGTATTAGTTGATTTTGACGCTGCCATAACAAAAAATTAGGAATTTTTCTTCCTTTAATTTGAAGTTGTGTAATGTATGATGATAAAGCAGGGGAGTATTTTGCTATGAGCTTTGCTAAATCTTTGAAATTCTCACACACTTCTTCTTGCCACCCTTCCTTGTGGCCTAATGATAAATGATAGAAACAATGTCGTCCTAGAAACAATGTTAGATCGATTAAATGTCTTATTAATTCACAATTAAGTAGAACGTTTGATACAGCATTTTCTTTTAATGACGGAAATAATGGAAAAGAAGCTTCTTTATAAACAGCTTTAATTGATGCCATTATGTGGTCTTCTGAAGTTTCGTGAATTAAAATTTTAGTTGGTCCATTTTTCCAAAAACTAAAACCTTCTCTAACCCAATTTGTTTGCACATTTCTTCCAAAGAGCACATAGTAAAGACAGTATGCTTTATTTTGTTTTTTTGAATAAGATAACCATTTTCGTCTGGATACATCATCATTTTTCAACTTTTTCCAATACCAATTTTCATGGAATGACATCCTTTGTGCATCAATTGGAAATTTGTTATTAGTAGTTATTAGTAAGTTCATTTGGCAATGGTTGCGATGCTCCATTTTTAAAGAAAAAATCAATAAGCTCTGGGGTGAAATGTAGAATACTGTTGAAGACAACGAGATCATTACCAATATCAGATACTATAAAGTAAATAATATAATTATTAGTTGGACAACTTTCAGCACAATTAAGTCTTACTTTCTTTAAAATTCAAATCATTAAGTTCCATTAAACTGTTTTCATCTGTAGTAATATTACTGTCAATATCATTTTGAATAACTATTTTAGTTTTGCTTTCTGGGTTTACTGAAATAATAATTTATTATTTAAAATATAAGATAAATAACAGAGATGTAAATGTTAAATATTTTAAAAATTTAGCTAAAAAAAAAGTTGATTAAACTGCTGTTAGTGATAATTTATAATGAGTATCATTTTGTCACAACACATAAAAAATTAATATATGACAAATTTACATCACTGTAATAAATATGTTAAATATTGTTACAATTTTAAATTATATTTTCACAGATATTACATTTAAATGTAATCTTCATTCATCATGATTACCAAATAAACATTTGAATATATCCTATTTTATGAAAAAAACTTGTATTTATCATTATTTCAAAAAAGTTGAGAAACAACTTCTTATAATATTATTAAATTTAATGAAATTCACAAAAATATTGAAACAAGTTACTATTAAAAATAGTATTTACTAGTATTATTTAATAGTATTTAGAGTATTTACAAGTTATTATTAAATAAAAATAGATTAATTAGATCCTGCAGGTTTACCTGGTATTGGTGATGATTTTTTATTTATTTTTTCACCTGGTACATCAACAATATTTGTATTTGGAACTACTTCACTATATTTTGCTTCTTGTTCTAATAAATAATATAGCAATTGTTGTATAATCATATAATATAATATAATATTATGTATAGTATCAATAAAAAATATATTAATATGTCAATACATTAATTGTATCGCTCAGAATATTAAAGTAGATGCTAATAAGAAAAATAAATTACCAGCACTTTCAGAAAAAGTGCTCTCAGTTGCTGTAAACAAATGGGTCCCAAAAGTCTCTTCCTTGTCTGCAATTAAAAAAAACATAATGACAAAACAATAAATCATTAAACATAGGTACCCAAGTATATTAAACATGTAACATCAAAGTGTTTTGTCTTTATTTTAGTATTTTTATTCAATTGATTCAATTAAACATTCTAAACAATAATATTAGTAATTAAAGTAGGTACCTATTGGTCTTAATTTCCTAAAAACTAAATGGATACATACAGTATTTACTTTTACTATATAAATACAAATGTGATAAAAATACAATTAAATTTACTTTTAAATAAAGGTGAATACAACATGAATAAATATTTTTTTTTTAAACTATTATTAAATATTA
Source organism: Sipha maydis (assembly GCA_034509805.1). NCBI lineage: Eukaryota > Metazoa > Arthropoda > Insecta > Hemiptera > Aphididae > Sipha > Sipha maydis. Next base: position 69,570 of record JASXSY010000874.1, on the reverse strand, counting down.
AATAATTGTAGACATGATTACTGACATGACTCCTGCATAATCATTAAATGAAAAAAATATAAATTAAGGTGATATCAGGACATTTGCAGGCAATAGCTGGGTGATGTTAATGGGGTGTAGATTGTTTGAGTAAATGCCCATCTTACTCGCCAAAAGTTGATCAATTTACACAATGATTTACTAACTTAAAACCTACATTATTATTTTTTAATTTACGTATAGAAGAGTAATTTTTTGTTCCAAAATCGATCAATTTATCAAAATTCCAGTTTATTATTTATTTTTATAATACATTTTTTAAACTTTTTAAATTATAAAATGAACAATAATAATTAAAAACAATAACAACTTACCAAGTCGCTGTCATTTCGTTGTGTTTAATTCATTATTTGAACTATTTGTGACCGTCGCTGGTATTTTAAAAAACAAAGAAATATCGGAGCATGTGTTTTTATTTTTCATTATCTTACACGACGTAATATGTCGAGTCCAATTTGTGGAATTCAGAACTCCTTTTTTTTTACCACACAAACATTCGTGATTATTTTTTGACATTTTAAATTTTATTCGCACCACAGAATACGATATTGGTAAAAAATAAACTAATAGTTAATATTAAAATATGGATTATGAAGACTATAAGGCCCCTTTCACACGACGCCACCATGGTAGCGCGGCCAAAAGAAACACAGAACTATATTATGGTTTTCACACGTGGTGGTGCGGCCAAATTGGTGGCGCCACCAGTCGCGACGGTCGCGACCAAAACAGCTGGACGCGCGATCACATAAGGTGGTTACTTTTTTGGTGGCGCCACCATGGCCGCGCCACCATGGTGGCGTCGTGTGAAAGAGGCCAAAGAAGTAGGAGTGTAGGACGCATAGAATATAGATAGTAGACGGTAGGACGTGAGTAGAACAGATTCAGTTTTTAATTTGAAGTTTAAAACGCTCAGAAGTCACAACCAGGGGCGCCGAGTACAAGGGGGCTCGGAGGCTGTAGCCCACCATGAGCTTGATAAGGTGGAGCTCAGCCACCCACGGTTATCAAATTGTAAAATGCCCTCAAAATACTAATTTTATTCATAATAAATTAATTGAGAAAATACATCTATATATATAAAAATGGAGACAAAAAATTCGAAATTGCATCAGTTGAGAACGGCTGAGCCGATTATCTTGATTTTTTTTTTTAAATGATAGATAATGTCGTGGAGCGGGTTTATAGAGTTTATATATGGACCTAATTCCACCCCCGGGAGGTGGTCAAACAGGAATTTTGAGAGTTACGATAGAAATATTTGTTTTTGTTTATAAATGGTTGCTATGGGGGTTATAAGATTTGAGAATAATATTTATTTATTAGTGGTTAATATAATGAATTACCCGACGTTGCAAGGTAATCAAAAAAAAAAAACATAAATTAGTACTATTTGTTTGTGTCATTAAAAATGCCAAGAAGACGCCAGAATGCCAATTTTTGTCGTAGAACAAATGCAGCTACAAACATGAGAAATAGAAGAGCGCAAATAACAGACGAACAATGCCAATCCGATAGTGCGAATGATACGTAGTTGACTCACGCAGAGCAAATGACCAACTACGCCAACAGGTACATCGAACATTTATATCTGATTCGTTACTGCGTCTAGCATTCCAGTATGAGTCCAATATTGAATATTATGCTCATTCAAAAGTAGTAATTTGTGCTATGGACAAGGAATGCCCGCACTGCTATGCTCTCAAATTCAAAAATGAGCCAGTCTGGATGTGTTGTGCGCCAGGAAAGATGCAACTACCTGAAATTGAAACACCACCTGAACCATTGAACGGTTTACTTATCGGTACAAATCCAGATTCTAACGTGTTCCTGAAGTCAATTAGAACATTCAATTCATGTTTTCAAATGACATCGTTCGGAGCAACAGAAATAGTTCGTAATACTAATGCAAATGGCAACAATACAATTCTATACTACGGATTTTAGTACGTTAAGGTTAGGTTAGGATTATGTATTAATTGATTATATTAATCCACCGTATTATGTCAAACTTGGTATAACTTTGATACTTTATTAGATTTAAATCATACACTAAGGTACGTACAAACAGCACTAAGTCCGCGATCTACCTGATAATATACTGCTGTGAATCAGAATTTTTATTCCGGAGAGAAAACTTAAGATAAATCTAGAACATCATCCACCGAATATTAAATAACGAGTTGAACAAAGTTAGAGTCATATAGAGTTGGTATATTTAACGAGCAACGAAGTGCACGTAACTTTCAAAATTAAATTGGTATTTTTTTAATTTTGTATTGTGGTTTTTTATGATTTAAATTGAATTTACTAACACTATTAAAATGTTATAACATACAAAACAACAAATAACTATATTTTACTAATTGTTTAACGATCAATTTAAGGAAAATTAAATTATTTATGTTAAACTGTACATGACGTGTTTATAAAATAGTGAGCCCCCCATGACATTTTCAAAACCCGGCTTCTCTGGTCACAGCAACAGAATTACATTTTCAATATTATCCACGGATCACGATTACAAACGTGAATGTCGATAAAATAATTTTTATTTTTAATTTGGTAATAATAATGAACGTTTGGTCAAGGTTGTGGGGATTGGGGAGACAGAGGGTATTAGCAGTTTTGTTTGGGTTCTATTTATACATAAGGCTCATCGCTTATAAATATATTTATATAATATATACAATCATGGATAATTCTTATAGAACATCACCAAATTGTCTATCTCACTCGTAAATAACAATTATTTCTTCTATAACAAAATTATATATTAAAGCTACTTAAATAATGTATATCGAAAAACGTGCGAACTATACGCCATTCGCACGGCTGTGAAACGGACCTACGAGTATATCACTAGTAACATATTATTAACAATTGTCAATTTATGATTTATTGTTAACAATATAAAATATGACCAGTGTATCACACCGTGTTTTGGCCACCCATCAACATACCCACCTACCCACCATCTTATAAAGGGGGGCAGCGCCACTGTGTATAACAATAATATGACTCATTAATGTTTGCATACACGTGTGTTGTATATTTTATACTTATAACCTTTTTACGTTTGGCCTATGGTGATTTATTTAATGTATAAGAATCTGAACTTTTTGATACATAACAATGATCTTTATTTATAGATGATATTATATCATTGGTGTCCACAATATATTCAGAGTTTGGGCTTTCTGGTATATTATTAATTTTTTCATTCTTAAATAAAATTTTGTTTAAATTAGTTAGGTACTAGGTACAAACATTCTTATACTTTATGTTGTTATATTATTATTTAACTACTCATAATGAGTAAAGTTAAATTGTTGAAAAAAGTCTATTATGGTGTTAATAAGTAATTTAACTATAAATTTTTACTAAAATTGTTGACTCATTATTGTTAATATGTATATAAATTCACCGGTATAGCTCCATCTCTAAGTCTAGGTTTTTTTAGACAAACCTACAAATATATTTATGTTATGTTTTACCTGTAGTTGAATAGTTCATAAATACATTATATATCTATAAGTAAAGGTACTAACCGTGTATTTATTTATTCAATTTTCAGATACCCATGTGTCTATTACATCGAGTAGTAAAATGGTTACGATAAACACGAGAATTATTAGTAAAGGAAATACCTAAGACATGTTCCCATTCAGACCGTAAGACAATATTCATTGAAACTTTGAAAGAACTAATCTTTAAATATTTGTCATGTGAAGGACAATTAGGTATACAACACGGCATTTTAATTTTTAACACAATTACACAATTTCAATACAATTAAGCATAACATTTTAAAACTTTATGAATAATTATTGTTTTATCTTCTGAGGATCCTAAGTTAATCTTGAGTTGCTTAAAGGATGAACCCAATATCAATGACTTTTTTTTTCTTCTGCATTCGTAAAGCATACGCCAAACTCGAGCAAAATATGTGTAGGTATATATTCTTATCCATCGTGATAATATCACCTGATTTGATACATTTACGTACAGCGACGAACTAACACTATGCATGCTATCAGCCATCCTTTGTATGCTCTATGGAATGTTCTAGAAATATTTCAATTTAATATTCCAAAGTATTCTATTTCTCGAACTTTCGGCGGGAGGAGGGGGGTTACTTGTAGCTTCTTTTACTTCAACTTGTAATGTGATCCGTATGATATGTAAGTTCTGTTACAGCGTATCACTAATTGTGGCGCTACTTCTAGCGAGGACCAACTACGTAAACGTGTCTGTGACACCACAATTTCTTGGCGACAAAACATTTGAACGCATTAATTAAAGACAATGTACTTTTATCAGTGGTGACACGTAAAGCGGTCCTACAGCCGTTCGATAAAATATTTTATTCGTACTGCACGTGATAATCCGGAAACGCAGTTTTTTTCATGGAAACATTTTTGAATCCATGGCTGTTATCATAGCCGTTATCAGGACCATTGTTTGGTATTTACAAATCCGATGTTCCGATCATAATATTTGGCTCCACAATTGATTTTTGTTCTTGACTGTTTTTGTTTACAATTTTACATCGTTGTTACCCGTATTTGCGCCATTGGTCCCGTAGTAGCATTTGCCGAGTGAATAGCTGCTGTGACTGGAGACGCCGAACGTAAGTATCCATTTGTTTTCTCGTTCTTTGCGGCGAAGACGACGGTGCCGTCTCTATCATAAGACTCAACATTATACTATTCCATTTTACGGTGCCATTCAAATATTATTGTAATCATGAACGACAAAAACCTGAGCACACTGAGCAACTCTATCATTTTGTCTCCTTAACGAAAGGAAGGACGACTCCCCTATGTCGGTTGTTCACACGGACTGTATGATTCTTATAGTTTGAATATGTTATCATGGCTGTTTTGTATTCTTATACATTTATTAACGTCAAATGGGGTTTTGGTATGCATTGTTTTGCTACATTTTCATTTCGATCTACTCTCTTGTGAGAAATATTATCGAATTTGGCAAACTTAAACTTTCCTTTGATTTATATGTTTCTGTTTTACAATTTTTTCATAGTTCTAGCTATTTATTTTTTTTTTTTAATCATTGTATGAATTGTATATTTTATGTTTATGCTTTTTTATAATTTTCAATTTTATTTAGAAGTTTATTTTATTATTGTTATTATGTATATTTATATCCTTTGATTAATTTTTTGTTGCTATTATAAATGGTTAGTGTCAGTTAGATTCTTTAGTCAATCACAATGTTGGATATTTAGACAAATTGTATGGTTTTTAGTCTAATCTTACTTCTACATTTGTATTAAGTTGTATAATTTCATATTATAATTTGACTAGCATTCACCTAATCATCCGATAAAAATTGTTTATGTTGTATTAGTACATTTTTATTTTTACCATTATAAAAACTATCACATTATTAATTTGCATCAATCACATCATAATTGTGGTGAATACTTAATTTTAATATCCATGTTCATTTATTTTATATTTATAGGTATTTGATAGTGTTTTTTTTTGTTTGTATTAGTTATGAGCTTGTGTTAAATGCCATATCCTCTACTCATCTTATGTTTTATTTATTTTTATAAAAAGGGTTTTAACTTAAGATTTTTAAGTATATTAATTGTTTTATCTTAATCATTTTGGCTGTTTTAAAGTATTTTATAACACTTCCATTTTTGCTTTTAGGTTACATGAACTGATAAAGAAAACAGATTGAGATATAATTATAATGTTCTAATGACTTCATCCTTATTTTGAAATTGCTATGTTCACATCAGGTAAACAAATTATATTTAATAATTACTTAAATTTATTATTCTCTTTAAGTCTTAGTTTTATTAAAAACCTGCTACATGTGGTTTTAAAAGTGATAAACGTCAATATTTATGAAAAAAAAAAAAATTCTATACTTCAAAATCTATTAATTATTATTAAGTAATTATAAACGTTTTTAAAAATGTACATATCATTAATTTATTAGTTGTTATATTTTTTAAAAATAATATATAACAGACATTTTATATATTAAACCTAAATTGTTCTCCCTAAAGTTATTTTTTATGTATTCAAGGTCCAACTAAATTACTAAAAAACAAAATGTTTACATTTTTTTATTTGTATAGACTTATCAAGATGAAAAAATTAAGTAAGAACATTTTTGTATTTAATAATGAGAATAATTACTCAAATGTTTTTGTTGCAATATATTCTGTTTTCAAAACTATTAATTATACATTATTTGTCTAATGCTATTTAATACTTAATAACCCGATTTTTTTTTTTGTCCGGAGCGAAATTTCATCAATTTTTATTATTAGGGAATGTAATTTTTTACTGAAAATTTTACAATTTAGGAGTAAATAGTTGTATCAAATTTAAATTTTTATCTTTTATTGTATATATATATATATTATAGTATTTTATTATGAGCCCAAATAATTATACATTTATTTTTTTTTATAACTAAATTTTTTTTTAGCAAAGTTATTGTATAGTCAGTTTGCTTAGTTAAGCCCTTCTTCTTTATTAGTTCTCTTATGGGTTATTATCTTAGAATTTTATGATTTGGTAAGTCTTTAAGGTTAATAATTAAAGTTGGTGTCTCAATAAAAAAATAAAATATTGTCTATATATTGAACACTAAGAAAGCACAAGTCATCTGCACAGCCAAATGGTAGCATTTTATTGTTTTAAGGTCAGAAAGTGGAAATGTATAATATGATTTTTGGTTAGATATGCACAGACTAATTTTTTTAGATGTGGCTGGCTTATATTCTAAGTCCATGAAGTATATCAATAATTAAAATTAGTTCTATTCAATTTAAAGTTAAATTTTCTGTGACCAAATGTGATAAATTGGCAATTCTGATCATAAAAGTATAAATTTTAAATTAAATTAAAATATTAGTGCCATATTTTATTCCTATATTATTTATTTTTTATTTTGTTCTTGAATAAAAATGCTTTTTTTAGGATTTATATACTATATTAAATCAAGTTGTTTTGCTTAAAAATTTAATTATTAATATAAATTTTATAATTAAAGAAAGTAAAAAATTACTTTGAAATTATAAAACAAATTATTTTGAGTATTTTATGAATAAATATAAGATATTTACAATATTTAAATTATATACCTATTCTTTGTGTTAAGATTGTACTAAATAACAGGTTTAAAAAAAAATGAAAAGAATGGTTTCACATAAAGTGAATACAAGAATAAAAGGTTTACAATTTTTATAATTGAATTTTTTTATTAATTTAAATAATTATTTTTCTATTTTACATAGGGCAAGGAATTGAAAAATTTACCTATTTCTAGCTAAATACATTTTATTAACATTTTAATTAAACTTTAACTTATGTGTAAAAGTTTTTAACATTTAATTATTAATAGTTATTTCCAAGGGTATTTGAATTTATATTGATGTCTTAATATTTTATTTTTTTTTGTTACTTAAATTTATTATTATAATTTTGACATCTGTTTTCAATAATTTATTTTCAGTAGAATCATCGTATTTTACTTGTGGTTATTAGAATTTGAGCCTATTCTCCGAGCAATTTCCCAGCATTCCCAATGAAAAGTGCAGCTGATGGTGAATCAGAAAATTTACGTCAATTAAATACAACTTGGGGTAATAGTAGAGGTGAACAACAAACTGAGTTGAGTTCAGAAGCACGGAACACAGTACGAAGAACACTATTTGTTGACACGCCTACTACAGTAGAAAACAATGATAACGTTTTAACAGAGAGTAACAACGAACAAAGTACTAAGTGGCTCTCTTATGTATTAGAAAAATTGACTGACGATCCTAAAAATATGCCCGGCAACAGTCAAACACCTCCTGCCAAAGACGTAAAAGATAAGGAGCCAGAAGTGCAAACAGGAAGTGAAGCCGAATCTAAAATCAAAGATGTCTGGGCTCATAATTTGGAAGAAGAATTTTCAGCGATTCGAAAGTTGTTACCAAAATATTGTTATGTGGCTATGGATACTGAATTTCCAGGAGTTGTAGCTCGGCCAATTGGTGATTTTAAGACAACAGCAGATTATCTGTATCAGCTATTACGTTGCAATGTTGATCTATTAAGGATCATTCAATTGGGACTTTCATTTTTTGATGAAGATGGCAAAACCCCAACTGGTCCGTACACAACATGGCAATTCAACTTCCAGTTCAATTTGTCAGAGGATATGTATGCTCAGGATAGCATAGAATTATTGACAAATTCCAGGTATGATAAAATGTCTATAGTTTATAAATATTAAATAAAGCATTGGTTTTTTTAAAATTTATTTTTATTTTTTAGAATACAATTTAAGAAGCACGAAGAGGATGGAATCGAACCATTATATTTTGCTGAATGTATGATCACATCAGGATTAGTGTTAATGGACAATATAAAATGGATGACGTTCCATAGCAGTTTTGATTTTGGCTACCTTGTCAAAGTTTTAACGGATGAAAGATTGCCACCAGAGGAGAATGATTTTTTTGACATGTATTCTCTGTATTTTCCTTGTGTGTATGACATCAAATATTTAATGAAGAGCTGCAAGAACTTGAAGGGTGGTCTACAAGAGGTAGCTGACCAATTGGAGCTTAGGCGAATTGGACCTCAACATCAAGCTGGTAGTGATTCTCTATTGACTGGCATGGCATTTTTTAAAATCAGAGACATGTATTTTGAAGGTATGATTGACAGTAAGAAGTATTGTGGTCATTTATATGGCTTGGGTATCACTACTTTGAATAATGGCCAAATCCGTTATGATAATAATGAAGGGGCATCAAATTGATATTACCAAAAATATATTATTATTTTTCTAAAACAATTGTAATGACCATAATTTTTTATTGATAGCTAATGAATGGTATACTACACTAAACATTTTCATTTTAAAGATATATATGTATTCATATATAATTTTTTTTTTCAAATATGCCCCATTTATTTTATTTTTCCTTAATTGATTTATTCTGTTTAAAATTTTGTTTGCCAATATTTTGCAAAGTTAGAAAATTATAGATTTAAACATAGTTAAGAATTATGTCAAGAAAAATATGATCTTTATAATATTTGTGTATATTTTTATATATATTTTACAGACCTAGAGCATTAGAATAAAATTGTATTCAAAATATTTTGTGCTTTGAGAAATTAAATAAGTATACTAAGTGTTATGAAAAAAAAATTATGGTTTTTGATTATTTTTAAAGTTTATAATAATATATATTATATATAAAAGATCCTAATAGGCAAAATATATTTTATCCATTTCAAAAATCATCATAATAATAAATTTAATATATACCCTAAAACCTTTAACTGAAAAATAAATAATATTATCAACTCATGAGCTAAAATATTAAAAATTACATTGTCTCTTTGCCTATTAGGATTCAATGTTAAATTTTACACAATTTTAGTTCCATATATTTATGGAATTAGTTAAATGCAGTTTAAATCCTATAATGTTAATAACTTGTTTATAACTGTGTTTATTTTGTAATTATAACTAGTAACATTTTCATAAATGAATAATTCTTTGTAAATTTTAGATTCTCTGAAAAACATGGATTATTAGTTTTACTATTATGTATTTTATTTTAGATTCTGACTTAAGAAATGTATTTAAATCTGTATTCCCATTATGTTTTTAAAAGTAAGTATTACAATTATTAATTTTATACATAAAAAAAAAATAATAATAATAACAAATGGTTATTTACTATTTTTAACAATATTTATATTAATTTTTTTTTATTATTATTCATAAATAAGAGGTTTGAATATGTCAATAATTGTGTTGTGTAGCCATTTTACTGTGTATAAACAGAGTTTTTAAATAAATATTGCTATTAAGAAAATGCTTAGCTTTGCTATTTGTATACAAATTAATTCAAAATGTTGGTTTCTAAGATCAATTTTATCATAAACTATAACAAAATTGTCCTGAACGAACTTCTTTTTCTATCAAAGAGAGGTTTCTGTTAAAAAAAAAGTAACTAATTTCACTAGTGTACAATATCAGTTATGAGGTAGTCCAACAATAGTTTAAATAATTGAATATTACAACCATTACAATTTGATAATCCTATAAAATCTGTTGATTACATTACAACAACGAAAATTATTTTGGTATGTATATTTTTTTTAAATTTTAAATGTTATGAAATTATATTTATATTAAATAAGTTGAATTTTATTGCATTTTAAAATGATAATGGAATGGTATGTTTTAAATAAATGATTAATTTAATTGTTTGTAAATAGTTCTCTAAAAAGCTGCAACAAGTTTTTTATGAAATCTTGTATTTTTAAAAAAAAAAGTTATTTGATAAAAGTTAAGCCACTTTATGGTTTTTGAAATGCAATGGTTTATTATTATTTTTACTTATAATTTAATTTTAACATTAGTGTTTGCGACTTATTCAAGATTTGAAATAGAGGTATTTTTCTTCTTAACCGTTGTATCCTAGTTTTCTATTAGAAAAATTACATGGAGATGTTAAGATGTCTGGTTTCAGTAACTTATGAACTGCTGTGTTATTATTTTTCTATGTTAGATGGAGAATTTTATATCAATCTTTGTTACTGTACAAATTGCAAAATGTATAGAATCATTGTACAAATCATAAAATTTAAAAACATATGATATAAATTACAATTGTTCTTATAAAAAAAATGTGATTATAAAACTCAGGGCCGGTGAGAGGGTGGGGCAGTGAGGGCTAGAGCCTCGGGGCCTGTACCTTTGAAAGGGCCCGACGTCTCAGCTTTTTATTCAAAATTATTTTATTATATCATTTGCCGTTGCATAAGATACAAATTTTAATATTTTTTTTTTTTTTTACTAAAGTATGTACAAGTAGTATGTATCTTGGCCAAACAAGTGTAAGGGAATCTGGAACCGATCATCCCCGGGGCCCTCAAAAGCTCTCGACGGCCCTGATGAAACTATACCTTACTGTATACAGTACACATTGTGATATAAAATAAAATAAGTGAACTTATTATAAGATATATGTCATTTCGTATAGTGTTATGAGTTGTTTCTCACGTTATGTGGAATCTAATTTATTAGTAAAGATATAATGCAATAAAAATTATCAATTTTATCTTAATAACTTTACGATACTGTCGTTGAATCGTTAAAAAATATAGTTTAACAGATTTTAGTATAGACTAGTGCATTGTACTCGGAACTACTGCAATATTTCAATTTATATTAGTGTACCAATAATATTATACAATTGGGCAAAATGAGTGAAGTTGAAAATAATATTAATTTTAATTAAATTTAATATACAAAAAAACCAGTATATGTGAGTTGATTCCCGAGACCTTTTTCATGTATTAGTTGATTCCCGGGTCCTTAAGAGGTACGTACGAGTTGATTCCCAGATCATTATATATTTTATTCAATATTTAGTAAGATATTCAGCCTATTAGCATAACCCAAGAAACACCACGAGGAGGTTGGCTAACAAGTTTCTCAAAAATGTTGTTTTTTTATACTTTGAAAATCATTTAATTTTTGTTTATTTATTATTTATTGAATTATATTATATTTATTATTATTAAAAACATTTAGTTGTAATTAGGTAAAAAATTATTATTAAAAACATTTGGTAGTAACTAGGTAAAAAAATATAAAAAAATTTAGTAATTTGGTAAAAATGTGTAACATATTGTTTTTATAAATTGGTATCTGGTAATGAGATTACCAGTATACCGTGAATGTTATTTAGATTTTTTAGTTCCATTACTTCTGCATTTAATATAATTTTCTGATTGTTCTTCTAACAGCTCATTTATAAATACAAAAATATTTGGGTGCCCACTATAGAAACAACTGTTGAGCTTAGAGTGAAAACTCACAACTATTCGTAGTTCTATTTAAAGTAGTTGAGAATTGAGCCCATATACTTGGTAGAAAACTAGCTTTTGGAGAAATATAATTGTCAAATACGTAGTCCAAAAACTCTTCAACTCTTTCGTCTCCTGTTGGTCGAATTACCATCAACTTGTCTCTAAAGCAATCAATAACTTCTATTGCCTTAAAAAAGGTAGGCCAAAAAATTATCGGTCTCGTTTTCTGAACTAGTGTCTATGTAAATTGCCGAGAGACCTAGATTCTGAATTTTCGGCCACCAACTTTGGGCTGGATGAAATCTGCACCCTCGTATTTGTGATGTTGACGTGTAATGATTTTTTTTTTTTGTAAATTCGTGCGTGGTCTCGGTGGACATACGAGCGAGTTGTGTGTGACGGTTGAACTCTTTACGGTCATAAACTCTTTACTCGTGCAATCTATTGATAATTGATATACAACAATAGGGAATCAACTCGTACGTACCCTCTAATGACCCGGGAATCAACTCGTACGCAGCCTAAAAAACAATATTTTAGTAATATTAAATTTTGTGATTTGTACAATAATTGTATACATTTCGCAATTCCGGACTTAGTATGTAACATATTTATATATATTCTTATTGTTATTTCCATTTAACTGTATTGCTCCTCAACAAATTATTGGTTGATAGTGGCGTATTTTGGGGGGGGGGATGTCTTCCATGTCTAGACACCCCCGACTTTAAAAGTCCTATTATATTGGACATTGGTGTTTCATCATAACCTACAACTTTTCTATTATACTATTTACATGAGTTTCAAATGTAAAACTTTTTGTCAATTCCGAACATAGTAAATTGTTAAAAAGTAAGGTCAATGTTTTTTACATCAGTAAATAATTTTAAAAATGCTGTTCGTGAAGTTGAATAACATAAATCGGGACACCCCCCGATAAATCACTTCAAATACGCAACTGGTGGCTATGTGTCAAACAAAATAGGTAGGTATATAAAATATTTAATATCGGTGAAGTAAGGTAACACACCAGTAAGGCCGTTAAATTGGTTGACTAAAACTAAAATATTCATCCACTTTTATAATAGCCTAGTAGGTATATTGTTTTCTCATAAACTATATGTATTTATTCATACTAAATTATTGATTACAGAATAGAAATATTCAAATATCTTTAGATTTAGTCATATTTTGATTCAGAGTGGTGCATATATTTATGATTATTCAACCTAAATGATTCAATAATAATCTATACTTTGAAGATATTTTTTGTGCTCATGCCAATGAGATCATCGCAATTATCATAATATGTTTATTGATAGGATACACACATATCTGTCTGTTAACCGTTGAATAATTTCAGTCCTTATCCAAGTACAAATGTATAAATCCAGAATTTTGTTTTAATTTCGTATTTAACGGAAACGTAGAAAATACAAAATCGATAATTCTATTTGGATATTATTTATTATAGTTACGAAGTTTATTTTAGTGTTTTTAATTAATATTCTATCAGTAGATCAAGTCTTGATCATGAAAACTGGTTCAAAACCCGTGTTCACTTTTTAGTGTTTCAATTGACGAATATTTTACTATCGTGTTTTTTTTCATAAACAACTTATTTTGATCGTATAATAATACAATGAATGGATTGTATTTTACTGAGAACAGTAGATATTGATTATAAAAACATCATTACTATCGTCCATCGGTTGTTATTGTATATACTCAACATAATTGTATTTATTCTCATATATTGTACACCATACAATGGTGTAATATAAAATCGCCATGCTGTAAAATAGTTTCTTTGTCGAATTTATAGTGTAAACAAATTTATTTTCTTTAATTTGTAAACAATTTTGTTTATTAAATGTATTCCTGTGGAAGAAAAGTTGATAAAATATTATCCCGTTTATGATATTCCAACACATTTTGATGTATAATAGGTACTATAATTAGTAATATATTATAAATATTCTAAGTAAGTGCATGTTATAATTTATTATAATAATGATTCATAAACAATTATTGAGTTCTAATCGTAATGGAGGCTTTTAGTCAACTATCAGGTGAATATTATAATTATAATATATTATATTCTAAAATTATCTTTCGGTACACATCAAACCACATTGATATACCTGTATTATCTCGATTATATTATCGAATAATGCAAAAACCATAAGTTTTATCACTTTATAATAGTCATAATCAGGGCCGTCAAGAGCTTTTGAGGAATGCGGGGCTGATCGGTTCCAGGCCCCCTTACATTTGTACATTTGTAAATTTGTTTAGCCAAGATACATACTACTTGTATCTACATATTTTAGCACCATAAAAATATTAAAATTTGCATCTTATGCTACGGCGAATGACATAATAAAATAATTTTGTATAAAAAGCTAAGACGACGGTTCTTTTCAGAGGTAGGAGCCCTGGGGCTCTAGCCCTAACTACCCCACCCTCTCGTTGGCCCTGGTCATAATATATCCTAATTGTAGTTCTTATTTAAAAAAAAAATATATATATATGTAGTTAACTCTGTAAATAATTTAAATATATTTTAAAACTATGCCCCCGCTACAAATTAAATTATTATTCAGTTTTTTGTATGTCTAGAAAATTTACAAAAATTGGAGTTTCCTTGTTATTGGACCCTTGAACCCTTTAATTTATGAAAGTTATATCATAGGTAATAAGTGTTATTATATTATTTGGGATTTAGTTTATATATTATATTATACCGATCCTATAGTTCAATAGTTAACTTTTGAAAATGTTTCAATTATTATTATTTTAGTTTGTCCACCATAATATGCTCTTAAATATTAATGACTTTCTATATTTAGACATTAATTTTGTAAAAACTTTTAGTGAAAATTGTGTAATGTACATTTTGTATAATATAAATAACGAGAAAACATATTTAACAAAACTACTACGGTTTGTAAATGCTAATAAATGGAAAATAAATACGTAAAGAATAATTTCCAAGTGGTCATAGCTTCGGATATTGATCGTATTCATAACAATTATTTTTTTAAATGTATTATAACTTGTATTTTACAACATCACCCCAACATGTACTATAATGGTGTTCCATTAGTAAAGAAAAATATAATTCAGGGTTAATGATTGTTAACTTAATGTTATGAAATCAATGCGTATTTCCGTATGTATAGTGAATATATTCAGTAATATTTGTCTTATTACAGTAAAATATAATATTCCCTAAATTATGTTTAGGGCATTTTTGAAAATTACGTACATTTGAACTAAGTCTAATCCGTACATGTACATATATGTATATCTTATGGGCGTTCTCACGGAGGGGGTATTGGAGATAGATGCTCCTCAATGTTTTTTATTTTCTTACATATAAGTAATACACATTTTATCTACATTTTTGATATGTGTTTTCAATATTGACTAGTTATTATTTTACTTACGAATTATTTTGTAACTATTTATTTCATCCCCCTCCATTGAAATATCCTGAGAACACCTCTGATATATATACCATACTACTACTATTATTACTCATTAGGAACGCATAGGCGGAGATTGGGGGGGGGCTTAGTCCCCCAAAATTATTAAATTTCGTAGTATAAAATATTAAAATAGGTACTTATTTTGCAGCAATTGATATTTAAGCCCCCCTTAAATTTCAACCAAATCTCCACCTATGTAGGAACGTAGTTTTCAGTGATAGTAGTGCATACATCCTACGGCATTGTTAAAGTAGTTATACCTATGGGATTATGTGGATGTTTGAAAATGTTTTTCAAATTTAATTTCATAAACGGCTGAGGAGCAAAGTAACAAAGTTGTAAATATATTTTCCCCCTTGTTTTTGATCCCGGTCCAATTTATTAATCGTATGTTATTATTAGTCATAACGATATCCGTAAATCTGTTTATATGATTAAAAACAACTGATTCAGACCCCAAAACGATGACGTGAATGATTTACTATTATTTTTGGTTTCGAAAAACTTCAATCTATTAGACTTCTGAAACAAATGAAATTATTCACAAGGTTGAAATTGGAAACCGATCATTGTAAAATTTAGTATAATATAAATATATTAATATTATGAACATCAGTCATCAAAGAGATTGTTGTTATTGATGACAAATCGAATGCAGTAGTAATTATGCGTATGTATACAAGCCTTGATTACGGGAGGGGGCATGGTGCCCAAGCCTACACATATAGAGGGTCCATAGTCTTCTCGGCTTAAAATTACATTGAGTGGTAATTTATACTTTTTATAGTTCTTACTGGAATGTTTTTATTTTTTTGGTATTTGAACTTCGGCCGTGGGAGCTTATGACCCACCTAACATGGTTGTTTACATGCAGTTTACCACCATGGGCTTGGTTAGTAGAGGCATATGATTAGGTTTGTGCATGGCGAATAGGGATATATTTGCTATTGTTGTATTTAAAATAAAACCTTAGAAGCATTTTCTTTACAAAAAGCAACCAAAATACTTAATTTTATTTGTAGGTATACGAATATGTATTATAGTAAAAAATAATATTATATTGCACTTAACTAAAATGGTTTAAATTTGTTTTGTTATACAATTTTATAATTTTTAAGAATTGTTTTCATTGATAGGGGCCTACAACCAAGTATTGACTCATAAGTCTCTAACGGCCTTAACCCGGGCTTGTGTATTTGTAAATGGCTCTCAAGACTTGAGGTAGAGTTTAGAGACGTTTGTAAAAACTATTCATCAATGACAAAATATAGCTAATACTATTTCAAAATGAAACCAAAATAATATTCTATTCATATTCGACGTGGGTTTCGATTGTATAATCTTAATAAATTTTATCCCATTTTAAAAACCCTCAACATTGAACATACATAACTATTTTATCGCGTATACGGGTTGTTCGAATACACTATAATTACGTTCCGGGTCCATTTGTTTTTCCACGTTGTATTTTTAATATAATTTATTACAGCTCCAGTTCGTCGTTTATTCTTGGTTTTGAACAAAAATCGAGCGACAACGGTTTTCCCACCACATGCATAACCTTCGACATCGCGTGGTCGTATATAAACCAACCAATCGTTGCGTCGCGTTCATTCAAAACATCATTATAAAGCAAACAATAACGTAGAATATCATAGAAAAGCTGGTCGCCGGTCTTTAACAGTACGACACTCTGCCACCGACGTTCCTGCCGTTAACATTGTTTTGGTGAGTTGTTATTGTTAAGGTTTATTATCTCTATAGCTCTATTGCTTCGGGAATTCGGTTAGCTGTGATTTATTGATATTATATTTCATTGTATACGTATGCATATTCTTTTTCGAAATTTTGAACATTTTTTTGTTGCATAAAATTGTGAGTATTTTTTTCTCGATTATTAACGTTGACGATTAAAATGACGACAAATCAATTAGGATATTTTTGCAATTCAATAGATTTTGTTATCCATGTGTGCGTTATTTCAAACTTTTCCAGTGTGTTGTATGTTATACTTATAAACGCGACAGCGCAATAAGTACACATAATAATACACATACGTACACGATAATTATTTTTCGTACCTAGCCATATTGTTCGACTGAGAATCATTTGCTTTTACCTAATAAATCAGATGCAACAATATTATATTGTTAGTAATTTAAAATAATATTCTTGAATGAAAATCGTTAAATGTTTCATCATTGATTATTTTTAAAGCAAATAAACATTTTAGTCGTTTTAAACAAATTATTATATTTCAAACCCACGTTGTACATTAAACTATTAATTGGCTAGTAACATAAATCGAGTTGCATGTAACTTAAAATATTTTACGATTGTTTATAAAAAAAATTTTTGGGATTTTTATTTCTTAAATTATATAATTTTGAATCAGGTATTTTAAATACGACATCGGTTTTTTTTTTTAAAACAATATATCTTTAAATTTGGATAATTTATCTATGTTATTATATAAATAATATAATGGTTAATATCACATATTTTTAGATTGTATTATTCTCGTAACTACGTCGTAATTTTATCATTATAATATTATATTAAGAATGAATCTCTATTGATTATTTATTATTATTAGCTATTTACATGTAATGAATCGATTTTGTTCACTAAGTATTTTACGTAAATCACTATTTTTTTTATTAATCTATAGTATTTTACTAATACCCTAAATTTTAGTATTTAATGGAAGTAATATGAAAGTCTACCCGTGGCACCATAGGTTTAAAATTGAATTAAAAGTATATAAACATTTAGGTGTCTTAGGAAACAAGGTCTCGTAGAATCTCGAACATCATCATTTTTCTATAAAGACACTATAATATTATTGCAAATTAGAATTATAAGGAAATATAATGTGTTAAATAATACCAATTATCAACTACTAACGATTGAATTCGGTGCAATAATAAATAATGTTGACCTATATTTTAGTATTAAATTGTTCTGAATGTTTTAAATTAATCTCTAAGACTTCGATGTATTGTAATTACATATATAGATATATTTTATATTTAATATAATTTTTACATTGAAATTGATATTAATATAATATTTTTAAACAATTTTTCTTTGTAGAATATTAATAAGATTGATTAAATAAAATTAACTTAAATTAATATTTAAGCGGTATTATACATGCTATATTTTCAGTTATTCTAATTTCTAAATATTTAAAAGTGTAATTTATTATGGTTGTTGCCAGAGTGTAAAGAAGGACATCATTTTATCCAGATTTACGTAGAAATTTGTTATTTAAAGTATTGACGCAACAACATCATGTTCTTATTTTCTATGGTTCTTTATAAATTGTCTAGGAATAAATTACATTTTTATTAAATAATTTATAAAGAATTTATTACAAATGTTATTCATAGTATTGATGCATTTAAACGATCGCGATTAGTTAAAGTTGGGAAAACTATATTTACCAACATTTTGAAATATTTAGGACGGCTCTGAATAGTATAAAATTTTATCAGTAGTTGGGATTTATGATACTGGTTCATAATATTGATTTCAAAATTGGTAAATAAAAAAAGTTTTTAAGATAAATTTATCCTTATATTAAATTAAAGTCATAATTACAAATTTTATAATAGATTAGACTTTTTTGGTATTGTCATATACAACATATTTTTTAATATAAAATCAAGGTTTTTGAAAATTCAGTTGATAAACTTTTATTTACCGTTTATATGTGCGTAGAATATATTTTTAAAATGCTTAAGAAATTTGATCTATGTTGTTAAACCATAACTTGAATTAATAATCACAATGACTCATTTTATCGAAGGCCATATTTTAAGGTCGTTATTGTTATTGCTAGAAATTATACGTCATATTATGCTAGATATATGCAAGTAAAAATGTCAGTATAGTCAGATGAAGTTTAATCTATATGTATAGGATGTATATGGCTAAAAATATTCGTGACTCATGAGTTATGACCCTTCAGAAACCTGTTTGTTGATAACAAATATTTTTGAAAAATTAGATATTGGTGATATAATTAATTTAACTCGTTTTTGTTTTTTATCATAGTTTTAGCAATTTGAAGGGATTTTATTTTAATTAAATACATCCTTTTTTTTTTAAATTAATAGTTGGACACTGAAGACTAATAAAATCACAAATACGTAAACTTCGTTGTAAAGAATAACCATATTTTAATTTATATTTTTTAATATCATCATTTGTGGCAATATTTTTTATACAAATATTTTAAATATAGTATTAAATGGGAATGAACTCATTAAACTCGATCAGTACCAAAAAAAAAAAATATATTAATTTTTAGTCTTAATTAAATTAAACATATTTTTTATTTTAAGTGAATTATTTCAAGACGTCGTTTGTTTTCATGTCAATTTATATTTATATCTTTTTAATAATTAATTTTAGTAATTTTAAAATTACTACTGAAATTATAATTTATTTCATTTCTGTTGTAGATTAATTTATTGTTTAAATTATTTGCAACTTTAAGAGTAACATTTATAATACCAGTTTAAAAATACGAAGTTAATGTTTTAAAATACAAAATTTTATAATAATCATATAATTTCCTTTCGAACATACATTACTAATTAGAAATTGAAATAGTAATTTTATTTGATTATTACAAATATGTTTATTATATTTTATTCAACTTCAAGATAAACTATTTTACTTTTATGTAGACATTGATTTAGATTATTAATTATTATTATTATTTTTTTTATTTTTAATATTTACATTGAAAACAAATAACTAAGATTGTTAGATTTTTCTTTAACATATTTTTTAAAATAACTCGAAAATAATGTAGCAACTGTGTCAAATTAAAATGTTAAAATTTTTTTAATATTCTTATTGTTTATGAGCATTGTTTAATTGTTTAATTTATTTTGTATAATGGTATGGTACTGGAAAAGTAGTTGAATTGTGTTAAAGCTTTTACTTATTTAAAATTAATTGCACTTCAACTGAGTGAAAATTTGATTTAAAGTAAAAAAGTATGAAATGATCATAATTAAACCTCTAAATAGAAGACAAAATCTATGAGATGAGTATACAGTTTTGACTTAAAAAATCAACTTCCACTAAATGCAATATTACATAAATTTGATTTATCGGGCAGTAGCCTCGTGATTGAAGCAGCCGAACCTGGTTGTCCTTCTTGCAGGATAACCCAAATGTCAGGTCAGAGTATCCGTTTCTTTTATTAGATAATTCACAAGGTTTTATTAAACCCAATTAAAATTCAGTGGTTGTGTCCAGGCGGAGATATATAATCTTTCAGCACTAACATTTTATGTCCTGATGAATTTCTTAAATTAATTTTCAATTTTTTATGTTTGTTTTTATTTTTTTAAATGATGATCTAATCTATGCTTCTTGGAGGTCACGCATGTACCACTCCTATTCGAGACATACCGACTGACTGCCTACGCAGATGTGGTTCATGGTTTATTTTTTAATATAATACTAGACTTACTTGACAAATTATGGTGAACAATGTATTACATAATTAATACATACATTGGTAGGGGTATACTTAGTAATACTATTTTGTTGACATTATATAATATTGAATAATTAAAAGCTAAATGTAGTAATATTACTTTTTTTATATTTGC
The DNA here is from genome assembly GCA_034509805.1 of Sipha maydis. Lineage (NCBI taxonomy): Eukaryota > Metazoa > Arthropoda > Insecta > Hemiptera > Aphididae > Sipha > Sipha maydis. Next base: position 48,516 of record JASXSY010000874.1, on the reverse strand, counting down.
GTAGTATACCTAATAATATTGAGATTTTAGCCTTACTAGCATTAAAATGCTATATTATTTGGAAATTAATAACAATTTGTAAAAAAAATTTATTTACAGATATTTATATTAGAAAAAACTAATTCCACTAAAACAAGATGGCGATCACCAAAATTACCATGATTAAATTTTTGGAACTCGTAAGTATTTATATATGTTTATTAAGATTAATTTTATCGTATATTGCAAACGGCGTATAATACATTAAAGTACTCATGACTATACTTTTTGAAAATAATTGATTATACGGTAAGTTCACTGCTTTTTAACACTTGAATAGCGTGTGTGAATTCCATTAATATTGTCTACATTAATATAGTATTATATCGTATTTTATTGCTTTACAAAGGTATTATTTAATATCGGTAGCACGACGATATTATATATGTCGGTATAATAAATAATCAGTCTATAATGACTGTAGCGGCGATTAATGGTTGATTTTTTTGTATTATTTGTTCAGAGAAAGTACTTGCATATTTTTGAAACTTTAACTTTCAAGAACCTATATATAGATATATGATTATAAGTAACATAAATAAATATAATCATATATTATATGTTGGAAATAATTAAAACTCATCGTGGTCAATTTTTCTTCTTTTACTTCTTTTACAGTTTAACCAAATCCGTTTCACTTTGTGTAAACTCATTTCCCCGGAACTTTTTCATTGACCCGGAGTATAAAATCCTACTAGGCAACTTGCCCTTCTTGAGTCCTTTTGTAGTTATCATTAACTGTCACCCACGACATAGTGAACCTTGATCGTATCGTATGTATTGCGGCAGATGTACTATTTTTGGTCAGATAATCATGGACGACCTTACAATTATATTAACTACATAAGTAGCGTTAATTATTGATAACATAGTTAGTATACATTTAATAACATTTCGTGTGAAAAATATACTTCTTTATTTATAATATTTCAAGTTAAAATTGTGACTAGGGCAATCATAATTATGATAATATGTACAACGTACAAATTAGTAGTGACAGTGTGCGTGGATGTTTTGACTTCGTGTAGGCAATAACTTATATGTAATAATTAAGTATGCACTCTAGTATTGCATGAGTCAATTATACGTTATATTTATATATATTTTTTTTAATAATTTGGTTGATAGGTTATCTCTTTATTTAATTAAACAAGGAATAAGTAAGAAAAATGATGCAATCATTCAACCCATTTGTTTTTATTAAAAATGCATTTATGACGAAAACTTGCATGTTATTCGTTCCATTGTCTAATTATTTAAAGTTTTACCATTCGCTAGTAAAACGTGTGTAATGTAATTGCATTTATTGACAAATTATATTTGTTATTTATTTAAAGTTATGATATATAAGAAGATTTATTAAATTATTTTTATATTAAGTATAAATTATTTAACTGAAGTTTGAACGTTTAATTATTATACTCCTATACAGATTGTACTGAAATAGTTAAAACATGGAAATTTATAATTTATTAAAACAATTTTATTAGGTTATAAATATATCGTTGTTTTGTAATTTTATAAAATATTTTTTTTATCTATTTATGAGCCTTTATTCATGTTTTCTCACAATGTTTTATTGTATTTAGCTGCTACTTCTGTTGAATTATATTAGGCGTTTGAAATATTTCGTACGCGTGCGTCGTGAACTGGGAACTGTTTAGTAACCAGTGGAGGAGCCTACTTACTAGTGTAATGCGTATTTAATAATAGAAAGATAGGCATGTTGGCAAGATGGACACGTTCACGAGTAAACTTATATATGTATTATTTGACTCATATGCTTGGAGGCAAAATATCGTTAACAAAGAATTTTACTATTATATCAGTTATTATCGGAGATTATATCTAGCAGTTATAAGTTAAAATAATCATAATCCAAGGAGAAAATGTATTACATATTGATTTTAGGGTATGTATTAGCATTAATTAGTCAATGCTATATAATTATTTTTGATTTAAAATTCACGATTTGAATGGTACTATCCAGCTGGGTGCATGCGATATTTTAACACTTATATTTCGAATGATAATGTATAACATTCTTCATTTTTATGTCCCATAATTATTTTTATGTTACAACTGCGAAATAGTAATAAAAAAAAGAAAAATGTTATGTTCTTGACAGCAAAAAAATATATTTTAAACAAAGAATATGAAATTTAAAAAATTTTAATTATTATACATTTTTTTTTTCTTTGCTAACTTGTGAAAGAATAAAATGATAAAATATTAGAATTTTTCAATTGCACATTATATAATATTTATAAAAATAATATAAATACTTTACAGCGATAAATCGGAAGTTTTTTTATTTAAAATATTACCTAAATCGAAAATCCTTGGTCTTTAATAGAGCCGGTCTCATTGCTAAAGTATAATATACTTATATATACTTATTATATTCAGAGAATTCTTTAAATTACAGGGTCTTTCATCTGCCTGTTAAATTGCAACTAGACAGCGTGTTTTAGTTGTACCGTAACTATATTATTACGCCCGCGGAGACAGTTCAAAGTACACATTATATGCATGTTTCACACAAAGTAATAGTTATCAAGGAGATCATACTACACGATGCCGATGATTCATTTTATGTTTGTAAATATTCGGAATGTCCGCAAACTTAAATGCAAGTCTATGAGCCCAATCTTACAAGGGCGAAACACCGCTACATATTTTATAATTGTTTAGATTTCATCATTATAAAATTAAAAACGAAACGTACACGAATACATTTCTAAGCATGTATAGAATTGACCCTGAATCGTTTCGGCATATTGTTTTTATGTGTACCGCTAGAAGTATAATAATTATTATTACTTCTGCTGTCGTCGGCATGTATTTTTTTGTGAAAGCTGCGTGGCATGAATTGAATTGAGGATGGATCCTTGACACTATTCTATTTTCTCCATTTGTTTTACTCTCGTTTTAGACATTTTCTTATCGTCACAAATATTTGTTTCACTGGATTACTGCGGTAGCCTATGTATGGCAATAGAAACGCGCATACCGTTATACTGCTTTTATTACGTGTTTACAACTTATTAGTGAACCACCACCGATAACTTTTCGCATCACCCTCGGTCTTTAAGAATAGTTTTTTTTTTCTTAAGAATATTCATTTCAAAAATATTATTATTGAGTATGAATGTGAGAATATCCTACTATGCCGTACACATATACGCTAAATGTCAGACCCGTGATTTTTATCACCTTCAAATACATAGCTGTCGAAAATGTTGACACATTTTTATTTTGTATCTGACATGTCCAAAGAGCAGGATGTGTCGTTTAGTTTAAAATCGAAATTAATAAAATATGAATATTATAATTAATTTCTTAAAAGTTCAGATTGATTAAATCTCAGCTGGCTCTAATCATATTTATAAGTACAAAATCGCTGATAAATAATTTTTTAACTCAAATCACAAATCAATCACATTCGGTCAATACTAAATCGTATTACGTTAAAATATGATAAAATGTGTATTCGAATAACAACAATAATAAATGCGTTTTGTTTGTACTAGTGTAGTGTTCAAAAAGCGATGCGTTTGTGCCTTTTGTATTGCTTTTTATCGAATAAATTATTACAATTGTTCTGCTAGATATGTGTCTAGTGTATAATTTATGATATAACACCTGCAGTGTATTGTAAATATGCTAATCTATACGTTTACTACTATAACATTAACCTCGTTTTTGTCTCATTAAAATATAAATGTTTTGAAATATACCGTATGAAATGGACAATTGTATATAACGTTGGCCAATATCCAAGTAGAATTAATTAGACGGGGAACGAAAATCCTACGAGGGTATGTTATAGAAAACGGTAATAATCACCTTTGTTTTTTTATATATTTTTACAGGCTCTGACGATCATAATTTTCGTCTTGCATTACAACAGCTTCCCGGGTGGCGATACCACTTCCGTCATGATCACTACCGGAACCTACGTTGGTTATGTAATTATATTGGCTGGTATTTTCATTGGACTCTTCACAGGAACGCCGATAAGCTCTCGATTGGTGAGTTTCAGATTTTCAGGTATAATATAGGTAGAAAAAAGTTCAGAGGACCCCATGCGGCCCGTGGACCATGGGTTGCCGGTGCTTGGTTAAAATATAATAATAATCATAATATTATAAAGGGTTATAAGTGTGACAAATCATTTTTAAAATTTCGCTCAATTTGTCAGATGTCATTGAATGATAGTATTTTTTATTGTGTATATGTAACGCGTTCACGTACCGTACTCTGTGTACTCAGCATTTCATTCAAATATACTATAAACATGAGAATGATTGAAATACACGTATTTCGTACTAAATATTTATCACCAAAAATACGACATTTGCTATTAATATATTTCTTACGTCCAGTCATTTTTAATATTTTTTTTTTTTTACAACAGTTAACTACAGTTTATAATTATCCATTTAATTAGAAATATCCAACGCATTGTATCAAAATTAACTATTATTCAAACAATATTCATATATAAATATTTTGATAGTGAAGTGAAATATGAGAGATATTTCATTACTTTTCAAGTTTTATATTATTATGGTCCGCATTATATTTATAAGTGCTGAAAGTGGTAAGCTATTTATGAAAGTTCGGCACAATGGCAACAGAAGATATCAATATTATTTACATATTTTTTACATGTGCAGTTACAATTATTCAAATGTGTTCAATATCAACGATAATCTACAAAATAAATATGTACTTGAAAATATTACCCAGTTTTAACCATATTTTGTTTTTTTTACCTTTTGATTGAACTACTCATTTGTAGCTTATATTCTGATATAAAAAATACACCGATTCTGATACTAGAAAAAAATATATTCTTTATATGACATATCTAACAATTTAAGCATTTAAAAATGTACACATTTGTGTTAATCATTTATATATTTATCATACATTTTTGTAATTGTCATTTACAATGATTTCACTGTGATTTACAACCGGAATAGAGATGTATTTTATTACTTTTCGCATAATGGTTAGAATGGTTAGTAGTTTTGAATCTTATAAGTCTTTCAATTTTTAAACAGAAAATTTATTTCTCATTCACACTAAGGTTAATAAGATTTTGTACCACATATTTTCAACATTGTTCAACCCAAATTCGTTTACATTTGATGTTTATTTCTAGTCGTAGATATTCTGTACCTATGTGTACGTCAAAATACAATAGATTTTTTAACTATTGATAAATTATATTCGAATATGATATTATATAATGATAATTATATAATATATATATAATCATATAATAATATTCGATTATGTACTCATGTTACAGGACATGTTTTTCGTGTTGATCGGTGCTGCTCTTTACATTGCATCTGGAGTAATGTCATATAACTACTACAATACCTTTGCATTGAAGTCATCCTATGTTAACACCGGTATGACCAAAGCTTGGTTGTCCATCCTAAATGGAATTGTCTTCGTTGTTGACGCTGCGTTTACCTACCGTGGAGAATAAAACTAATTTTATGAATATGATTATCTTTAAGTTAAATTATTAAGTTAATTTTTTATTTATATTACTTTACGAACATTATGATTTTACAATTTTATTTCCTCTTACGCTTAAAATAATTATGATTTCATTTTTTTTAAATAAGTTATGTACATTTTATCATTTGTATCAATGTGTAACTAAGCAAATTTTATCTTATTTATGATTTCAAAACTTATCTTGACTTATTTTTTTTATTTTTGAACTCTGAAATAGAAATCGAAATAAACGCTATGATGATCTGTCATTTTATTGTATTCGTTGGTAACATTGATTATAATAGCATATCATAAATTTATAGCAATATAAAATTGTAAATAATTAAAAACGTTCTAGAATTTGTTGTACCTTTAAATGTTATTATTTATTATCTGTATGATGTCTATCTATGGTTTTGATATTTTTTTTATTTTTTTTTATGATAAATCCAGTTTTTATTATGAAACATTTAATTTTAAATGAAACATTTAAATTATTTTACACATTTGAATTTTAATATTCTGAAGTAGGTACTTTATTAAGTTATTAATTACTTAATTATTATTAATATTTCATATTCGTCCAAAAAAATTTTAATACATTTATTTTAATTATTATTTATAAATTTAATTTTTTTTATTTTAAATTTCTTTTAAAGGAATATATGTAATGTGAATTAAAAGGAATAACAATAAATATATGTCAGTTAAATTTATTTTTAGGTTAAGGTAGTATTTTATTTGAAAAACTAAATTAAATTTTCTTTCACCACTAGTGTTTTTTTGTCATTGATTTTTGACTTCTTTAATTTTTTCTGATTTATGTTTTAAATATTTATAATTAATTGAAATTTTCTTAGGGTAAGATTTTGAAATGTATTACAATATGTTTGATTTTAATTTTAATTGCGATAAAATTTAATATTAAAATAATTATAATTATTGTGTAGCCGTCTTGCTTTTAGTAATTAGTAGATAGTACTATAAATTTGCTCACAAATTGATAAAAAATTATTGATTACTACACTGCACTGTAGAGCTCTGCATGGTCTGTTTTTTTAAAAATCGGACCTACGAAATTAAAAATGGAACTAGACGACAAGTTCATATTATTTAGAATATACTAAAAAAGACCTAAGCTGGACCGACATTTAAAAATAAGACTGCATTTTATAAAATTATTATAAACCACTGTACCTTGAATATATATTTTGTATAAGACAAATCTAGAACAGATTTTTAAATTATACAATTAATATAAATAAATTAAATAAGACTAAATACAATGTACGCAAAGCACAAACTGGCTAAATGACATCTGTCAAGGTTTTAAGGATAGTTAAAAAACTATATTAGGTATGTTGTTTTTAATTTTTTAAACTCTTAAGCTTTATTTTTTATTGAGTTTTCAGATTTTTTATGAGTACATTTTGAATAATATTTTCGTTGTGTTTGCGAATGTAATTTTCAATCACTTATATTAATTATTTAAATTTGAGAAACAATTTTCAATATACTAATCAGACTGGACTGCATTAAATTTAAAAATATGAGTATATATCAATAGATGATACCAAAAATATGGACCAAATCATGAATGCTAAAAGTTTTACTAAAACAATTTTTATTAATATATGTTTGATTAAATATGGTTTTACTGTAGCTTTATTGAAAATTAATTATTTTAGAAGAAAAATGAATTATCTTCGAAGGATATTAATTCTTACCACTGTTATTAATGTTTATTCAAAATATTGAGTTAGCAATTAATAATTATATATGTATATGTATGTATGTGTGTGTTTGTAATAGAATAATAACATTGTATTGTTAATGTTTGTATTATTAACCATTCAAGTATTCATATGATAAATAAGTAACATCTGCCACCAAATAAGTTACATGGAAAATAAAAAAAATTACTTAAATATTTTTAATTTATTTCAATTACTATTAACTTATTCATTACGTTCATATACAAAGTTAAGTATAAATATTCAAGTATTCCCCAATTATCATTTCTATTAATAATAACTAATTTTTATTTAATTAAACAATTTGTCCTTAGTAAATGGTAAATGGTAAATGTCCTTAGTCCATGGTAAAACAATGGTATTATTTTTACTAATTAGTTTGTTATTTAAAAATTAATGATTATTTTATTGTTATTATATTTAAATTCAACTGTGGTACTTTTTAGTTTTAAAAAATAATTTCATATCTTCCCGATTCGAACAGCATTTAGATTAATTATTTCTATCTCAAAAAATGTCTCCACCCGATAGTTTCTTTTTACAAATCAATCAAATCGTGCTTCTTTCACTATTAATGAGCTTATGGTAAAACGAAGTTAACAAATTAAACATTTTTAATGAATGTTTAAAAATAAGCATCATAATAATGTATAGTATTTTAAGAAGTAAGACCATTACCTAGGTGTAATTATAATTAAAAATATATAAAGTAGCAAATTAAATTAATTTATTGTATACTTCAAAGAATTTTTATTGCTATACTCAATTTTACCCTGATACATTACTCATTTTGGATTAAATTTTAAGCTTTTTATACAAATAAACGTTGATTTGATATAAAACAATTCAATGTATAATAATATATATATTAAATTTGTAGACTACGGCGTTTTGCATTGGGACGTTGTATTTATTATTACATATACGTATTATAATTGCCTATACAAGACGCCTTAAAAAAATTATGTAATGTAATATCTCTTCTTCTTCTTCTGCCTCGCCTTCCTCCCAACTATTTGGGGTCGGCCACCCTTGTCCTACACCTCCACTTCACCCGGTCAATCACATATCCTATGCACATACCGACAGACCTCATGTCATTCTTCATAGTCTCCAACCATCTCTTTTTTGCACTTCCTCTTTTCCCTTCAACGTCCAACTTCATAACCACACTTACTGCATTCGTTTCCTCTAGCCTCATCACATGCCTAAACCATCTCAGCCTATTTTCTCTCATCTTGTCCACAATCGGCGCTACACCAAAACTACCTCTCACGTATTCGTTCCTTATTCTATCTTCTCTTGTCACTCCACTCAACCATCTAACCATACTCATTTCCGCGACGCTCATACTTTGTTCTATTCTCCTTCCTTATGTAATGTAATATCTAATGCATAAAATTCTCGTGTCACAGTGTTAGTTATCGAACTCCTCCGAAACGACTTGACCAATTTCATGAAATTTTTTGTGTATATTTGGTAGGTCTGAGAATACGTTTGAGGCTAATTTAAAAAGGGCATTGACCAACCCCGAGAGGTGCTCAAACAGGAATTTGAGATTTACGATAGAAATTTTTGTTTATAAATGGTTGCTATGGGGGTTATAAGATTTCAGAATAATATTTATTTATTAGTGGTTAATATAATGAATTACCCGACGTTGCAAGGTAACAAAAAAAAAAAAACATAAATAAGTACTTTGAATATTTTCTATTTGTTTGTGTCATTAAAAATGCCAAGAAGACGCCAGAATGCCAATTTTTGTCGTAGAACAAATGCAGCTACAAACATGAGAAATAGAAGAGCGCAAAGAACAGACGAACAATGCCAATCCGATAGTGCGAATGATTCGTAGTTGACTCACGCACAGCAAATGACCAACAACGTCAACAGGTACATTGAACATTTATATCTGATTCGTTCCTGCGTCTAGCTTTCCAGTATGAGCCCGATATTGAATATTATGCTCATTCAAAAGTAGTGATTTGTGCTATGGACAAGGAATGCCCGCACTGCCATGCTCTCAAATACAAAAATGAGCCAATCGGGATGTGTTGCGCGTCAGGAAAGATGCAACCACATGAAATTGAATCAACACCTGAACCATTGAACGGTTTACTTATCGGTACAGATCCAGATTCTAACGTGTTCCTGAAGTCAATTAGAACATTCAATTCATGTTTTCAAATGACATCGTTCGGAGCAACAGAAATAGTTCGAAATACTAATGCAAATGGTCAACAATACAATTCTACATTCAAAATCAGAGGGAAAGTTTATCATAAGATGGGCTCATTGCTGCCAATGTCAAACCAACCGCATACATTTTTACAAATTTACTTTATGGGCGGCGAGGATTATGGAAGCGCACTTGCTAATCGCGTGAATGCACGTTGTGACTACAATAACCTTGATTCTTTTTTTGCCAGACGCATCGTCGGCGAGCTGGACGCTCTATTGAATGAGCACAATGAATTGTTGTTCAAATCACACATGCACGAATTGCAAAGCGATAATCACGCAATTGTTATCAATCCTGATAAAACACCTGCTGGAGAGCACATTCGTAGATTCAATGCACCTGTTATTGACGACGTTGCTGGAATCATGGTTGGCGATCGTACAGGTGCACAAACAGCACTAGGTCCGCGATCTACCGCAGGTAGATTGCCTACCTGATAATATACTGCTGCGAATCAGAATTTTTATTCCGGGCAACAGAAAACTTAAGATAAATCTAGAACATCATCCACCGAATATTATTAAATAACGAATTAAACAAAGTTTGAGTCATATAGAGTTGGTATATTTAACGAGCAACGAAGTGCACGGGATCAGCTAGTATATATATAATATTGTTTTTTTTTTTTTCGTTTATCCGTTAGGTAGGATTACATATTATGATTTGGTTTTAGATTCCTCCCGATCATCTGCCAGCCGTTTTAGCTCAACGCATGTGGAAAATCCTTTTTTGATCGTGTGATGTATGTAACTTATTTACGAACAAAATATTCTTGATGGGGGGGGGGATCTATTCTGATGCATTGCATTCGACATTTCCACGGCGTGCGCAACAAATAGTGGCCGTCACAGCGCGAGTACTGCGCAAGTCCGGCCGTGGGACTCAGCGGTTCGGTGCATGCAGAACGTGTATAATGTTTTGTTATATCGTAGCGACTGGTCGCGGCGCCGAGACGTGGGAACCGAAAATGTCGACCAGACTTATTTCGTCACGACTTAACAACCGTGCAGGCGTGTTTCGATGCTATACGAAAACGATTAGCGTTTTTACGTTTCGTCGTCGTCCCCCATCCCCCTTCCACCACCACGTGCGTAGGGGTCAGTGAGAACGGGCTAAACGAAATCGGGGTCGGGGGATGGTACGTACAGCGAGATACGCACACGCGCGCACCCGAGATCGTATACAAAACAACGTGTACGGTATTGTACATACTGTTTTTGTTATTATTATTATTAATAATATTTTATACGGATTGCGTTTTTATTGCTGGTCGCGTGCGCGATAATTTCCGCGATACGACCGATGAATTATTATTATTATTATTATTATTGTGATATGTACATCGTTACAATGATATAATAATAATAATAATAATAATATATCCTGTGCACGGCGTATGTGTATTATTCGTATTCTGGACCGTAGTTAAATGGCAATTAGTCATAGGGGAATATCATGCCGTAGGTGTGTACGCACACCAGCGGCGAGTACGTATTGAAGTCAGTTCGGTGCTAAATGACCCTTGACGAATTAAAACGAACGCCGCCGTTCGATATAATCGATATTAAGCTTCATTTGACGGTCGGGCCCTTCGTGCGCTGCAGTATATTTACACGGTATACATATATATATATAAATATATTTGTATACTTTGGGGAGGGTTGAACCGCACAGACCAATGTTTTCCATATACGTGTGCTCCTCTGCAGCATAAAAATCACACAGTATACGGGGGTTGAAGTGCGGAAGGGGATTGCAGGAAATCGCTTCACCTCGTAAAAAACGTCCCCTATGTTATGATATTAATTATGATGTAAGTAACCATTATTTAGCTAGAACGCTTAAAATCGGTTATCAGTGTTATTTGTGATTAAGTTAATCCTATATTGATATAACTATTGTTTTATTTTAGCAAATTATACCAATAGTGTATATACGTATATATATATATTAAGATCCTATGTATCATATTATTTACTTTGGGTTTTTATTTAAATCAAATAGCGCATTAATCCTCTTTAGGAGATTACTCAACTTCAAAACATTATTATTAAATATTATAATAATTAATATTTTACAATTATTGGGTAATGAGTTACCCATTATTTACCGATTTCTTTCTCTATGGTTTCAATCCATAGATTGGTTTTCCAGCAATCTTCAGTCTTCCCTCTTATCTTGAGAAGAAGACATGTTGATTGCTGATACTTGGGATATTAATACGGTGGTTTCCCGTTGCCTTCCGTATCGCAGTGCAGCCACCAGTCGTACAGTTTCCTGTATCTGTTGGTTGCTGTCTGGCGTGTAGATGATGAATCTACACCTAATATTGTAATAGCTGCTGCTCTACTACAAGTCCCTTTTAGTCGCCTTTTACAACAGGCAGGAACAACCGATGGTCTATTCTAACCCCGGCCAATAAGGGATCTTGTAATAATATTATGTCAATTTGATTTTTGCGACTATAATGCAGGAGTTCATCGTTTACTATTTGACTTCTCGCTGCATTTATTTATATTATCTTTAAACTCATCATGTTGGATTTGTTCCATAGTTAGTCTTCTTGCACCTTTGTATTATTGCCCTTAATCTTGAGGGACAATCAAGGTGGTTAGACGGCACTTTCCGCAGTTTACACACTTTGGGTTTGCTTTACAGTTCTTCCAATCGTGATCTTTCTCTTGTGATGTGCATATCATACATGTTTGTACATTTGTTGGACAGTATTTTGCTATATGTGCATATCTTTGACATATGAAACACCGAGTCACTTGGTCATAAGGTTGGATTCTACAATAAGACATACCAATGAAGAATCGTCCATCAACAAGTTTTTTATATATACTCGGATCGACTTCCAATAACCAAGATACTTTTTTTGAAGAAAGTTGTCCTTGTGGAGATTTCTTACTAATTGCGTTATATTTTTTAGATTCTGAACGGAGTGAAGAATGTATTGATTTTACAATGATGTGTTTTTTTTTTTTTTGTGTCTGTCGACACGATTTGGGGCAGTAAAAATGCTTCGATTGCCTTATGTAGCAACTTTTCTGAAAGAAAAGTGAATCTATTTGGTACTTTGGGGGGTCAAAAGTAAAAAATTTCCAATATTTTTTAAATGTGACGGGAAAAACCATAAAAAAATTTGGGAAAAACGGGAGTTTTTACGCAAAACCAGTTTTCAACATAATCAAATTTTTTATTTTGCTATAACTCAAAAACTAATCGATGTAAATACCTGAAATTTTCACCAAATGTTTAGATTAGCGTTCTCTATACACCATTAAATTTTCAAAGTATTTTGACTTTTATTAAGCTATTTATAGACAATTTAAATTTTCAATTTTTTTAAGTATTTTTTTTTTAAATAACGATAAAATTTTTTTGGCTGCCCAGAAAATCTTGAAAATTTAATACAAGGTTTCTTATAAGTTGTTCCTTAACTGATAAAAAAAAATCTAAAATTGTAAGTCACAACTTTTTTTTATAAGTGCTCAAAGTTCCAATTTATACGAAATATGTAAAAATCACGATAATTTGCAAGTTATTTTGTAGATAAAAATTCATAAAATTTTTTCTGTTCATACTTAAGGTTCAAAATTTTAACACTAGGTAATCTATAAGCTACTCTTCAAAAATCTTTAAAAAAATTTCTACCGGAATTAGAGGAAAAAATGTTGTGACTGTTTGAAATTTAAATATTTACGAAATTGCATAAAATAGCGATTTATTCTCAAACGATTTTAAATATTTTTTATAATTCAAAAAGTATAAGTCGCAGATTTTTGAAATTTCTACCAGCTGTTAAGATTGGTATTTCCTTTAGGTCATATTTTTTTCAAAATATTATATTGATTTTTAAGCCACTTATAGGCATTTAAAATATTCGATTTTTTTACATTTTTTTTTTATAATCGGTGATAAAAAAAATTTGGCTCGTACAAAATACTTGAAAATTTAATATAAGATTCCACAGAAGTAGTTCTTAAAGTCATTCAAAAATTATTAAAATCCATAGGCACAATTTTTTTTTATAAGCGTTTGAACAGCGAATATTGACATAAAATTACATGTAAAATATAATATAATGTAGAATGTTCTAGACTGACAAAGATATCGGTTTTTTTTAAAATGCTCTAACTCAAAAACGAAAAACCGCAACAACTTGAAATTTTCACCAAATCTTTATATTGACGTTCTCTATACATGGTTAAGATTTCAAAGTATTTTGACATATTTTGACTTATTTATAGACAATTTAAATTTTCGATTTTTGTAAAATTTTTGTTTTTAAACATCTATAAAATTTAATTGGTTGAGCGAAAACTTTTGAAAATTTTATACTAGGTTTATAATAAATTAAACTTATCATAACTAAAAAATATCGGTGATCGGTTAACTCAATTTTTTTTTATAAGCCCTTAATGCTCAAATTTGTATAAAATGTGTAAAAATCACGATAATTTGCAAGTTATTTTGTAGATAAAAATTCATAAAATTTTTTTTGTTCATACTTAAGGTTCAAAATTTTAACACTAGGTTATCTATGAGCTACTCTTCAAAAATTTTTAAAAAAATTTCTACCGGACTAAGAGGAAAAAATTGTATGACTGTTTGAAATTTAAATATTTACGAAATTGCATAAAATAGCGATTTATTCTCAGACGATTTTAAATATTTGTTATAATTCAAAAAGTATAAGTCGCAGAATTTTGAAATTTCTACCAGCTGTTAAGATTGTTATTTCTTTTATGCAATATTATATTGATTTTTAAGCCACTTATAGGCATTTAAAATATTCGATTTTTTTAAATTTTATTTTTATAATCGGTGATAAAAAAAATTTGGCTACTACAAAATACTTGAAAATTTAATCGAAGATTCCACAGAAGTATTTCTTAATGTCATTCAAAAATTATTAAAATCCATAGGCACAATTTTTTTTATAAGCGTTTGAATAGCGAATATTGACATAAAATTACATGTAAAATATAATATAATGTAGAATGTTCTAGACTGACAAACTATATCGCTGTATGCAACTGCCAACCCATCCTAATTGAAAAATATATTTATCGTTTCAAAATAAAATATACTTTTTACAATGTTTATAAATGACAATGTATTATATCCTAGACAAACATATGAACTCCGTTCAGAATTGTTATTCGTATACAATGATATCTATCATTGCATTCAAATTTAACAAATCCATTATAATAATGACCTATCCTATAAGCGAGGTGCACTCCACCCCTAACTGTACAGCAGAGCGAGGCCCATCCGGTTTTTTTTTTTCTGTGTCTCATAGTTCAACGTTGAGATGTATAAGATCATTGATGACTTCTTCACCAGTCAAGTCACTATCAACATTGTACACCAATAATTTTGGTTTTAATGGTTTTTGCTCGACCACGTCAAGGTTACTTTTCAATATGGCTTCTCTTGTTTTCCGGTCAGCCGGTTTGATGTATATGTCTCCGGTTCTTTTAATACTATTCGTTACTATTATATTTGGTCTTAAGTTTTTTTTTAATATTTCAGAATATACTTGTTTTTTGAGTTCCAACGATGTATTACTCTCTGTATTTTTAATTATAAGTCCCGTTTCTAATATTTCATTTTTTGCTTTCTTTATTTGTTTTTTAGAATGGGATCTTTGACTTTTCTTATTCTTAACGACGATAAAATCCTCTTCCTTATATTTTTGTGGTACAACTCTATTGCCCAATCTTGATGTTATAGGTGGAGATTTATTCTTTATTTTCTTCTGTTGGTCTCTCTGTCTTGATTGTTTTGTCTTAAATTGTTTTCTTGTTGGTTTGTTCTTTTATTATTTTCTTGAATTATTCTCAATAAATTCTCTGTCTGAGCAATCTGTCCTTCTAACCTTCCTTCTAATTTCCCTATGTCTGAGATTTGTTGTGTTGAAGCTTTTCGTAGTTGAATGACGTTTTTCTTTAGTTTATCAAGTATAATAAAATCTATTCCCGAATTATATTTGATAGCGTTATAAACTTCCTCTATTGCCTTTATCGGATCAGTGTTTTCAAATAGTTCATCAGAGATTTTCTTCTCAATGTTTACTATATTCCTGTAGTCCTGTACTTGATTATTTTTGTTCAGTAATCCGTCAATAGTATTGCCTATGTCGTTTGCACTATCACTGCTATCAGAATCTGATGCTTGTCCATTTGTCGTTACTTTTTTCTTTGTTGATTTGTCTCTTGTGGCCTTGGTGGGTACCTTTTCCTCGGGTTTCTTTTCTGTCTCTTTTGTAGGTTTTGGTCTTTTAGAGGGTCCTGCTTTATAATTTTTATCCATATTGTTTTTGTCAAAAAGAAAATGTCGACCTGGACTTTTTTCCATACCGATAATTTACCGATTTACTGAATTATTATTTATCGCAGTCAAACCTTTCCTTAAACGATGAATGGAAATAACATTTACTTATTGAAGTACTTATAAGATCTGAAATTAGATGTCATACAATTATACAATGTAGGTACCCTTAACGATTACACTCAATATTTTGATTCACATTTTCTACAGTAAAGAATTACAATTTACAATTCCTACTCCGTACGGATTACTTTGATGAAAATCCTAAAAAAAGTTGTGCAAAAAGTGACTGCTAGATAGCGAACGCTGTTGACGCCGAAGGCGTCTCAGTTTTCCACCCGTACGTGTTATCAAAAGTAGTAATTATCACACGATTTGTATTCGTGTTATATTGTAATTCTACATAAAAATGTTTTGACTTATTAATAAGTAATTATTATTAATTAATTAATATTTCTATTAATAATAATTAAGTGAATTACACCCTCAGCGAGGCACACAGAAGCTAGTATATAATAATATAATAATTATATACATTTGTTTATATACTTTGGATGTCATAGTAAGTATAATATTGTGAAACTAAGTTGTCATAGTTTTCCAAATCACGACCAAGGCCCCAGAAGTTACAGGTTATCACAATGCGTGTATGTATTCTGTATCTATTATTATCAACGCGGCATTGAAACAGTCATTTTATAGATTCGATGCAATGCGTTAACGGGACGTCGTTTTTTGTTAATGTGTTGGACAATGTATTACGAATGAAAAATTTTCTATCGTTATACAATACTGTTTGATTCCAATATAATGAATTACATTCGAAATCATTAACGAGACTGTCGAGTTTAAAATCATTTTAACAACTGAAAAGTATTCAAGTGGGCGTGTGTTAATACTTATTTAAATACAGCAAATGAAATATTATCCGTTTGTGCACTTGATTAACTTATATATTTCGTACGGTTTAATGTTTTGTTCCCAGTATTATGTACTTTTAAGTATTGTGGAAACGCAAGGGTGTAAATAAGTTTACCAGAGTATCACTGAAACGAAAAGTTTTAATGAACTTATATTCGAATAAGGTTGCATTGGACATTTTGAATGCGATTTAAATTGTTCTGATATAATTATTCATAAAATTATTTATTATCTGCAAACTTGTGTTTAAACGATTACAATATTAATACAAGCGGTAGGTATGCGATTATTATTTGTATCGTTTGAGAATATTAATCATAAATAAACTTTAAAAAATTTAACACCGAGAAACATTTGAGACATTATTTAGTTTTAAATGAATTATAAATCTTACGCCGTTGTACAATAATTATTTCTTGTAATATTTTTTATAATATACTTATGATATTTTAATTATTTACTGCAATTTTTAGATAACTATGTTTTTATTATTATTATTATTTTTATTCAAAATAACACACGGCAGCATCGGCCATTGAGACATTGTCTTATCTAAATGTTAGTTAATAATTTTGATAATACAATGAATTTGATTTTTTGCTTTCATGGATTCTTGGCAGTTTTGAGTGATGTGAAAATTTGTTTAGGGAGGTTGTCTCTTTTCTTCCAGAGATCGTAGTTTAGACATTCGGTTAGTATATGCATTATACTCAGTAGGACTTTGTAAGCTTAAGCTAATTAGCACATTGGAGGTTGTTTTCAAAAGTAAAAATATTAAAGAGAAATGTTTTTATTTAAATTGAATAAAATACGATTTCACAACGTGTGTGAAGTTGCCCCCCCCAAGTTATCATATTCAAACAAAACGTGCATCAAAAATTAGCAACTAATTTGCAACTATTTGCAACGAAGGTCTCACAATTTGCAACTCGCAAAGTTTCTCGCAAAATTATTTTTTGTGGAGACTATTTTACCCGGACGCAGTTGTCACTTGCTATTTTTGAATGAGTTAAAGAAAATTATGTTTTTAATACATTTTCAAACAAATACCACCAATTTTTTAACTTCCTTCATTTTTAAGGAGGAACCTACTAAAAATGATAAATATTGAACCAGTTCTTGTGTTCCAATTAGGTTAATTAACATTTTTTTACATCAACCTATTCAGATAAAATGTTGAAACGGTATATGATTATTTCAAAACACTTTTTTGAGCGGAGCTTATAAATACGTTCTACTGCTCTAAATATATAACGATTCATTTATTTTCTTCGTGTCGATTTTTAAGCGAAATATCTATAACGTATGTCAATCGTTAACCGAACAGTACTGCATCGATTGAAGTTTACTATTTCCGCCCCCTGTCGAAGATTGTTCGTTTCGTCGGGGTAACTCGAGGGCGACTTTTGCGCTGGCGTTTGCTTGTGCTCGTGAACCGCGTTCACGTGAGAACTGCTGCAGCACGTGCCAGCACTTTGATACAAATCCCGTTTACTCGTGTGTGTATGTGTACGTGTGCGTATTTGTGTGTGTGTACGCGCGCGAGCGAACGAGAGACGGATACACACCTAAAACGGAAATATTATGGACGGTACCATTACACTAATATAGAGGGGAGGTACAGCACAAATAAAAGTGCGTGATTTACTCACCAGCCGAGTTCCAAGGGAGCGCAAGCATGCGTGTACGTTTTCGGCCCACCCGTTACCGCCGTTCAGCAGTAGCAGTGAACTGCGCTGTTCACCATCAACGGTGCCGATCGAGTAACCTGGTCGCGTCTCCGCAGGAACATCCATCACGCTCAAGCGCCGTAGGTGTACGCTACTATAATCCGACCGATGATTTTATCTTTTCCTTCTCTTGCGAAAAGTGTAGCGCAGGAGATTTGCGCGCGTTTGAGATCAACGGCGACGCATTAGTTTACACGAATCAACTATAATCGTTTTTACGTATTTGTGACAAACGCACACACACACACACACAAACTCGGCTGGCGAAAGAGCGGCTTTTGTGAAGATTAAGGGGAGAGAGGTGTTATGGTATAGTGATGATTGCGAGAAAATATTGATGTTTTTTTTCTTCGACTTGGCATTCATGCCGTCGATTTCATTATATGTATAGAAATATATTTTTCTAGATGAATTATGGAAGTTTTTTTTATCCAATCTATTATTTTATAGATCTTCTACATTACAGATTTAGATGAAAAATGTAATGTGCATTTGTTTAATAATTTGTTCACCTATATTCTATATATTATTACTGCCCCATTTCCAGAACAGTAAATTTGTAATAACAATTTCTTGCAACATTAAGTTTTTTAAATGAAATTAGACACTAAATTTTCAGTCATGTAATAACATGGAATGAAATATACGTATACCGTCCGTGAGAAGGGGTGAATGTTTTATCCGTCAAATTGATTTTTGGATTCTACAGATTGAAATGAGTTGTTTATTGTGATTGGGTGTAATATGCGTAAATGTTAGATTTAATAAAAATTGTTCAACGGATCTTCTCCGCTCAAATATCATATCCTATAAGAGTTGAAGGGGTGACAAAAATAAACCAGGACTGTTACAAAGTATAATTTTTCTAGCCATCCTTTCTACGTCTTTATAGTATACATCTCCAATCCTTTGAAATTTGTTAACATATTATACACAAGTTGTGCGTATACTCTAACGAATGCAATTTCGATTTCTAATTATTGAAAATACATCTTAGAAATATTGAAATTTCAAAAACACATTTTTTCTGCAACTATATACTACGAACCTTATGATATCGCATTCGATTCGGTATGGAAATTTGTGCGTTTCCATATTCCGACAGACGTGTATCAATCATTTCATATGCGTTTCTGTTCACATTCGACATTATAACAATAACACGATGGTTACTCTGATAAAAAAATATTCTCGGTGTAATATAAAGTATATAATATACGTATACAATCTTTACAGAATAGTAACTGGTGCTTTGTAAAAATATCAAAGATTTTTTATTAGTTAAAATCACCCGGGAAAATGATTTTCTATGGAACATTTAGAATTAATATAAAACACGGACCAGAGTTTCAATTATATTAGCGAACAATTTTATAATTAAAGAGTACAAATCGGCTGCAGCAACGATAAACTTATGTGTAAAAGTACTAATTGTAATAAATCACGCCGAAGGTCTGCAGACAGTAATCGCGATCGGCGATTTGGTCACTCTATTGTTATCATCACCATTATCTAAAGACTACGTCTTATTGTGATAGCCATATGTCTCTGCCGTTTGACACGTTTCGCAGCTGTGTATAGGATTTGACATTCATGAGATTTGAGGTCTTGGAAAAATTATGTTCTTGGGCGCTCTCTTGACCTTTTCCCCAAAATCTTTCCTTCGAAGATATTCTTTACAAATGAGTTAGGTATGTTTGAACAAGTGTCCTATTTATTTTGTTTTTCTTATTAATATGTGCCTCATTATATATTTATTTTTTTTTCTTACATCTTTTGACACTTGCTCATTTGTATTTCTTTCAATCCATGATGAATTGTTCATTTTTCTCCAGATCCACATTTCCATTGTTGCTATACCGATGAATTATATGATAATGTTGATTAATGAAATAATAATAGAGCATAGCATTGTGTTTTGTAATTGGATCTTGATCCGTAATATAATAAATAAATAAATTAAATTTTTGGTTTCAGTTTTTTTTTTTTTTTTTGACAATTATTCGGTCAGCGAATATATAATACCGATTTTCGATTTGTAATCACGTGCAATAATAGTTAATGATTTCGTGTAAATATTGAATGCTCGTTCAAACGTAAAACTACCCGTTTACACCGTGCAAAAAAAAACATTACGCGTACGTAATATATAACAATCAACTATCTAGACATATTTTCTTTCACCGACATGTTTTAATAGACTACAGTGACTTACTATTACTAATAATTCCTATATATAAATATAACGAATATATATATATACAGTCAAATCTGTTTAATTGATATAATTTGGCAGTCCCGATGAATGTGTTCTTTTTAGGCAATAAATGTCCCTTATAACTGATTTTAAATTGCCTAAGAAGAATATATTATATCTAATTTATTATCGAAACTGTAATTGTCTAATATAATATCTATGCCAGATAATATACCTATTTACCTATACCTATAACAGATTTTATATAACACTCCTATGTTTAAATAATAACAGTTATTTATGTATATTACTTTTGATAATCATTTCTTTAACGCCTACTACCACATTTTCCGTGGAGATAATAACTATCTAAATTATGTACGCGAGGCTAGTCGACTCAATTATTGAGTCGAATAGCCCGCGTACAAAATTACTTTATTGATAATGTTCAGTTCACGATTTTTCGGCTCTGTGTGTGCACATTTAATTGAATAGATAATAAAATTTACGAAAATCATCATATGCACAACAAATAATAATTTTTAAACAAAGTATAAATTAAGTATACATACATGTTTCTTATAATAAAGTTATCATAATATCATAGTTTTTTACATATATATATATATATATATATATATTTTAAGTATTCAGTTTATCCAGACAGTCGGATAATTGGGACAGACAGATCACCGCCCTGTGTGTTCCCGTTAAGCGGATTTGACTGTATATGTAGCAGCATACGAATCGCGAGAAGAAAAAAGGTATTTGGGCGGTGGTCGGAGATTCAATGACAACGGTTTGCGCACGCGAACGATAGAGGCCGGGGTAAAAGCTGTGTGGACGAAGGAGTGGGGAAAAGGATCAGGACAAGGAACGACGAAGTTGAAGAAGGACAGACGAGTGTGGTGAGTGGGGATGGAGTTTCGGTGTTTGGTTTATGCTACTTAATTACGGAGATAAACAAGAGCAGTGGTGAGGGTTGGAATGGGGGTGGAGAAGGGGTGCGAAGAGAACCGAAGCCAATTACACGATAACGCGACAATAGATGGTGGCTGGAGGGGTGGGAGTAAGGGATAATCAAAACGCCGCCGCCAACGAGGGTAGCGAATAAATCAGCCCGGAGACACAATTTTCCTTCCCCTCTCTGTCCCTATCACTGCTACGTGTTCTGCGCGCGAGCACGGTCCCAACGGAATCGTTAGGTCTGTCCGACAGATGGCAGCGCGTCGACGGGCACACGCGTGTACACCATATGTATGACCGTCGAACGCTAATGATACGCCGCCCACCCGCATACCGCGGGCACGTTGACTCGAAAAAGGTGTTTTTTTGCCGTTCACTCCTATCTTGGGTGAAGTGATGGAGAAGAAAAAAAAAAATTAAATTAAAACCGTCCCGCACAAATGACTATTATAGTATACATACACTTAGATGTACGAATTGGTTTTTTTTCGGTCATCATGCTAATCTGGCGTATACAGTATGCATATTTTGATTATTTTCTACGTATTTATATCTTTAGCGTTGTATTTTCGGATTTTCAGTTTGGGGCAGTGGAATACGAGGGACGTAACCATCTCTACTCCCTCAGTATTTTTTTTTCGGTTCCTCTGCTCTGTCGTATCAATCATACATCGCATGTATCGTTATCACGAAAAAAAGTGTGAGTTTTGAATATTATTTTTGTAACATTTTAATGCAATTACGTTCTTTCGAATAAATCGATAACAAAATATTTTGTTACAACTGAACCTTCATTCTGAAATCAATTCGAGTACGTCGCCGTAACGCATTTAAATAAATATTAAAAAAATTGAATACCTACACAAGTGTCTACACGGATACGGGTTATAAACGCGTAACCAGTTGCGCTTAAAACGTAACTACTGCAATACTTTTTTTTTAACATTTTTTTTATTTACAGTCTGTATTTATATTTTATACAATAACTAAATTTGATAATTTTCGAATTACAGCAAAAGGAAGTCGCCCATTGATCCTGTGAAAAGTTTTTAAGGAGAAAATAGATCTCTTCATCAGTTCCTTTTAAGGCGCCTTGATGTTTACTTGGAATTTGAATGTTTTATTGAATATAACGATTTAATAATTGCTAATAACTTGGCGATAACGTTGCGAAGAAGGCGTCGTTAATTATTTATTTCGGAATAGGGATAATATTTAGAGTAAATTTAGAGTGTTTACGAAAATTTATATAATGATTCTAGGGTATGAACGCAGATCCATCATATTCAAAAGAGCAGGCACAGCCATTGCGCCACAACTTAATCATCTTTTTTATAAATTGAATAACTCATTTAAGCATATTCAAAATACTACGTTTTATTTAAATTTCAAAGGGTTATAACTCGAAAACATTTTGATTTGCGCAAATTTTTTTTGGTGCCAAATTTTTTAAAATGCTTAAAATTAAAGATTTCAAAAAAAAAAAAAAAATATAAAAAAAAGAACCGGATGGGCCTCGCTCTGCTGTACACTTGGGGGTGGAATGCGACTCTTCATAGGATAGGTCATTATAATGGATTTGTTAAATTTGAATTCAATGATAGGTATCATTGTATACGAAAAACGATTCTGAACGGAGATGATATGTTAGTCTAGAATATAATACATTGTTATTTATAAATATTGTAATAAGTATATTTTATTTTGAAACGAAAAATTTAGAAAAATTGTCTATAAATAAGTCAAAATATGTCAAAATACTTTGAAAACTTAACCATGTATAGAAAACGTCAATATAAAGATTAAGTGAAAATTTCAAGTTGTTGCAGTTTTTCGTTTTTGAGTTAGAGCATTTTAAAAAAAACCGATATCTTTGTCAGTCTAGAATATTATACATTATATTATATTTTACATGTAATTTTATGTCAATATTCGCTGTTCAAACGCTTATAAAAAAAATTGTGCCTATGGATTTTAATAATTTTTGAATGACTTTAAGAACTACTTCTGTGGAATCTTCTATTAAATTTTCAAGTATTTTGTACGAGCCAAATTTTTTTTATCACCGATTATAAAAAAAAAATGTTTTGAATATTTTAAATGCCTATAAGTGGCTTAAAAATCAATATAATATTTTGAAAAAAATATGACATAAAGGAAATACCAATCTTAACAGCTGGTAGAAATTTCAAAAATCTGCGACTTATACTTTTTGAATTATAACAAATATTTAAAATCGTTTGAGAATAAATGGCTATTTTATGCAATTTCGTAAATATTTTAATTTCAAACAGTCATAAAATTTTTTCCTCTAATTCCGGTAGAAATTTTTTTAAAGATTTTTGAAGAGTAGCTTATAGATAATCTAGTGTTAAAATTTTGAACCTTAAGTATGAACAGAAAAAATTTTATGAATTTTTATCTACAAAATAACTTGCAAATTATCGTGATTTTTACATATTTCGTATAAATTGGAACTTTGAGCACTTATAAAAAAAAATTGTGACTTACGATTTTAGATTTTTTTTTGTCAGTTAAGGAACATTTTATAAGAAACCTTGTATTAAATTTTCAAGATTTTCTGGGCAGCCAAAAAAATTTTATCGTTATTTAAAAAAAAATACTTAAAAAAATTGAAAATTTCAATTGTCTATAAATAGCTCAGTAAAAGTCAAAATACTTTGAAAATTTAATGGTGTATAGAGAACGCTCTAAACATTTGGTGACAATTTCAAGTATTTACATCGATTAGTTTTTGAGTTATAGCAAAATAAAAAATTTGATTATGTCGAAAACTGGTTTTGCGTAAAAACTCCCGTTTTTCCCAAAATTTTTTAGGGTTTTTCCCGTCGCATTTAAAAAATATTGAAAATTTTGATTTCCCAAAGTACCAAATAGATTCACTTTCCTTTCAGAAAAGTTGCTACATAAGGCAATCGAAGCATTTTTACTGCTCCAAATCGTGTCGACAGACACAAAAAAAAAAAAAAATACACATCATTGTAAAATCAATACATTCTTCACTCCGTTCAGAATCTAAAAGGGTGTAGAAAAGTTTCCAATGAAGGACAATAAATAAATTATCGAAACAAAATAAGTTTAGAATAATATAAATATTAATAATATTTTTTTAATAATAAAATGGCCAAATGGCTAAACCAAATCAAATTTGTGATTTTAAATTATAAATTCGGTCAGGCCATCAATCGTTCACGATTCAACCTTAGACGATTGTATTTCTGAACCTATACCATGGTGGTATAAAACATGGTGTTAATTATTATTATCTCCATCTTTGATATACATCTTAAGATTTCTTTTTTGAAATCGGAAAAATATCTACGAACATGCGTGAACACGCGCATTGCAAAATTTTTTTTTTTAATCATAAATTAATTTGGAATGATTTTCACGCGGCAATTGGTCGAGATAATAATGAATCGTTTCGTCTGCACCCGCAATCGGAAACACAAAATATCACGATTATCTTGGTCTCCTCAAAAAATATTCGCGTCCCACTGAATTACCTCCACGTCTAATAACTGCAAATCAATATATATATATATATATTAACAGTGTATACCAGATCAAGTTTAATACAAATAAACATTTGTGTGTGAACAGTAAATTTCAAAAAGCTTTAACCGTGAAAAACGACCAATCGTCACAAAACGATCAAATTACTAAGAAGTCGTTGATTCCAGTGTCGAAAAGCTGGACACACTTCAAAAGAGTGCATAAAAAAGCAGTCGATAATCTAAAGGGTTGAGCGCAACTGTGGCGTATTCCATCAAATTAGGAGTAATACAGATTTTTAATTACTTGACAATCTTATCGTTGTATTTTCTTAATGAGGCAACTTACATATCACTCCCCCTCCCTTCATAATAAAAATTAAATTTCATAATTCTGGAATTTAAAAACATAAAATCCTCATAATTGCCCGTAACAGTATAATACACAATAATGCTTATTCCAATGGCGTGCCGAAAGGGAGGGAGGTTAGGTGCTATATCTCTCCCCATTGACATTTTTTTCCTGTAGGATTTACTATTTTAATTTTCTATGATAATACTTACAATGCATAATTTCATAAAATATTTGTGTACCTATAAATAAGTAGTCTTGTTACTTTAGCAACACTTGTAGTATAATAGTCATATTAAATTAATAAAATAGTTATTCTTAACAAGTCAAAATGTTCTTTTAAGTTGAAGTTACAATTATTAGTATAATGATAAGAATAAAGTCAGAAAGATGGCGTTTTGAGTGTAACAAGGAATTAATTCCTTTGATCTTAGTTAAATTTACCAGATTGAATTACTACTATTTCTTTGCCTAGTTTGTTCCCACTCCACCACCAGATAACATTTCCCCATAGGAAATTTCTGGGCTCGCCACTAACTTACTCGTTTCGTTCAGAATTCTAAATAAGAATATTAAATAAAAATCAGCTATTATTACAATATTTATTGCTCTTTATATACATTACATGTTATCGTAGATGCCGTTAAGTATTATTACTGTGTTAATCGTTTAAAATGCGCGTACAATTCGCGTTCGTACACATATGTAATATACTTGTTCAGCAGCGTAGTTAGGAGGGGAGGGTATTGGATTACAATCCCCACTCAAAATGTCTCTCTTATTTTGTAAAATATACAATTATTTTAAAATATGATGTTATATTATATTATCATTAAACAATTTTCACAGTTTCAATAAACTAAATAATAATCCATTTTATTTTTAACTTTTGTTTAATTGACTTATTAAAATTAAAAAGTTGGTACTTATGTAGGAGAAAATTGACAATATAAACCCTTTACGTCAAAATATTTTCCTAGCTACGCCACTGTACTCGTTTAAATATAATTAGGTATAAATTAAACGCATTAAACTGCAACTGGCTTGCATACGCGTTTTTTGTATCGTAGACAATTGGCAAATAGATAAATTCTTTTTTACAGCAAAAAGTACAAAAAACATCAGATCTTACGCAACAGAGCTCATTAATTCAATGGGAAGAAGTTATGTGAAGACTTAGTACGTTGTGATACGGGTAGTGTGTTTTACGATTCGACCGAGAAAACATGAATCAAACCCATGCGTTTCGGTACTGTAATATGATCCAAAAAATTTTAAGGTCAATTCCAAACATATCTTCCGGCATATTACTTTTTATCGAATTATGTTTTTTTACACGAATGCTCCGTTATTGTATAACACTACATGGCTTTATTAAATAGTGTTTATAAACTGATATCTGCGTAATCGCTTTTAATTTGTTTACTCCACGTACGAAATTCCGTTCGTCCGACGGTAGTCATCATAAACGACCCGCCGCCGTATGTAATGTACCGAGTATTTATTGTAAATACATAAATCGTTGCGCGCCAGCAATATATCACATATTTTATCGCCGTTATTTATGTAGTTTATTAAACGCAATCACCGTTTAAATAAAACATTAATATGTTTGTTGTTACAATATACATGTACTCGTACTATACACGAATTTAAATAATGTGTTGTTCCAGATTTTACTGTTGTTCTTATCTTATTTATTATTATGACTGATGAGTAATAATAATGACTGCGCGCCATGAAAACCAATTTGCTCGAATATCGTATTACGCGCGTTAAAATATATTACACTTGTGCTGCATGCATTTCGTACATTGTTAATTAAATTCAATATTTTTTTACAAACACTTTTTATACAAATGTATAATTTTTACAAATACATTCACGTTGTCGATTTCTTTCGTACGTACATGCCGTTGGTGAAAACACATTGTCATGAACTTGAGACCGTCGTAAAATATAAGTTTATGAATTATTGTCATTAGCTAAAAGCTTATAATTTTTAATAAACCGAGCAAGAAGTATCGAAAACTGAAAACTAAAAAAAAAAATTAAAGAATCAGGTGACGTATTACGAGTACTTCGGGTGAGCGCACATAATTTGAGCTGCAGACGCTTTGGTAATTAAAGCCGGGTTTACACGATGATAGTTTTACGCGATAGTTACTAACGTGATAATGCCTGTTAGTTACTGTCATGAAAGTGAAGTATCCATACGCAACAAAATTATAGTGTTGAAATCAGGGCCGTCCTGATGATTTGCGGGGCTTGGGTCAGAGTGAAATTGTGGGGCCTTAAATATCAAAAGTGTCATTATTTTGAAACTCAAATGTGCGCAAATAGACTTAACAAATTTATTACCCTGCACTTACAACAATATGAATAAGTAAATAAATTCATAACGCAACATGTCATATAATTAAATGTAATATAATAAATCCTGTCCAACTGTGGTGAGAACGCGGGGCCCGGGGCTAGGGCTTCGCTCGCCCTGCCCTAGGGACGGCCTTGGTTAAAATACTATCATACATGATAGTTGATTATGTTTTTGTATATAAAAATGTGATTATAAGGTTTATTAAATGTGTTTTTTTATTTAAATTAAAGTTTTAAACTCTTCCAACATATTGATTTAAAAAATTAAATAAGGAAGTAAAAATTAAATAATAAATAAATTTTTTAATTCGATATATTCAACGATATTATAACGTGATAATGTGATAATGAACGTACACACGGTATATGGTAAACTGTTTCTTTCATGATTGTACTGTCAACTATCATGCACCAGTGATAGCTTGAAAGTGTTGTCATGATAGTCTGATAGTAACTATCACAACATTTACACGATGGCAGTGTCACGATAGTAACAGTAACTATCGAGTAAAACTATCATCGTGTAAAACCGGCTTAACGCATGACTTCCAGAGTTCTAAATGCTTGCACTTATCCTCAATAATACATATATACAATTAACTATACGCGTTATAGATATATTAACACTGAGCTAGGAGCTACTATGTATAGTGGAGTTTATTATGTTTTGAAAATGTTTCCAAGTGTTATATAATATGTGCGTAATAAATACTTATAGCGTCGATTTGTCCATTTACCCTCATATAAGCTTTTTTTTATTTCTAGAAAAGGGTGCGCCGAACGATGGTTAGCCATGTGGATGTGTGTGTGATGTCAAGTAATACAATAGGGTGAAAGTAAACGCGTTTTTAAACATTTGCCAGGAAAATATTGCTTAGAAGAAATCCGAGGGCGCGAGAAAAGGAAAAAATCCCTTCAAGTGATAAATACGAGTACATAAAGGTTTGGTTTGTTTTATAGTCGTCCTTAAATTATGTCAACTCAAGTAGATTATTGTCAATTTACCACGTAAGCGAAATAATACGTGCATGTGCGTGTAAATACATATAAATATATATAAATATTTAATACGGTACATGTATATGTAATATCACTTGCGTCTTGCAGTGTCCTACACGTATAATACGCAATACATCAATGCGGACTAAAAGCGAAATCGAATTTTCGGCCATTATGATAATCGAATATATTATCGTCATAACGACGTCCACAGGTTTTTCATGGTTCACTGTAACTATAACTATGATGATGCTCTCCTCTGCCTCCCTCAGATATTTAGATCTATATTTTATTTCACTCAATCGATAAAATTATCACCACCTACTCATTCACTCACTTAGATAGCAACAGTGTAATAATTTTAAAACCTATCTGAAAAGAAGCAAACATAGGAAAGAATTTCAAGCGAGGGTGGGTGTTATTGAATTCATTGGCTCACATACGAGAGTTCCAAGAGGTGCTTAGCACCCCCAGTTTATTTTTATTAAAGAATATTATTTAATGAGGAATATATATGAATTTTGTAATTTAAACGTTGATATATTCGACATCCGTTGTAGACGAATTGCGTCGACCAAATTTGACGTCCGTATCAGTGGCGGCGTGAACTTATTATTTCAATGACGCAGTCGACAATTCTCAACACCCAATCGATTGACACTTTTGCGCTATTGACTATTGTGAATTTAATTGGTATTCAATCGATTACGTTAAGACAAGTTCCTAACTTCTACTCAACTACAAACGTCAACTTTCAACAACCACCCACCCACCAAATTTTTTCGTGACGCAGCTGCGTCAAATTTACTCCGTTCAAACCGCCACTGGTCCGTATCAACGTGTGTTATTATTCAATGCACGTTACTCGTGTGCTCATGTAACGGGAGTGTGCTTCGTTCACAAAAAAGTGATTTTATTATAATTTTATTTATTCTTTATGAAGTGTTAACAATTATAAATGTGTTAAGTCATCGGCTTCAAAGCAAATCAGCTGCATTGGGTAAATCTGTAAATGTCATAAAAAGTATTATATTGTCTTTTAACAATTTTCTTTCCAATGATGCATTTTGTATATTGTGGACTAAAATATAAAAGATTTTTTATAATGAAAATGACATAGTATTAACAATGCTGTCTACAGGAAGTGGTTAGTTGTAACTTAAATGTTATTAAATTAATATAACTATTTTTATTTCTAAACTATAGTAATTTTATTATGTTACACTACTTTTGCCTTTTTTTATTTTATTTTGTTCAAAGTGTATAGTCATAAACGTAAAAGAAGAGAACCTGTAACATTTCAAGACTATGTTTTGACTACTTCTACAGGTAAAGCATGTGAAGTTGATGATTTAAGTACATCTGTTAATGTTTATTGGTGAAGAACTGTATACTTCAGAATTATTGATGAAGTTATATCAAATCTAAATAAAAGATTTTTTGGTGAAAGTCTAGAATTTACTATATCTGTAGATAATTTTTATACTTTAAATATAAATAAAAGTTTATCTTTTACTAATAGATATAAGGTATGTTGGTGTAATAATAATGTTATTATTTAATTAATACAGATGATATAATGGGGGGATTTTTATGCATTTCAATTTTCAGGATGCTTTAGGAATTTCAAATGCAAGTTTGAAAACGGAAATGTTGGTCCTAAAAAATTTTCTTAGTAACAATTATTTACTAGAAGATGTGTGCTTGTAATCCAAATGTTTATAAATTAATTCAAGTTGTTATAACTATACCAGTTTCTTCAGCAACCTTTGAAAGGTCATTTTCATTTATGCGTCGGATCAAAAATTGGTTTACGCACCAGTATGGTGCAGACTAGATTTATCAACCCACTATCTTTATACATAGAAAGAAAACTGTCTAATTACATAAACAACGAAAATATCATTAATAAATTTGCGCAAAAATCTAGGAGAATAGATTTAATATAAATTAGTATTTAGTTTCTTTCTTTTTTTCTATGCTATAAATAATAATATAAATTCATTAATTTCATTGTTATTATTATTTAATATAAATTAACATATTTATCTTAATTAAATTGTATATAAAATATGAATGGTTAAAAAAATAATTTTATTATTAAGGAGTTAACTAGTATTGGCAATATATTTAGTAATAAAAGATTTTTTATTGAAAATGGGATCTCATTATCTTTATTTTCTTCAGTTTTGTAATTTTAATTTTTAATTTTTAATTAAAATAGCTTATATAAGGTTGGTGTGAGGGAGAAGGCTCCTTGGGTCACTTCGGAGTGTATAATTTTAGCACCTCCAAGTTTTAGACTGAATGTGCGCCTATGATTGAATTACAAAAATACCGAATATTGTTGCGTGATCGGTGACGGAATGACGGGTCGGATTGGTAATTTCGGTATAAAACCTGATTATTTATAATAGTATTTTACAAAATAAGAAAGACATTTCAAAAACCCCAAGGTATTCAATTTATTGATCCTTATTATTTCATATGATAGGTAGATTATTAATTTTTCCTTAGGTAGGGTTTATATATCTCCTGAGGGTTTAAATATCTTTGCTTCGCTTTTAGTAGGGTTTAAAGATAGGAATTTATACAACGCGAAACGCTCTGTAAACTCGTGTATTGGTAGTACGTATACGAGACTAGTACATACTAGGAGGGGGCGCAGGACATTATCTGTATTTGAATTACGTGTGTGCGTGCGTACGTTCGTGCGCGTGTGTTTGTGTGTATGAGTAACGCGTGTGTAAATCTTCGGTACACACGTTGCAATCACTTTATGAGCGCGGGCTTGTAGGAGATACGAAGGGAGCAGCACCAGCACTAGACCAGATTTCCTCTCTCTTGGTGCGGCGTAGGGCGGTGGACGGACGACGAATAGCGTCGGTCGAATTGTAAATCCCTGCGAATTGCCATGGAAACCGCAAAGCTCCTACCACGGTTGCGGCTGTTATATCTGCGTATGCGTGCGTGCGCGCGTGTCTCTCATTGTCGCCGTAATTTTCGCTCTCGGCGCACACGCGGCGTGTACCGCGCGGGAAAATGGCCGGGGAAATAGATGTGCGCGCCTCCGTACAATTTCATTGGTCTCGTTGGACAATCGACGATTCTAAAACGCGCGTTTCTTCTACGCGTCGCCTACTACTGCCATCAGCTACGTACTGTTGTGCACGCTCTCAGCTGATTGTGTGACATACGATACGTGTGCGCGCACGGTTATCACGTCCGTACACAAACACTGCATCGCCTTAAAAGAACCAACGTTCGAGATTTGAGAGGAAAAATAAAATCGTTTGATTCAACAACAGGAACGAGAACTGTAGATTTTCTAACGTTGAAAATATGTTCCTCATGCGAACGATTACAGCGACGTCTAGTGACCGCGACCAAATGGGCGTTATTAATTTTAACGATTTAGTGTCGTATCTGTATTTTGTAAAACCAATGGTACGTAGGTATACGTGCATGTACACTTGTATGTTATATTTGAAAACGCACAATCTATGGGCTGTTGTGTTGAACATTAAGCAAGATTCCCGCATAAACTTTCTCCGATCGCAATTGTCCACTCGATGCTATTCGAAATTAAGTATTTTGTACGCACCTAAAACCAGGGCCGTCGAGAGCTTTTGAAGGCCTCGGGGCTGATCGGTTCCAGGCCTCCTTACACTTGTTTGGACAAGATACATACTACTTGTACAAACAATAAAAATATTAAAATTTGCATCTTATGCTACGACGAATGACATAATAAAATAATTTTAAATAAAAAGCTGAGACGATAGGCCCTTTCAGATGTACGGGCCCCTGGGCTCTAGCCCTGACTGCCCACCCTCCCGTTGGCCCTGCCTAAAACACAGATCGAGTTCAATATAATTTACGAGCGGTTTTGAAGTCAACGACATTACACCGTTATTTAGATTCGGTTACAAGCATGTATGATGATGAAGAGAACAGGCTTATAATATTTCTATTATTGCAGACCAATAATGATAATTAATCGTGAATTATTTAGTCAGTGTGTCAGTTCTTATTTGCGGGGGGTATTAGAAGCATTTATTTCCAAGTTTTATCTCTATATGAAGCGTTTTTGCTGATGCTTTAATTATGCAATTACTACAAAACGCATACTGACCTTAACGTTTCATAATTGTATTATAAATCGTAGCAGTAACGACATAATAATAATAATAATAAGAATAAGAAATCGTATAATCCATTGTATGCGCAAGTGTTTCGGGTTTAGGATGCTGTCTGTTTTAGAACAGTATAATTACAGAATTGATAATGAAAATAGATAAACATTACCCGTGGTACAATATTCAGCGGCGTTACATTAGCGTTCGGCTTAGAAGTTTTCAATAATTAGATGTTCATCATCCTGCCTACAGCAATTGTTAATTTTTTTTCAATACTCATTGATTACAAGACATACTTATTATTAAGGTACTTATTAATTTGCATATTTTTTAATAATGACTGTAGAATAATTTGTGTAAGATATAAATTTGTTTTAAGACATAACGAACTGAAATATGTTAATAATTGAATATAATAATCAATATGAATTGTATATTTTTGCATATTTTGTAAAATTATGTAAAATGCATATTAGACGGTTTTTTGGAATTTAATTGTTATTTAGAGCATATTTACTTTTTTGTTTTATGTTAGGTAAATTTATTCCAAAGGTTAACTTTTATTTTTATATTTGTTATAATATTAAACCCTTTTTCATTGTATAAAAAGAAGATAAAGACAATTAATTCGATCGTACGGAATAATATAGTAGTTTTAGACTTTAGAGTTATTGATGTCGAAAAATAACTAACAAAAAAGTTGTCAATACTATTTAATATTTTATATTAAAAAAAAAAATTAAATTAAATTAAAAAAAAATTAGTTACTGTAAAAAAATTCAATTGCATAATTTAGTTATTTTAAGTGCAAATGTGATGCATATTTCTTACAATTTGCATCAAATAAGTTCCGAGCTCTACTTATTAAAATTGTTTTTATTTATTTCATTTATTACATCAACATACCAAATGTTTTTACAAGGTGACAAAACATTATAATAATTACGTTGTAAATATTACAAATTGATCGATGTTCTTGCAGTTATAGTTCTTACAGTTGTTCTTCATTATAAATGAAATTAATGTTAAATCATAATAAATTTTTTTAATTGTGTTAAAAGAGAGAAATTGGACTTTAATTTTGTAAATATCAAATTTGTTTTTTGTAATTGTATTTTTTTTTAATAAATAAGTTTATCTTTAAATAAACAAATTAAAAATGTACAGTGTGAACGCGTGTACAAAAATATATGGTGATACTTAACATCAGTTGGGTGTTGTGTATCACTTTGATCCGAATCTCGGTGGATTCCTCCCTGCGTGAACTTCTGGATAAGCCAAAACGTAAATTTTCCCGCTACGCCACGGCCATTTGTGCAATTAATAACGGGTTTTCGATTTACTATCGTAATACCGCCAACAAAATTCAAGAAAACTTTAGATGTGGGTGGAGTGTATTTATATTTATAGCATATGTCGCGTACGGATGCTGGTAATGCAAGTCAGCTAAGTTATTTTTTTTAACATCAAGCTATCAACGCCGGTTAATCACAGGACAATTGATAACCACTATGGCTTAACAATTCGTTCACACATTTTTAAACTTACTCAACTATCTATCACCTTAGAACTGTGCTAATATGTGTAAGTAGATACCACCGAAAGATAAGGGACAGCAGGCACTTTTTGTCGCGCGTATCTGCAAGACACAAACATTTCGAGGGACAGTACCAAGTTCGGGCCCCAGAAACCATATTTGCAGGTAAAATTTAATATGGCCGAAAAATATTTTGAATATCTACAAAAAATATTATCGTTAAATGATAGAATCTTAACACTTGCGTCAACCGTTATTTTTATTTCAAATCGTCAAAAAAAATAGGACAATTTATTATGTATAAATTGGAATAAAAAATCAGGTCTAATGTATTAATTATTTTTCAACGAATATACATTTTATTTGTTATCCTATGGGACTTACACCTTGATGACCGAACGTATTGATTAACGATATCGGTGATACAACGATGATACGCGGATACGCGGTAACCGTAATGTGTAAACCGTTCAAGGATTCACGTTCGTTATTAGATATAGCAAGTCTAAAATTCTTACATTTTATCGTTCAAGTATTGTTTACATATTATTAACTATATCAGCATCAACTATTATATTGTATATTATAAAGCATGCCACCGAGATATTTGTTTTGTCTTTTGAAAACATTGTATTTTCAGGTTAATGACATTATATTATAAAATACAAAACTATAAAATAATTAATATAAAATATCAGTGTACATTGTATAATGATGTTTTGTAGTGAAAAATATCAAACTATGTTTTTTGATGAAAACGGAATAAAATAGTATTCAATACGGTTTCACTAGGCATTGTATTGGAGAAAAAAATACATTCTATTATGCATGCGTATATTGGTGACAACTGATAAGTTGATATTGCATATATTGTAGCCGTAAAAAATATATTGTAATAAATAAAAAATATAATTATTTATATCTATATCTATACCTAGAAAAATAAGGGAAAGAAAAAAATAATTTGAACATTTGATGAAGTGTTTTAAAAATGTTTTTAATGAACTTAAATATTTTGTAAAAAACTTGGTAGTAACTTCAGTAGTTTTACAGCAACACGTTTTTGGCTACCAACGCCAATGAAGTGATTTGAAAGAGCAGCGTGCAGATTTCTGCACCGGACGCGCCATTTGTCGTGCCTGTCGACGTAGTTACTGTTTGATTTTTTTCCGCTGACGTATTTTCGATATTTACAGCTTTGCCAGAGAACGGATCCGTCACGTTTCGAGTTGGAGAAGTCGAGTTTGTCTCATTGGTGATGGAGTTCTCGGTTGCCTACGAGCAGACAAAAATTATATAAATCTCATAATTTTAAAAACGAGTCATGTGAACGCAGTACAAATATAATTAGTGTAAACTCATTGTCGATCGATCAAAACGCACTCGAGGCATGTCCTGGTTACTTTGGAATGGACAAGTCCCCATAGCTCATTTCCTAATATTTGCGTTTATGCTCGAATGGATGATCGATAATTATTAAGGTAAAATGTAAGGTGAATAATTCGTCTTTGGTAAAATAATTGATTTTAAGTGATTAACGACGAATGAAGCAATGGAGAAACGTGTAGTATAAACGATTTCGCGGCCATCCCGTTTACGAATATAATAAATTACCAAAAGTTATTACAGAAGAAATTAAAAAGGAGAATGGTATAAATGTAAAAAAAAAATCAGTTAAAACTAAAATAATCTTCTGTGTACAGAACAGATTCAAAATATGGTCCCCTCAAAGCCATATTTATATTATGTTCCTCCGACATTGCCTTTGGTTCACGTCTACATCTTTTGTTGTTTACAAAACTCGCTGACAGTTTAAATAACCACGTAAATAAGTAAAATACACGTACCTTGACATCGCTAAGAGCACCTTGGATCACGAAGACGAATACAGCGGCTACGACGAACACGGTTTTGTACATGTTGAAACGTAAGAACTGGTCGAAAATGTAAAATTGAAAATATTGCGATTCAGCGATTGCCGTGTAATAATTAGACACAAGGAGTTAGACAGAAGACGACAGGCGAACGCGTTGCACCGGTATACGAGCGAAGACTAAACTGATCGAGCTGTAATGGGCCGCACTCGATTGCCCTCCACCATCTGGAAAACGATTAACGCGTATACATGTATAATATTTGATATTTCCGAACAACGCATTTAGCTGTACAATAGTAATATGACGACAACACGATCGCGCTCGCACGCGTGTGCGTACATATGTGTGTGTGTGTGTGTGTGTAGATAACATTCTAGAGTCTAGACGTTTGTTTTACCGTGTGACAAACGGTAAGAACATTAAGAAAATAAAATAACAAAATACATCATCATACATCATTAATTTGCCTACTGCGCCCACAAGACCGACGACAGCGTGCGATATTGGAAAATGGAATTTGTACGGATTTTGTTTTTGTTGGATTGTTGAAATAACTATCCGCGAGGACTCGGTCAAGATCTTTTAATATACACATGAACGGATTTTTCAAACAAATAACGATGTCAAGTACGTGTAATACGATTCATAGTAGAGCAAGGATCCATGTGTGTGAGGCAGAGATTTGACATCTTAACCCCTCCTCCTACTCATCATTTGTGACCACGAGATCCGTGTTCGAGGAGGTCAAATCGACAAATTTCCAGATCCTTTCCCGAGGTTTTATTTCGCATCGTTCCCTCACGTGCATCTCTCGAGAATATTGGCCTTGTTCTGTCATGGTTCCTGGATAGCTTCCCCTAACTTTGTGGGGTTATCAGTCCACGTTCACGTGATGCACTGTTACAGTTAGAATTGTAGTAGTAGTAATAATGCACACTGCAATAGTGATTGCATTCAGTTATCATATGCACCATTGGAGAATATTGCTGTACGCGCGCGTTCAAATATCTGGCCAACAATATGTTCAATTTCCGAGTGGTTACAAATGTTGTTAAACGTTTAAGCTTTCGTGTTGTAGCTATTATCCATGTACTCATCATCGTTTGAAATATCCTTTATCCGAACGTTTATAATTATAAGTTTATAATTATAATCATGGTCGAATTTTCTGTTTATTTTTTGTTATGCGCATAAATTGCCTCGTTGCGTTTAGAAAAATAATTTTACTATCACATAATGTTATGCGTATATAGCACCGTGACTGGATTGTTCATAAACCGCAGGAGGGTGGAGGTGAGGGTGGTAGCGTTGGACGTATTAGTAAGAAAATACTTTAAATTCCGTCTCAATAATAACAGTATAGTACATAAAACCGTGTCCATCAGCTTTATCCCAAGAGACTAATGGGGGCTCCCCTCGATTGCCTTTTCTGACGTATGCGATAACCATGTTGTTATTATTATTATTATTATTATTATTATGAATATACATGACTGTTATTATTTTGAATTTACAGTATCACACAACGATAATATACCTGGGAGGTCATTATTTATGCGGTCTACGCCGATTTTGCACACGGATCATTTATCTAGCTAGGCGCAATATGCGACGACGAAAATATTTCTGAAAATCTAAAAGTCTGTTTTCTTCACGTCGTTTCATTTACCGAATTCGTGCATCAGCGGTATTTGCGGAAAATGTGTGAACGTGCAATATTATCAATACCTCTACTTACTAATACCGCCAGTAACAGTTCTGGGCGTGGTATAGAACACTGCTTTATTAATAGCGTATAGTTAATAATTGCGGTGAATGATGAAAACGAAAATATTACATATGTTGCTCAGCAGCTACAGAAATACGCAAGTATCGTATAAAGGAGTTCCTCGTGAATTTTTTTTTTGTTCATTAACATATATCGATAAGATCGTTGTTTTGATAATAGTATCTATTCAAGTATTTACAAAACATTGTGATATGGGTATTCACTCAAGTATTATACATATTTTCACACCATATCGTCAATAGAATTGGAACAATTATGTGAAAAAAAAATTGAGAAAACGTTTGTCAGAAAGTTGGTATACAAAACATAAGCCACGTTGATGTGTGTATAATGATATCAGATAATCTATAATTCATAGATAAAGAATGATTTGTATTGAAATTACCCATTTTCGTGATACGCCCTTTGTATCAGTTGATTTTTAATATTTTGTCTTCGATTAGCAAACTCGCAGAAATTAATCTCGCTGGAATAGAATTATGTTTAATTGAAGTATTTAAGAAAACACAATAAAAATAAAATTTACAATAATCCATTTACGCACCATTAGAGATAGGGTGCTCTACGTATTATTATGCCATCGAAAAAAATAGAGAATATAATATAAGAATTATTATAGTCATATAATACTAAAAAAAATATAAAATTTTCAGCCTGATAGAATATTGTTATATTATGTAATATTTGAATATTATAATAGTGCAAACTACTAGTTACTACGAGTAGATGGTATTTAATATTCAAAATTGTATAAGGTTAACGAACATATGCGTTAGCTGATAAAGTGAATAATAGAAATAATTAATTGAGTACGAACAGTTAATTTAACATTTTAGTACAATTAAATATAATAATAACTCGTATGGATATAACATTTTAAAGATTAGATTGATGTTTTTCGATTTTAAATGTATGTATTAAATACCTAGTATAGATACAAGAATGTACAAATAATAATGGCTTATAGAGTGAAATGAGTAATTAATATTTTTATCAAATTTTTTCGGTTTTAATTTTCGTTTTTATTTTTTGTTTTAAAGTACACGTAGTACATTTTATATATACATAACAGGAAAAAAAGAAAAAACGTAAATTGTTTCACAAAGTGTTTTACCACGATATGAATCGCAAATACTATTTTTGTTATATGCATTTATACCTTCAATAGGTTTAACAAGAAAGTTTAAAAAGATATATTATACTTATATAATTTGCGTCTAGGAATAATTTGTAACACGTACAACAGATGTTTGTGTGTCGATGATGTTCGACCATACACAACATACATATTGCGTATTATTGTTATTATTTTTATTTATTTATTTATAAATATATTTTTTTTTTAACTTTAAAAACGATATTTGTACTTGTTAAAATACTCGACCCGGTGTAGGTTAGCTAACCTATCGTGCACACGAACGTTTTTTTTGCGATTAAAACGTGTGTGGTTGGGAAATATTTGTTCAATTGTTTTACAACCACATTCGTGTATGTGTTATTTATGTTTCGTCGGTAGTGACACGTTGTATATCATAGTATGTAATATGTACATTGCAGTGGCGTCTGCGATGATAGCGTAGGTAAATATCACCACGGTTTTCAAGAAATTTCAAAACAAGAAATTATATTTTCCTGTTTTGTTTCCATTAATATACATACTACAAATGTACGAACTGGAAAATTGTTAAAAAAATTAGACAATATTATCTAAGCAGTGTTGGCTTGGTACTTAAAGGGCCCTGGATGCATTTTTTTAGAAGGTCCCCGATTATGTCATCTCATAAAATGAGATGAATTGTGAAAAAAAAGTGCTTTTAAATAGTGTGACATATTATGATTTTTTAATAGTGCCTTATTTAAAATACACAAACAATTATGTAGACTACATAGTTAAATAAATAGTTAAGCTGAAGTATTATATAAATGTAATAAATAATACCCTATTACATACAACATAATATTTTTCTAATGATAAACAAATTGTACAATGGTTTTTTTTTTTATAATAGTATTTTTTTTTTTAGTTTAATAAAGACCACCAGTAATTAAAACTATAAAAAATAGCAGTTAAAATTATTGTTATGATCATTTTTATTTAGAAATTGGGAGGGGGGCGAACG
Source organism: Sipha maydis (assembly GCA_034509805.1). NCBI lineage: Eukaryota > Metazoa > Arthropoda > Insecta > Hemiptera > Aphididae > Sipha > Sipha maydis. Next base: position 8,098 of record JASXSY010000874.1, on the reverse strand, counting down.
CGTTCGCAGCCTAGTGGCCATGGACAGAAGATAGGTACTGTACCAACACTGTACAAATGCTATTCGCGTGAAAACCTGTCCACGGTCTATGCAACGATAGTAAAATAATATTATGACAATTGTGTGTTCATCACACTATGGATAAAATAAAACGATAATAACAAGTCATTGTAACGGTTTTAGTAAATTATCAGTGTTGTTAAATTTTAATAATTGTTTTATTATTACATATAACAACTAGTAGTGTTGTCATGATATATCATAATCTAAGTTTATAATAACACGGTTTGGTGAACGCACCGTAGACACATCATCGAATCAGTAAAACATTATCACGCAAGCCCAACAATGCTTGTTGAAAAAGGCAATCTATAAAAAAAAAAAAAGAAAAAAAAAAACATACAGTCAACGGGTTTATTAGTCGATGATTGTTGCACAGGAATTTATAGCCCCATCGTATTTCATAAAGCAAGAGTCACAAAGCCGCGTGTGTACGTAAGAGCTGACCTGGTAGAGAGTAGTTTTTATTTATTAGTGTTTCAGACAACAAACGCATTGTCCATACCGATGTGATACATAATATTAAAATAATCGAATAGACGACCGATATCTGTGGTTCACGAGGTGCTTAGGTTCACTGAATGTGTCAAGTCATGTAATAAAGTACTCATATGGTCATAAGCAAAGCAGACCCGGAAAGATAACGCTTCACATATGTGTGTGCAACAATACTGCCACACCCCAGAGTGTTCTAGTTGAACAAATTTAAGTGCAGAAGAACGTAATTATTTAAATAAAAAAAAGCACAGGTTTTAACTAAGAACAAAGTAATGATCCTCATTATAGTAAGGGTACACTACAAATAATATATTTGAGAAAATAATTTGGGTAATTAGTCTTCCTGCGCACCTCACCCCAAAATTCGAGCATCGGTCACGTCAATATTTGCATCGCGAAACCATGCAAACGAATTGCTTTTATTTATATTTCTGACGAGATTGGTTGACTTGTTGTTTATTAAAATATATAGTTATGGACCTAGTAAATCTCTGGTGTCTATTTTCTATTTAGACGACGACGAGAAGTTTCTATACCTATGTGGCCAACAAAATATGAGATAACTACCACCAAGGACAGAGTTAGGGGGGTTTCTAAACATTTAAAGAGTCATTGTACCTATTGATCAAGTATAGAACACCCGATTTGAATGTATATAACTACCTGAATAATTAGCATTTATTATTATAGTTTATGTATATTATATAGATACTCTTATGTTTATGATACAGATTCGTATGAGCCACCCATCCATGTATTGAAAAGAATTGAGAGCCCATGGCCTCATAAAAATCCTTTTACCACGCCACTGCTTATGCAATATAGTTTTAAATATCGCAGTTTTAACAGGCCCTCAACGTTTTCGGTCAATAATTGCGTACGTATATATTATGCTGTAATGGCTGAGTTGTAAATGTGTCCAGGAGACTTTATTTCCTTTAAAATAATTGGGAATATCTGTGGAATTGACTGTATAATCACAAGCGTACGCAAATGACTATAACAGAGGTTTACGTGCACTAATAACAAAAATGGGCTCTCAGTATTTATTATTTATTGTCCTTCCTGGAAAAAAAAATAAAAAAAATATATGTATAAAACACCATAATTTCTTTGTATTTAAATTTCCGATAACTTTTACATTCGGTATGAAACACTAGAGTTCAAATCGTCATTGTAGTTGATATATTGATATTGCAGTTATTTTTTTATAAGCAAATATTAGTATTTTATTGGAATAAATAAAAGTTGTTTTTCATATTATATACAACACCACAGGTATCATTTGAAGTAAAGCCGTTTATCAGTAAAGATCTTGCAACTCGAAGGTAAATCTAAAAAAATAAAACGGGGACCAAATGCAGGATCGAAAGCAAGATTGTATTTAATAAATCAGTCATAGGAGTAGTGATATCATACGATTTCAATAACAATATTTTCAACTTAATCTAATTTATAAAATATTTGATTATTATGGTTTATTTTACTCGTACGAACACTGATTACATTTAAAATTGTAGGGTACTGATGTTATTGTTAGAAATTTTTTAACATAAGTTGTTGTTATTTCTTTCATTACCTAAATTCTACAACATACATAGGTTTCCTACAGCAGGGATGTTTAAACTTTTTTGTTTGCGAAGACCTTATGTTCCAAAATAAAATTTCGAAACTACAAAATATTTAATTCATTTAATAGAAAAAATAAATATATGGTTATTTTATAAGTCTTATTACTTAATGATTTTAATGTGATCCATGATATTGGCTTTATATTGGTGATCTAAGAGTGATGTTTAATTTATTAAGCCAATGATCCATTCTAATTTTTATTTACAAAAAAAAAAAAAAGTCGTTAATAATACAAATAATAACAGACGATAAAATACGATTAGTATACGCGTAATAATATAAAATAAACAAATCTAAATAATAATAATTGCGTCAGTAATGGCCTATTAGTAACGACTAATGAATTGAAGAAGTTTTTATCGTTGAAGTAATTACTAGAAGCTCATAAATTGTGGATAAGTAAACTAAATTATTGTTCACGTAAAATGAACGAAATTATAAGTAGTTTAAAGTGTTGAACGTTTATGATTTTAATTAATTTTTTATTATTTTATCATTTGATGTATAATCATTATTATTTCTTTTGATATTTATGTGCGTATAGGAAAACGATACGTTGGTGGTTAAGTATAGTATTATACACATATAGCGCATTGTTTCTATTTTAAACACTTTTAGTCGGCATGCGCCGAGTCGCCGTGGGTCTCCCGGATCCAGCGGTGATGGCCGCATATCAAACAAATGCACGCGCCGGCTTATCGGATTACCGGGGCACTTCGAAGCCATTAGATTCGCCTTATGGAGATACGGTTACAACGTCGTTTACTGTTTGTGGCAGGAAGCGCCGCGGCAAACTCCCCTCCAGGACCTGCTGCCTGTGCCGGGTGGTGATGGTGCGGTGGACCGCACGCGGTGGGCACCATGCATGACATTGGCCGCAAGAGTAAATCCTACATCCTATCGCGACCATCGTACACAGATTTTCCGCAGGATTACATCCGCGAAATCCGAGTCATATTTTTTCTACGAACCGTACGCTATATTGACACAGTTTTTCCGTTTCGCTATCGTGTGAAAAATCGAGGTTCGTCGTAGGCATCACGAGGACTTTTCATACACACGTTATAACCGTGTACGGTGCTTTGGGTAGCCGCGAAAAATTGATTTATAACCGCAAATCGAACACCGTTTAAAATGAAATGAAACCCAATACCTTCATTCTTGAAACATAATAATGTCGTCGAAGATAAATTGTTGAAAAATATTATTTTTCGTCACGAGAAGTTTCAGCCCTGCCGTACAATCGCCCCGTACAATTCACCCCGTGTTCCCACCTCCGCTTCTGATAGATCGGTGTATAACGGCAAAAATGTGGTATAGTCCGAGTAGATAATAATTGTACAATGATTATTGGTTACGCGTATTGAAATCAAAAAAGACTCAAAAAATATCCCTCATTCCCACGGAATAAAAATGTTAATCTTAGTTCAATGTTATCAGACGGAAATCTTGGATTGTAAAAGATAATGAAATCGCCTTAGGGACTGTTGATTGAAATCGTTTGGATGGGCCGAAAACGGTCCGGTTTAGTTGTCGAACACGCATTAGGAGCGACGATCATTCGTAAAGGGTGTCCTAGAGACTCGAGACGTTGCCTACGAGCTAGTCCTGTTGCTACAGAACCAAATAAATGTATTTGCGTTAATGAGAAAAGTTATTGGCGGCTCGTTTGGATCTGATCTGGAAAAACGGTTCGGTTGATCGGGTTCGCGATTGTTTCAATTGATTTCGGACTCGATAACCATGTGGAATAGATTTTCCATCGAGTGCAATACGCGTAGAGCCGTATTGTCCAACGTAACGTACGCGGTAAACAGTACGAAGTACGATTTCATTTTTTCCATTATTCGATACGGTCGGTTCGGAATCAAAGTGGATTTCGAGAGGGAAAAAAGAAAAAACGTAAAAATGAACCGCTCTTCCGCGCGCGCGCACGTCATCGATACGGTAATAATAATAATAATAATAATAATAATAATTCTTCTTCTTCTTCTTCTACTTCGCCTTCCTCCCAACTATATGGGGTCGGCCACCCTTGTCCTACACCTCCACTTTAATAATAATAATAATAATAAATATGATGACGATACGAGTGAACCGCTGTAACGATGACACGATTCGTGTACGCATCGTTTAGGTCACCGCAATAGGAATCACGATTTTTACATCGCATTATAATGATAGTAATAATAGTAACGACGAACAACGCGACGCGACGACAGGTCTCCTCGACGGTCCCTGTGCGGCCCGGCGCACACGGGGAACGACAACAATGCGGGGTGTTCTCGGTGCGCTGAAAAAACGCGCGCTGTTCTCGAGCACCGCCGGGACACAATACGAGCGGTCTCGGAGACGGGCGCAGCAACAGCTGATCGCGCGCGCGCACCGGATGTCGTCGTCGCGTTGTTCCCGCGCCGCGTTCGTCCACTCGTCGGTTGGTGCGACGGGTACGAGTGTCGCGGACGCGCCCAAGGCCGACATCCGCGGCGTAGTCCCGCGGTTGAAGCGGTGCGGCGGGGTTGGGGGAGGGGGGAATCGGGTGGAACGCGTCTCGGACGGAGACGTTGTACGGGACGCGACGGCCCCGGGAAAAACCTATCATACCGTTCTCATTGTTCGATGCGGTTCGACGACGTTTCCTCCCCCCGGGTGCACGATGATCGGGGCGCAGTGACACGGGCACGAGTGCACCGGTTGCCGTGCACAAAAGCCCCGACGGTCCGTTTCTGCTGGGTAAGTTTCGACAATGCCGCCGCCGCCGCCGCCGCCGGGTTTACGCGACGAACGCGTTTTTCGAGCCGCTCTATCTTGTTCACGCGCGATCCGATTGTACGCGGCTACGGTTCGCGGTACGGACGCGTGAACACGTTTCGTCGAGGCGCGCGGCGGCCGCCAGAGTTACTTACTTAAATTACTCTCGGGAGCGAATACGGCCGTGTTGGTCGTGCCACAGGGGCCATCTCGTTCATTCACGCGGTGACGTTGAAACGTGTGACGATTGACGTCCAGCCAGGCAGCGTCGCCGACCGGACCGTTGTGTTATCACACAGGATATGATACCTAACACATGATTTAATTTAATTGTTATCGTAAACATAGAATTAATATATTGTCGGCAAACGCACGCATACGCGTACCACCTTCAGGAAATGCTGTCCTGATTGATTGCAACAGAATAAAACGTCCCCGCAAGACGTGAACGACGGAACGCTGCCCGATTTACGAGCGAAGTGATCGGTCATTCTTTTGTTTTTGTATTAATAATATTTTTCGTTTGTCTTTAATTAAAATGTTTTAAATATAACCGTAAAAGGTGTTCATAATTAACAATTTTTCTATTTTACGTATTCGTGCGAGTATATGTGGAAGTTGGTACATTTACAAAAAGGGTGTTAAAACTATATTGCATTCCAAACCTCAATCCAGTGCTAGATCTTATTCTTTGTCAGTTGTTTCGAGTGTAAAATAATTTGAGAGTCGTAAGGGAGAGTAAGCCTTTTAAAAGACCTGTTTACGACTATCCTATTAAGCAGTGCTAGATTCTATTCTTTGTCATTTAAGAAGGTAGTCATTCGGGCCAATTATTAGGATTTTCTTTACGTGCTTGTTGACGGTTAGAGTGTCCAACAACCGACAAATACTTCGTTTTTGTGTTGTTATACGTCAAGCTTTGAGTGGCGTATACGACAGGACGACATGGTGCCTCGTTGACACAATGTCACGGCACCAGTGTTGCGGGTCAAAAATGTTCAACACGATATTCCGTGACACACGTGGTGTCGCGTCACTGTTATTAGCGGCGCGTACTAGTCGGGCCCCAGGTTCTAAACGTATACTACTTGGGTCCCGTGTGAAAATTCCTACTGTCTGACTAGTGGACCCCCCTAGTGTCAAAAAGAATACTGTATACAGACTTGTAATAACATGACTAATAACATCTAGTTATTTCGGGTATAGTTGAAAATGTTTTTTTCTAATGTTAACTGTTCTATATTTTCGTAATTTACAATCGTTTATCGTCTTGTCGTTAATAGTTAATAACATAAACATTAGAAATTTATATGATACAGATTCAACAAAAATTCGTAGCGATTAATTTTTTCCAATGTTTATCTGTCATTTTTTCCTTTACCAAATTTACTGGCGAAAAATATGTGAGCCAAATCACGTTTGTACTTAATGTTATTACTACGACACGACAAATAATTGTACACAAATTATACACGGAACCAATTCGAACAAAATGTTAAACTAATATTATTTTCGGACCAAATCGGATGTAGCCATTATTCGTTATTACTAAAATATGTATAATAAATTCCAAAAATTACAAAATTACTTGCGATATTCCATCTGCAACTCTACGTTACTGACGCACTTCAAGCATCCCTACGCATTATCCACTTTCTAACCTACTCGCATTCATTATTTTTTTTCAATTCAAAAATAATTATTTGTTCAAAAACATCTATGGATGCGTTTAAAACGTAATTGTTGGTCATTTTAATTTAACAAACCAATTGTTTAATTCCACTAAAAATAACTATGAATAAAATCAAAGTTATTTACAACAAGACGAGAACCTTTATTACAAGTACTTATAATTTTTCATAATTATGACAGTTAGTCTGAATGCTTTTATAGAAACATTGTTTAATACTCGTGAGAAGACATTCGTTATAATATTACACTTATTCAAACCATTACAATTAGTTAACAGAAAACCATAAAAGTTTTATTGTTTTTATTGAACTAAAGTATAGTTGATAAAAAATGTATATGCTGATAGATGTAGTTCGGAAGCAATGAGGTCGATTTAATGGTACCTGACATCCCCTATATTATATGACCCCTTGGGACACAGACGTTCAGTTTCGATCACATATTTTTAGGTCAAATATTTTACTAGCCGATATACACCGTCTATTACTATACATTTGAGTTGTTTTTCAGAAACATTCGTTTATTGTGAATGAGTATATACACCACGTACCGTTGTACAATAATTACAATTCCATGGTGATAAATAATCAGCTGCACACTATATATATATATATATATTATATATATTTCTAGATATTATAAACCTAAAGTTTATTTTATTTCGTGATAAAACCACAATTTTTAGAGCTGTATACACGTATTCGGTACATTGTACATCTACGTTTTGTTACATCTTAGTATAAAATAGTAGCTGGTAAGCAAATAAATTCTTCGAACTGTATAAAAACAGTGTTCAGTGATGTCATCATTAAGCCATAACTGCGAATCACATAATCTACAATTATCACGTGTACAATGTCCGAATTTCAGTTCTGAGAATTCAAATTCTTCATAGTCGAATACTTCCAGTCCGACTGCTAGATTATATTCACTCACACACACATACACAAGAAATGACAGTGGTGTTTGGTAAGATAATAAATAAGTACCTCAGCGACGATGGTATATCTCGAATTCGTATACGCCGAGTCAATTTAATTTTCCATTATGTCGATAATGGAAAAGCAACCCCTCACCGTTTTCATAGCCGTCGCCATCAACCCCCACCTTCGTTAAAGTTTACCCTCCTTAGAACACAACTAACTCCTCTCCCTCGCGTTCGTTCTCTCTCTTTCCGTTCACGAAAGGAAGGGAAAAGAAGAGAAAGAGAGAAAGAGAGATATAGAGAGAGTGATGTTTGGAAAGAGAGAGAGAGAGAGAGAGAGAGAGAGAGAGAGAGAGAAAGAGACGAAAACTAACCCGAGAAAACTACCCGGTGGAGTCTCATCAGCGTTTGTTAATTCTATTAGTTTCCATTATGAGCCGCCAGAGCAACTGGTAGAGGGGAGGTGGTGGATGGCTCGGCTCCACAGCTCCGAACTTGGTCCGAATGGCCCACCAGAGACCCATCCTCATAATTACTAAA
>JASXSY010000872.1:0-108119 GCA_034509805.1 Sipha maydis | reverse complement strand
CAACTACATGTCTTTCTCCACATTCACAAAACGGAGAGTCTACTATACCCCATTTATGAAGTAGATAATTGCACCTTTCTTGCCCTGTTATTATTTGATTGAGCGCTAACCATTTGGCTCTTGTACTATCCTAACCAGTGACTTGTATAAATGGTTCTTTAATCAGGTCTCTATTACGGGTTTCTGAATTTTCCTATAATATCGTCCATAGGTGTTCTACGGATTCGTTCTGCAGAACATGTGGTTCTGTATACCATACTTTGTTGCCACACAAACTTTTTTTTATCATATGCACATGAATTATACGTTTAAAATTGTTTAGCTAATATTTAATAGTCAAGCAAAAATAGTCTATATTTAAATTCAGATTAATATATATTAGCAATGTATGGGTATAGATCCGTTTAAATCATTCCTCCGATAGTACATTTTAATATCATCAATTAAATATTTATTAGTTAATATTTATCATGGACTTGGTGTTATATATGGCTGAATTAAAATTGGGTCTAGCTGGGATGGAAGCCCCGGGATTCTCCGAGTACCATTGTGATAGGGGCCCAAACAGTTATAGACTGACGTATATTTTTCTGTAATTTTAAATTATAATTTTTTTATATTTTTGAAACTCATTTTTTTTTTTTTTTGTTTATCTACAAAAATAACTAACATTTAAATACAGACAAAATACTGTAGTTTAAAAGACGTTTTTTACTGTTATTCTCATTGATATTATCAATGATCATAATTTATTGATATTATTTATACCTTGCAATACTGCCAGAGTGTCAGTTGATGGAATACGGATGCTATACGGATAATCGTTCACGTTCTAGTATTATATATCCTATCTCGATGTATTTAAGTGACATAAAATGAATCGTAGTGTTTAGGATACATTGACTAAATATTATTTTATAAACTATTATAAAACTTTATAAATAACTATTATAAAACTTATTTGAATAAAATAAATAATCTACGTTAAATTCTCAAAACAAACTGTTCATATTGGTACCATAGATTTATTATTATTTTATTAGGTAAAAGATCTATGGTTCATAAAAACAATGGCAAAACAAACTTAAAATATCACAAAAGCACCATCAAATCTACTTACATTTTGTCTAAAAAAAGTAAAGTCATTATTTTTTTATCTACGGACTGAAGTTTAAAAGTTCTATATAGCAATACCAATCACTGTAGAATCTCATCTGACCTAGGAGTTTCACCCACATTTACTACAATTTGGAAATTCGATCACTTCTCAATTACTCCGTTCCTATCACTACTGCGTATTAATACGCATTATAATTTTATAATATAATTAGTAATATGTTAAAAATATTTTTTTATAATTTTTTATAATATTTTATTAAAAGGGCCGATATGAAATTTCAGCCCCAGAGCCCAATACAATATTAATCCGGCATTGGTGATACATAATGATTTCAATAAAAATTTTAATTTTATATCACATATAATAAACATGTAGACATAGAGTAAATAATTGAAACATAGAATTATATTTCCGATTTACATAACTATATTCAAAAATATTATACTAAATCAATATATATTGTATCAATTTATTGTACTAAAACAATGAAAATAAATGAAAAGAATGTTTTTATTTTTTAAATGTAACTATAATTTCATTAATGTTTATAATATCATATTTTTTTTTTTTACACAAAACGTGTATGTATTTAGAAATATTTATTTAAAACATGCTTAAAATGATTTTTTGAATTATAAAAAACAAAGCATACAAATTATGTGCTTCTGTGAAGTTCGACATCATTCTAACAATATTGTCGATATTTAAAGTACCAGTCTACTGTTTTATTTGTCGTCTTCGGGTTATTTTTATTTGTACTTTATGACTGCCATTAGATGCATTTATCCATCAATTAGATCAATTTGTTTATAGGCGTCTAACGTCGATTCCAATATTTAATTTCTAATGTTCTCTAGTTTTTTTATTTAAAAAATACTTTTAAACATTCCTTATAAGCACGATAAATGATAATAAACGAGACGAGGTCAAAGATATGATTTATGTGTGACTCATGTATGTGTGTATTAATTTTTACTAACTACATACATCTAGTTGTGTATACACATATATATATATATATATATATGTACATGTACCTCTGTAAATATGTATTATTCAATGAAAATGAATATGTAATTTTAATGTGTTGATTTATATTTTTAATTTCCTTTTAAATTTCATTAAACGAATCTTGTTAGTTTATACTATGCAACGAGATTTCGATAGACTGAACTTTTTACTCAGTCCTTTGGAATTTGTTATACCGCGTGTTAATTATGTTAGAGCCTTCCAAATATAATTTATATAACTCTGTGCTTATATTCACGTAATATGCAATCATCGGTATATTTAGTATTTTAGTCATAGTCCGAATAACATCGTATAAATACAAATATTATTTTGATGTCCATATATGAAGATAAGGTTATGCATGTATCCACATAAGGATCACGTTTAAAAATTGTATGAAAAACTTCAAGCAACAACAACATTTCAATAACGTCAAACGAGCCAAATAAATAAAAGAGATATAGAAACAAACACAATTCAGACAAGTTCCTTGAGCAACTTCACATCACTTTATATTTTGTTAACACTTTGAATTATTAAATATACAAATTATAAAAGTTAAAAGTCTCATATTTAATTAAAATTACAAATCATCGATTGCTCAATTTGAAATCAAGCTGATTGGTGCCACATAACAACTGTACATACTATATAATACATTTTTATGCTTTAATTATGCCGAGTATAACTATTATTAATCAATGTAATATATTGTATGTATCTACAATATGCTGAATTATTTGTTAATTTTAATAATTATACATTCATAACAGACATGGTCCATGAAACTTATATGCATGTAATCGGTGACTAATTGTTGATTTTAATTACAAGTTTTGTTAAAATGACTTCATCGCAAGCATCTATTATTTGGTTTTGAATATTCCAACTAATATACGTTGAATTTTTCCCGCAAGTCATTAAATGTTGTTTTAAATTTGTGTCTCCTGAATCAATTCGTGCCCTAAGCAACGCTCGAAAATTACCTTCGTTGCACTCGGGCTCTTTATCTATATTAAACGTTCCGTAATCTCGATGTGCCCTAAGTGGTAGACATTGTCGTCCACACAAAATAATTGTTTTTATTATCGGTTTAAGTTTTTCTTGATTATTTAAAGTCTGTTGGTGATGAAATTTATCAATTTGTTTATCTACCGATAATATTTTTCCCAACATGACATCCGTAAAATGGTCAGCTTTTAAATTAGCTTCTTTATGATAATTTAAACTTCCGTGTTTTTCGAATTTTTCTAAGCCTTTTTTCCAATTATTGTACCCCTTTTTAACAAATGTATGAAGTGATTGGTTGGAACTATAACCAGCCTCAGAAGGTGAAAATAATACGCAAACTTTACAATAAGCACTATCTTCAATTTTTGAATATGTTAACCATTTGTATTTAGTTAACCATAGTATATTAAATTTTCTTTTTTGATTGCCAATTTGTTGATTGGGAAAATTATAATTATTATCTGGGACCCACACATTTTGTAAGACTTCAATTTTTTGTTTGTCGTCGAGCTTTTTATTTACAAATTATTTGTTATTTAAAAATTTTCATAATTACCAACAATATCAGATGTTGACGGTAACGGTGAAGCGAAAAGTTTTTGAGGACTGGGCGGTTCATTGTTTGTTGACATTTTTGGTTTAATAGTAATATAATTAAGAAGACTACTACTAGTACCAACTTCAGGTTTCTTTCGTTTTTGACTCATTTTAACTCAGCTTTTTTTACACATAACACATAAGCACATTCAACACAGCACACAGCGATCACAGAGAAAAAATCGAACAGACTGAATTATCTAAACGAGTTTTTCATGCCACGACAGACAGTCGAAAGTCATAACAATCATTGTTATCGAAGTTACCAATCAAAGTCGGTCCTACATAATCGCTACTCGCTAATATCAACAAATCTAAAATTTTCAACGAAATAAGAAAACGGCGATTCCCACAAACTTTATCGCCTAATATTGAACTATTATTATATATATATGTGTGTATCTACTATCTAACATAATACAATTTGAAAATATAATATTATCATTTATCATTATTATACTATTATATTATTTGCTATAAAAATATATAATTTAATGAAAAACAATTTTTGGGGGGGCTCAAGCCCCAAAGCCCCCCCCTTGGGTGCGCCACTGACATCGTTATGTTATCGTACGTTTTGTATGAATCAGTAAAATTATCTAAGATAATTACAATAAAGGAGATAGGATTACAAAAAAATACACGTGTGCACCAAGCCTAAAATATTATCTACTTACAGTTTATTAAATAAACATAGATTGCAACAACAAACGATAAAGATAAAGAACGTCGATAATAGAAACTGAGTGTGTTACAATAAAATGTATATTTAATCAAGAAAAATGCAACTATGTAAAAAAAAAAATACAAAAATGAATAAAATGCACCAACAATACAAAAAAATGACCATAGAGCATAAAATTGCCTAAAAATGCAAAAAATGCAAAATAAAATTCTAAATTTTATGAATCACATTTCTGTACAGACGATGCTCGAATGTTAGCATTAGAAAAAAAGATGCAAATGCATCAAGTTCCGGGTCCTAGTAATAACACATAAACGTATATGAAGTAAGAAGTTAATGCTATATATATATATAATTATATGTTTGTGTGTGTGTGTGTGTGTGTGTGTGTGTGTGTGTGTGTGTGTGTGTGTGTTGATATCAGTATGTAAATACAACGCATAATGATTATACAAAATAAATAACCTAGTACGTATAATTTACCCAATTGGTTTTGTCGCAGATAATATTATGTTAAACATATTTTTAATACATATTAAGTACTTACTGAAAAAAGGTAAATTTACTGCAGTTTATCATTTTTCGACGAACAAGTCGAGAAAGTTGAAAATAAACATGATTTATCATAAAAGTATCTTGTATAAATTAACAGACATAAAGTAAGAGTATCTTTCCGTTTTCGTGGAATTCATAATAATTTATTTATTTAAACTCGAGTTGAACAGTTATTTTATCAAATGCATTGTTTCGCGGACATCATATTTCCGCGTACAACGAAACGGATGGGAATCACGGTAGTATTGTTCACGCATCGGCGTCTTCGTCCTCGTCTCCTTCGCCTTCTTCCTCAACAGTCGCGTCCTGGTACTGCTGGTACTCGGACACCAGGTCGTTCATGTTGGACTCGGCCTCGGTGAACTCCATCTCGTCCATGCCCTCGCCGGTGTACCAGTGCAAGAACGCCTTGCGCCGGAACATGGACGTGAACTGCTCGGCCACTCGCTTGAACATCTCCTGGATGGCCGTGGTGTTGCCGATGAACGTGGCGGACATCTTCAGGCCCCGCGGCGGTATGTCGCACACGGCCGTCTTGGTGTTGTTCGGTATCCACTCGATGAAGTAGCTGGAGTTCTTGGTCTGCACGTTGAGCATCTGCTCGTCCACCTCCTTCATGGACATGCGGCCGCGGAATATGCTGGCCGCGGTCAGGTACCGGCCGTGGCGCGGGTCGCACGCGGCCATCATGTTCTTCGCGTCGAACATCTGCTGCACCAGCTCCGGCACGGTGAGCGCGCGGTACTGCTGGCTGCCGCGGGACGTGAGCGGCGCGAACCCGGTGATGAAGAAGTGCAACCGCGGGAACGGCACCATGTTCACGGCCAGCTTCCGCAGGTCGGTGTTGAGCTGCCCGGGGAACCGGAAGCACGTGGTCACGCCGCACATGGCCGCGGACACCAAGTGGTTCAGGTCGCCGTACGTGGGCGTGGTCAGCTTCAACGTCCGGAAGCAGATGTCGTACAGCGCCTCGTTGTCTATGCAGAACGTCTCGTCCGTGTTCTCGACCAGCTGGTGCACGGACAGCGTGGAGTTGTACGGTTCCACGACCGTGTCGGACACCTGCGACAGTGCAAGAACCGCGTTAACAAATCGCTCGTTACGATCGCCCGCCAAAATTGCGAATTGATCGCGTATCGACAAACGCATACAAGTGCTTCGACACTTGATTATGATTGTTTGTCGTACGACTATTACCCCGTGACGAGATTGCGTAGAGCAACGATTCTCACCCTAAAGGGGGGGGGGGGGGGTGCTCATTCCCTTAGGGATCCGTGACAGTTTTTAAAAACGATAAATCATGAAGACATTATTTCCGATTGTTAATATATTATCGGACATTATCGAGGAATTACGTTATCTTCTATTTATGCGCAACAGTTGTCGCCAAACACTAAAAAATAAATCGAAGTCCAACAGTGCCAACCCTTATCAGACATAATAGTAATAAATTAAAATCTAATATTTGAAAAAAAATAATATAATATTACAATAAATTTATTTTAAATTTTAATATTTCCTTTCTCTACAAGTAAATTCATTCGAATTTAATCAAATATTTATTATTTAATAGCTATTACAATAGAAAATTGTAATAACAATTAAAGGCGAAGCAGAAGAGAAGAAGAAGAAGAAGAAGAATAGTTATTACAATCATTGTACTTCGATTTCATAATGATGAGTGACAATAGTATGAATAAAGTAGAAAACTCAACAAAATTGGTAAATAAAAACGTGTAATAAACTCGTATTTTTACTATACATTATTTGAAGTATTTGTACAACACTCAGTCAACATTTGTATGATGATGATACTATAGCTCATTGATGTACTGTAGTAAAATACAAAGTTCAAGATTCAAATTTTCATTCTTCTTACTAAATTATTAACTAATAATAATTATTAAGTAGTTATTATTATTAAATTGCTATTATTTTTTTTTTTTTTTATTTATAACTTAGACATTATTTACGTTTGTCTCACAAAATTAGAACATAAATATGTACATAAATTGGAATATTTCTTTCTTTCTTGATACTTAAGCCATTATAATAATTAGTCATAATCGTTTAGTAAAGTGAGAGGCGTTTTATTTTTAAAATTAATAAAACAATTACGGTAAGTGTATATTATATATTGTAAAATGTTGCAATGTAAATTTATGGGAATGCAACATTTTAATTTCAACTTAGCACCATTTCTGTAGATGTTTAAAGTTATTAGAACCGATTATACTAAAAATTGCACAGTAATGAGTAATAGGGTTGGTTTTTAGTAATTATAATAATTTCAACTGATCGTGTACCTTGGGCGAAGGGACAATGCTGTACGTGGTCATTATACGGTCCGGATACTCTTCACGTATTTTCGAAATCAAAAGTGTGCCCATACCGGAACCGGTTCCGCCGCCCAGTGAATGGGTCAGTTGGAACCCTTGTAGGCAATCGCAACTCTCCGCTTCCTTCCTGTAAACCGATGTGCTCGTGATTGTATTTCTTACGTGCATGAGATCGAGATAAAATCGCTTCAAAGGGATGTTAATACGCTGTACCTGACCACGTCCAACACTGAATCTACCAGCTCGGCGCCTTCCGTGTAATGCCCTTTGGCCCAATTATTGCCCGCACCGGATTGACCGAAGATAAAGTTGTCGGGTCGGAATATCTGGCCGAAAGGGCCGGATCTCACGGAGTCCATGGTGCCCGGTTCCAAATCCACAAGAATTGCTCTTGGCACGTACTTTCCGCCTAATAATACATCATTGTCACGCGTGTTAAAGAATAATTATAATTACTACGAGTCATTGTTTTCTACGTTCAATCTTACCGAGTGCCTCCGAGTAGTATACATTGATTCGCTCTAGCTGCAGATCCGAATCCCCGTGATAAGAACCAGTCGGGTCTATGCCGTGCTCATCAGAAATAACTTCCCAAAACTGAAAAATAAATTCATTATAATACAATTCTGTGTTTCGATAACATTTTAGACAACGCATCCAAATTAAGTGTTCGATGTTGTGGTAGTATTACTTTTGCGCCGATTTGATTTCCGCATTGTCCAGCTTGCAAATGACAAATTTCACGCATGATGTAATTTGAAAGCGTTAGATTTAATGAAGCAAGGTAATATTATACTAAATAGTATACGATCGAATGCAAAGTCTGTAAAGAAATAAACAAATAACGATAAAATACTTATTGCTATATTAAGGCCATTTTGGCCAATACTGTTAACAGTTAAATTAAAAAATAATAATTATACACAAATATTTCATTTTATTTTAACTTTTTTAAATTCGATATCTCATAAAAATACTAGGCTTTACTGTAAAAACTCTACAGGAGGTTCAGCCTCACTAAAATATAAGAAAAAGTAAAAATTAGTATACCTAGAAATTAGAAATACAATAAAAATAATCAATAACTATGAAAAGCAATACAGGCGTATAATTATGCGAAAAAATATATGAAAGGATATATGAAATAATTAATTATAAAAATAAGCAATTAATGAATAATAATATTAAGTGTATAAATTAGAACATAATTTTGTAGTGAATAATTGTTGAACTTATAATGAAGCCACCTGGAAAAATGTTCAAATATTATTTAATATTAATTATTATTATGATTAAAGCAAAAAACGGGTGAAAAACTACTGACTTTGGTCGCTATTCTTACAATATTTCGGATAATAATTTACTCTCAATTCTCATCGAGCACATATAAGACGAGAATATAGACAGACCGTTATGTCAATATATGAAAAAAAAATTCCGAAAAGTTCGCGACAAATAAACGTCACACTATGGGTTTTAACAGGTCCGAGTACTCCCAATTATATTGGATCTAATTACAAATGCCACACTAGAGTGTTTTATTGAAGCTTCTTGATTCCGGGAATGACCGAAGGAATTTTCTATACTTTAATCAAGCTATACGATATTGACAATTTAAGAAAACAATAATTTATGTATTTTATATATTTAAGTACACCATTAATTTTTGTAATAATGAAAATTCCTTTGATCAAGCTTTAGTTAAGGTGTTGAATATTTTCAATTTGTTTTCAAAATTAAAATCCATCAAGCCAAAGTCCCACAGTTTTGTCTAGCTTATGGCCTGTTTTACGTGATTTTTTGCATCGTCTACAGCCCCCTTAAAATGCAGTGTGGCATAGCCTGAATGCTAACTAGATACACAGGCTACACAGGCCTGTATAAAATAAAATATAAAATAACATTTTAAGAAATAATAGCTTTATAAAAACACAAAATGAAGCATTACGTACAACATTAACCACGCCTAAACAACAAAAGATTTTACCTGCCTTTAACCCCTTACAATTAATTGAACGTTTATAATATATTTTAAATTCACTAGAACAACTGGGTGAATTTATGGCTTTAACAAAAAATGTAACAATTTTTTCACTATGGCCCATACATCAATAGTTAAAATTGCAATTTTATAAGTAGACAAATGTCAGTCTTTCATATAATATGTATATCTATTAAGGCGGTTGAAATTGGACCATTTTTAATGGGTTGAGTATAGGCAATATGTTATATTCATTGGGAATTGCTATGGGAGTGTGTGTGTAGTAACTGATCATTAGTGTACGTGAGTTCCCCGAATGCGTAATTATTACGTTTTATCAGTAAACAGTTCAACAACAGTTTTATTACCGTCACAGCGCATTATATTGACAAAACAGGTAGGTAAATACAACATCGTATTTTATATAAAGTATAATAATATAATATAAGTATAATGTGTGTAATACATAGGCGTGCGCACGGGGGGTGCCGGGTGTGCCCAGGCACCCCCAGATATTTTAGACATTTTGTAATTGGGACCTTTAAGTCACAGAACAAAGATCCAATATTTTAGGGTTACCATATTTTATTTGACGAAAACCGGGACAATTTTTTTATCGTTTAAAAAAATGTATTTATATATTAATCATTTACTACTGCGACGTCTCCTAACCGGATAGAAAGTCTGAAAGAAACATTGTTTATAGTATGGCTACTGTGATTAGCTCATTACAACTGACAAAATATTAATTAATGGTCGATTTCTTTAATGATAACTACAACTATCATGTGGAAACAACAATACGAAGAACGTATTCGACAAAAAAAGTAATCATTTAGTTGGGAGAATAATTAAAAACAGATTTCGTGGGTAAATTATTCAACATTTTATTTTAACAGGAGAGTAATATTATGGTTGTTTGAACTAAAGTTTAATAAAATACAAACATATATTATTAAAGAATCATTCCGGGACAATTGGCTGTCCCGAAACAAATCATCGGGACACCGGGACGCCATACTCAAAATCGGTACTGTCTCGGCCAAACCGGGACGTATGGCAACTCTACAATATTTAGACTGGTGTTCTTAAAATAAAATGTAACTTTTTTTTAAATATAATATGGCAAATCAAATTAAATAATGTTTCGTAATAAAATTAAAATAAACTGTAAATATATTTTAAGAAATAGATATTCGATTCAAGGAATAATATTTCTTGTGGGACTTATATAGGTGTGATATAATTCCATGCGATTAGATGCGATTAGAGACCATTATTATTCGAGCCATGGAGTTATTTTTAAATTGTGTGTAATGTGGAAAATAAATACGGTGAGTTGATGTTTGTTATATCTATGTATAATTATAAACGTGGAATATAATACTATTATCATTGATTTTATAATAGACAGATAAGCAACGCTATACAAAAATCCGGCCGCCGATTACGGGCTGTCGGCCGTTACCAGTGTTGGGAAATATTTAGATAAATGTATCTAGATAAGTTATCTAGATAAAAATTATTTATATTTTATCTTATCTAGATAAATTTATACTCAGTTATCTTTATCTTCATCTAGATGAAAATCTTGTTATCTATCAGTACCAATCTAGATGATTTATTTAAATAGAATAAAAATAAAATTTGAAAATTTAAAATGTTTTTATATTTTCATTTTTACATTTTTCTGTAGATCATATACCTATGACACAGATAATAACTGACAAGATGACAATCTTCTTTTGAAGTTTATTTCAAAAAAAAATTATTTTATATTTTATGTTTATTAATGTTTGAAATGAGTAAAAAATGATATTTATTTTAAAATGTTTTTAACTATGAATTTTTTACCTAATATCTGTAAGCTGTAGCAGGCGCGGCTTCAGAAACTTACAAAGGGGGGGGGGCATTTTTTTCAGCCATCGCTTAATTTCAAAGGGGACTTAGAGGGGACTAGAGTTAGAGAATATTCTAACCTGGAACCTGTAAGTGATTACTGATAATAGTTGTTTCTCCAAATGAATACAGAGTCCGACTACGTTCCTATATTATGATACACACCTCATATTAATGTCATATGGTTTTTTTAGGCCACCAAATAAAATTGTTAGCTAGGTAGGTAATTAAAATCAGGATTTAACAGTTCACAAGGACAAATATGTGAAAAATTAAAAATTTTGAAAAAAGCTGGTGGGGCCATGGCCCCAGTGCCCCCCCCCCCCTTGGAGTCACGCCTGGGCTGTAGTATCCCGAATATTTTCGAAATCAAACATGAAATTATCTCATATTTATCTAGATAAAAATGTACTATTTTTTATCTTTATCTAGATGAAATTTAGTATAACTATCTTTATCTGTATCTAGATAAGAATCAGTATAGTCATCTTTATCTTTATCTAGATAAATTATTAGTTATCTATTCCCAACACTGGCCGTTACACAGCCAGTAATTTGTTACAGCCAGTAAGTCAAAAATAATACATAATAAAAACAGTCATATTTCAAAATTAAAAATGTCAGTTTCTAAAATTAAAACCCTTAATAAATTAAAAAATGTAATATTCACTCACAGATTCCCATCTTGCAATTCTAGAGCTTTGGTCACTATGCAGCTTAAAAATAAACGTCAACCCTGGACGAAAGAAGAAAAAATCTAGCTTTAAATAAAAATAAATAAATAAATAAATCTTTTTTATAAATCACCGACTGCTTATAAATTTTTAAGATTACAAAAAGTTAATTTACCAGCCCCTTCAACAATTCGATGATGGATTGGACAGTCTAAGTATTTACCGGATTTCGATGATTTATTTTTTAGTCATATTAAAAAAAAATTTGAACATAAATGTTATAAAAAAAAGCGTGTACAGTTAGTTTCGACGAAATGTACATAAAAGAATTTCTCGAATATTTCAAAGACTATGATTTTATTGAGGGATTTCAAGATTTAGGTTCTTATGGTAGGTTGAATAAAAGTGCCAATTGCGTTTTAGTGTTTATGGCTCGTGGAATTTACTCCCAGTGGAAGTTTCCTGTAGCGTATTTCCTTACACACTCAACCATTAATAAAATAATTTTAAAAAATTTGATCATCGATGTTTGAAATAATTTAATTAATGTTAGTTTATGTCCAAAACTTATAGTTTGTGACCAAGTCACAACTAATCAAAGTGCTTTAAAATTGTTAAATATTTCCGAGGATAATCCGTTTTTTTTCGTAAACGGTCAAAAAATATTTTCACTATTTGACGTTCCTTACTTACTTAAAAGCATACGTAATAATTTTATTGAGGCTTGCTTTCAAAAAATGATAAATTTTTTTTATATAAAGACATAAAAGATACATATGAGTTAGATAAATTAAATACAAAAAGTAAAGTTCTTTTGAAAATAACAGATGCGCATATCCACCTATCTTCGTTTCAAAATATGCGCGTAAAATTAGCATCTCAATTACTGAGTAATTCCATGGCAGCAACCATCCGCACTTGTGTAGCAACTGGTCAACTTCACAGTAAAACTGCAATGGATACTGCAAATTTCATTCTGTTTTGGGCATGTGATGAGGCGAGAGGAAACGAATGCAGTAAGAGTGGTTATGAAGATGGACGTTGAAGGGAAAAGAGGAAGACCAAAAAAGAGATGGTTGGAGACTTTGGAGAATGACATGAGGGCTGTCGGTGTGTGCAGAGGAGATGTGATTGACCGAGTAAAGTGGAGTGTAGGACAAGGGTGGCCGACCCCATATAGTTGGGAGGGAAGGCGAAGTAGAAGAAGAAGAAGACAATATTTAAAATAACAATGTATTATTATATTCTAGACTTACATATAATCTCCGTTCAGAATCGTTTTTCGTATACAATGATACCTATCATTGAATTCAAATTTAACAAATCCATTATAATGACCTATCCTATGAAGAGTCGCACTCCACCCCCAAGTGTACAGAAGAGCGAGGCCCATCCGGTTCTTTTTTTTTTTAGTCTAAATAAAGATGTTGACCTATTTATATATCAATAAAATCGAATAAAATAGAAGATGTGGTATAAAGATAATATATTATGTAGAAGAAATTTACAAATTTACTAATATTAAATTCACATATATATGTTCCCGAAATCACTCATATCAACTTTATGATATTGGGAAAACAAATTAACACGAGGAGCGCTTACTGTTGTCATGGGTGGCGGTTACCCCACCAGGCCGGAGTAGGATAAACATTGTTCATTCTATTATAATTCTATTATAAAATGTGAATAATTTATTCTACTATTATTTGTGTCTGTTCACTTTTTGGCTTTTGCGTTTTAGTATTTGGTGTCATAAATAGTTTCCAAGTTTTTAATTAAAATGGCGTTTACTATTGGAGAAATATTTACGTTTGCCAATTGTTCTATTAACTCACGTAATGCTGTAGAAGGAGAGCAAGTTTTAAAAAGTAAACAAATAATATTGTGTGGAAAAATTGTTAAGGTATATTACTTATATATTATTATATTTAAACAAATCATAGTATGTAATACTTGTAAACAATAAATCATTAATTAATAAACAATATCTTATATGCATTTAACTTTCAAATTTATAAAGCTTATAAAACAGTTTGCTTTTAATTAGGAAAATGAAATACAAATTAAAGCATTAGTCATACAAAGTTCTCATATAAGAGAAATGCCGCATGAAATAACAGGCAAAATATCTACAGTGCCTTTGCTTAAAATTGTAACATTTGCTTGTACATGTGCCGCTGGACTTTCAGAATGCTGTAAACATGTTATTGCTATTCTTTTGCTTTTAAATAGGTAAAATTTTATTTAATTTGTTGTTTACCTACTGCTGCTTACTTCCTTAATTATTTTTAGGATGTATACACTTATATGCTAAGAATTAATATAATATATACAATTCTGTATTTAATACTTATTCACTTTTAAGTTGTATAATAGTCATTATTTTACCATTTTTACATGTTAGCATGTTGTAATTATTTGGTTATCTAATTTTTCAAAAAATTCTTTGGATGAAATAGACACACTTTCTTCTACTGATATTAGATGCCAATGGACAAAATTAAGAGAACCATCACTGGAACAATTTAAACCAGTTCCCATTTCCAAATTTTGTTGTGTTGGAAATAGTATTGATTGTACATTATCACAATCTAAAACATCTATAAGGTACTTTTTTTTTGTTAATATTACCATTTCATTGTTAAGTAGGTACTTGTAAATACTACATTCCATTGATTCTATAATAATTGATTTAATTTTTATGTACCTATGTATTCAATGACTTAATGAAATAATATATCTAATTGTATAATTTTGATATAGTTAAAATATATTTTTATCTTACTAGAGTACTTAAGTAATCTATTTGATGCTGTATTTTGATTTAATTTAGATCAGCACTTATTTCAGCTGCACCTTATTCTGCCGTAGCACTGCATTCAAAAGGAAGAAAATCATTTGAATTAAGTAGTGATGTTTCCTCAGCTGAAATTCATGATGAACCTTTTCAAATTATAAGCAATCAACTTCTTGATTTGGTATCTGAATATTCAGTTTTAAACTTGGGTGATTGTTGTCAAAAAGTGTATGATTGTAAAGTGGTACTAACAATGACTCCTACAAAAATTAGAAATTTATCTTTAAATGACAATTCTTTTTGGCACCAAATTCGCCAATTTAAAATAACAGGTAGTCGTTGTCATTCCCTTTATACCTATTATATGTCTTCTAATAAATCTGACGGAAAATGGTCTAAAAAAGCAAGCAGTTATTTTTGGCCTAAATCATTTTCAAATAAATTTGTTAAGCATGGAATAAAGTATGAACAAGTTGCTAGAGTGTTGTATGCTGAAACAACTAAACAAAAAGTAATTCAATCTGGTTTCATTGTACACTACCAAACTCCTTGGCTTGGATATTCACCGGATGGTATAGTTTTGAATGACTCAAATGTTCCAATAAAATTATTAGAAATTAAATGCCCATACTTAGGAAGTAGCAAAAGTGTACCTGAGTTAATAAATGATTTGAAATATGTAATTAAAAACTCAGATGGTTCTTTTTCTTTAAACAAAAGGGATGCATATTATGCACAAGTTCAATTGGGACTTGTCATGTTAAATCTTGAAACTTGTGATTTTGTAATATATAATAGCTTAGAACATAAGTATATTATTCTGAAGACAGATATTGATTATGAGTATTGTAAGAAAATGTTATGCACATTAAAAATTATTTATTTTGAAAAATTAATACATGAAATTTGTAACATTGATATAGTTGTACAATAAATTTGTTTTATATTGTTCACCAAGTTTTTATGTTTTTAATATTATTTCCTCAAATTATTTACATTATAAAACTGGTTTTGATTTATTATGACATGTTGTGTAAATAATAACAATATTTAATATATAAGTACAATAGATAAATAGATATAGACAACAGTTAAGTTTAAAAGTAAATTATATTTTATAAAAAACTAATTCATAATAATTATAAGTTAAATTAATAGTTAGCTAACAAAATCCCTACCTAGGTTAAACTAATCAAACAGGGAATTTATCATTTGCAAAAATTGGGGTACTTAGATTGCAAATTCCACTTATGATTGTAATTATATCAAAACCTAAGTAATTGTGTGACCAAATAAATTTATTTTGTAGTATTTTATATACTTTAAGTCTTTGGTTAATCCTTTCTATGTGAACACGGGCACTAGCAATGTCTTTATTAAGTAATGCTTCAGATTTAGAAAATTGAATTTTATTTTTTAGGAATGGTGGCCGAATTATTTGTATGTTTTTTGACATACACAAGTCATCAATTAAAAAACCTTTGTCTACCATTATTGCATCAGAACTATTCATTTTTTGGATTAACCTACTTTGTTCAAATATACTTTTATCTGATGCTCTACCACCATATGGTTGACTTATATAAGTAATAAGCCCACCTGGTGATACTCCAATCAAAAATTTGAGAGTAAAAGTAGACTTATAATTGCTGTAAAGTTTGATGCGGCATGATAAACACTTAGGTTTTTGGATTGGAATTTCAGTGCAGTCTAATACTACTCTAGTGTTGGGGAACTTTTTGAAACAATATGGCATATTACTAATTATTTCTTCTTTAGAAGGCCAATAAATGGAACAACTTAATATTTTTGCTAAACATGGAATAAGTGATGAATATATTATACGACAAGATTCGGCAGTGACATTTTTAAAGAGAATAGATAAAACTACAAATGATAAATCTTGCCTTAACTTTAAAAATACCATAATTATTCTCTCTTTGTAGTTTAAATTATGCTTTCTTTTATCAGGAAATTCTGTTTTATAAATTTCAATAATTTTTTCTAATAGTTGAAATGTAGGTATTCCGGTCATTGTACTTAATTTTTTAGGAGAATTTATTAACGTGATAAATGGAATTTCAATATCTGCAATAGTAACTTGAGTTGCTGAATCCATAAATTCTCTATTACAATCAACTTCTTTGTATAACTGATTGACAACATTCATAACACTTTCACCATTGTCAGTATTACAGTTTTCAAAATCTGGTTCTTCGTGATCCTGTATTACAGGGCTGTCATAATCTAAAGCTGCATGACACTAAAACAAATTAGTAAGAAAATGATTAAGGAAAAATATATATACATATTACAAATAGATTAACCACTTCTGCTTTTTGTGTAGAATATATGTCACTTTTTTTTCTTTTCTTAGGACTAGGTCTTTTTTTGGGTGATGTATTATGAACACTTGATACTGGCAATGTTTGGGTCGGAATTGCAGTCATTAATAGACGTCTTTTTTTATTCATTGCACCTTCAAAAATATTTAGAGTATTTATTAAAAAAAAAAAATTAGAATAGTAGAATAAGCACTTACTTCGACAGAAAAAATCATTTTTGGTGAAGTGCTTTGAGCAGACTCTAAGGTTCTTTTTTTTCAAAGTTTCTTTTCCCATTCGTAATTTAATAGCCCACATCTGCCTTCTATCAACTAGATCATTATTACCAAATTTATTTGTCCATAAAACTTTACGTTCATTTTCTTTAGGGAAATGATGAAAGCTAATATTTGATGATGTAGAATATAAAGAATTACAGCCATAAACGGAACAATTCACATGGCTTTTTTTTATTTTTATCAGACATAGTAGAATAAAGATATAAAAAATATAAATAAATTATAATATATTCTACTATATGAATAATATTAAGAATATAATATATTATTAAGAAAAAAAAAAAATTATTAATTAAGTTTATTAATGTACTAATGTAGGTAGTAATGTGTAATAATGAAACTATTATAATAATAAACTATAATATTTATCCTACTCCGGATAGTTATAACTTTAACCACCAGAGTGCGTAACATTATCTTGTTTTCCGAATTGAATACTTTTTTAGATATTAGATATAACATTGACTTGTACACATTTATTAGAAGTGGTCAATTGTTTGTATAAAAGTTGATAATAATAAATAAAAATGATCACATAGTTTACGTTATACTAACAAAAAGCATTGAGTAAAAGTAAGATTTTAATGTAATATCCACTCCTTTCTATTATTTTTTTTTAGATATCTCATTAGTTAAATCCTCAGCCAAATTAATTGCTTCAAATAAGTCAATATTTTATCTTTGTAATGATTTACATAACACATATGTATGCTTAAAAATTTCATCAATAACCATTAAACTGACATTGAATGTTGTATCACAAAGCGACAGAAGCAATTGTGATGCTTTTGTGGAAGTCTCTCTATCAACCCAACCACTCATTACTTCTAATGAACTAATTACAGCTGATTGTAATTCTACATATGTTCTACAAATTGTATAAAATACATCAAAATTCGCTTCAAAAATACACTAAAAATTTATAACAACAGTCTCAAATGTTAGGGTTATTATGAAAATTACTGTTGCGAAAATTAAATTGTACGATTACAATAATTCTGTGACAACACTTCGCGCCATAATTATTAATCTTATCAGTCCGCGTTATCAGCACAGAATAAAACAATTAGTCGTACCTGGTCGTTGGTATAAATTAAACACGGTTTATACATTATAATATTATATAATAATATAATCTATAAGCGTTGTATATTGAAGATAATGGGAAATTAAAATACACTGTAAACCTACTATTATTATACAATTTACTAATAAACAATTGTGTAAATGTAGAAATTTCAATGGGAGGGGTCCGGACCCGACCCCCCCCCTCTTGGGTACACCACTGTAATAGACCTTATTATACGTTTGAACCCTGATTTAGATACAGATTCTCTAAGCTGGTAGAAAATATTCAATTCAGAGTTTTCAAAACTTATCTCAGTTAACAAAATATTATCTATGCATCCAAGGTTTATAATAAAACAGTCCTTTTTATCTGAAGACGATACTCAACAATTAATAAAAAACATTCCCATTTTTTAGTAAAATGATTGTACATATGTATTTAATTTGATATCATTTAATCGATTAAATTACAGTTTTCTTCATTTTTATTTAACTGTTAATAGAAAGCAATAAGAAAAAAGAAAGATATTCATGTTATTCATATTTTAATTTTTATCATTCTAATTATATTTTGTATATAGGCAATCTTTGTTATTGAAAAACTATTTCTTTTTCTTCTTCTTTTGCCTCGCCTTCCTCCCAACTATTTGGGGTCGGCCACCCTTGTCCTACACCTCCACTTTACTCGATCAATTACATCTCCTCTGCACACACCGACAGCCCTCATGTTATTCTCCAAAGTCTCCAACCATCTCTTTTTTGGTCTTCCTCTTCCTCTTTTCCCTTCAACGTCCATCTTCATAACCACTCTTACTGCATTCGTTTCCTCTCGCCTCATCACATGCCCAAACCATCTCAGCCTATTTTCACTCATCTTGTCCACAATTGGCGCTACACCAACACTACCTCTCACGTATTCATTCCTTATTCTATCTTCTCTTGTCACATCACTTAACCATCTTAGCATTCTCATTTCCGCGACACTCATACTTGGTTCTATTCTCCTGTTAACCGCCCAACACTCTGAACCATACAGCATAGTTGGTCTCACTACACTTTTATAAAATTTACCTTTCAGCCTCATTGGAATTCTCTTATCGCATAACACGCCCGATGCTTCTCTCCATTTCATCCACCCACACTTAATCCTATATTTTACATCCATGTCAAAGCCCCCGTCCTTCCGTCCTTTTGAACAAAAGATCCTAAATATTTAAAGCTCTCAAATTCACCTATCACAACACCATCTATTGTCAGTCGTCTCCTCATTCCTTCAACTTCTTGGTCTCTTTGTCTAAAATCATACTCTATATACTCAGTTTTATTTCTACTAATTCTCAATCCCTTTTCATCGAGGGCTAACCTCCACTCATTTACCCTATTATTGACAACTTTCAGGTTCTCTCCTACCAGAACTATATCATCCGCAAACATCATACACCATGGTATCTCACCCTTTATCTCCTTTAAAACCTCATCAATTACCACTGAGAACATGTAGGGGCTTAGAGCTGACCCCTGGTGCACACCTACTCCTACACTGAAACCTTCTGATACTTCACACCGATTCTTGACTCTTGAGACTCTTTGACTCTTGACTCTTTTCGTTTATTGAAAAACTATTTATATCTAGAAATTACAAATTTTGACTTTAGACTGTTTTTATTGTTTATAATTTATAAAATACTTTTTAATTATTTGTAATGAACCTGGAGCTTAAAAATGTAAGAAACTTAATTATATAATTTATAAGTGTAAACGATCAAATGATTTGTCAAATATTTTGAAAGTGTGCAAGCTTTTTTGACGTGTTTGTCAAACAAAGTAAATATTTGATATATTTGACAAACCTGTTTGATAGTGTGAAAAACGGTTTTAGTCAAAAAAGATCCCAGTTATCGCCTTGACACCATGGAAAATACAACGATGAATGGCAATGGAAATAGCGGCAATATTTCTAAAAAATAATTTCATTTATCGCTGTAGTAATACAGGTACTACATAATAACTTAAACTGCTACATATTTGTCCTAAATTTATTCCATTAACTCTATAATCAAAACGACTATTTGTAGAGTTATTTTTATATTCATATTGGGTAACGGGTTATTAATAAATATATTCAACGGGTATATAATTTTATTAGCATAAGCGAGGATTTTAAAGTATTAAAATTATTTTTTTGATTTGTTCTTGAACAACAAAAAGCCCTAAGATTTTTCCTTGTTATTGACCAGTTTATAAATTACGCTCAAATATCTATGTACAAATATAGACGTAATGTTGACGTTAATTTAGATATGATTTAATTTTTAAGTAAATAGTTAACGCTTATGCGTGCAACTACTGAATATGTACCTTAGTAAATAAAATATATTATTAACTAAATCTTCAAGTATTATTTTATTTTCTTCGATCATCCGTCTAAGTTGAACTATTGTGGTGGAAATTGCTAAAAAGATGGAGTCCGTTGGTAAAACAAATAATCATAAAAAATTAAAAAATAAGTCTTCGGTCACATAGTGTTTTTAAAATTTGACAATAGTTTTGGGGGGGGTCGGTGGTGGACCTTTTATGGGGGGCTAAACCCCCAAGCCCCCTAAATATCCGCCAATAACTCTAATTATAGTTAGGCAGGCGTGTAGCTAGGATATTTTTTAATTAACTTAATGCGTTGATATTTAATTGACTAGTTTTATTTGTTATCACAGAACTGATAAGTGTGATAACATTCGGACAGATCAGTTGACATTGTAAGTTTTACATTATTATCTATGGTTATTATGTCAATTTACGGTAGTTCATCATGATACTCAATAATGATGAAGTTATAAACGTTTATTCTTACGTACACGCCGAGTAAAAAGATTTCTAAAATCGTGCATAAAACGAGTTAACGATAAAACTTCACAGAACGGTTTATAATAATAATTAATGCCGTGTCCCAGCTTTAGTGCTTTACGTTATTGTTATCGTATATTTCGTTTTGATAAATATGTAAGCATCATGGTTTATGATGCATTTTTATCTTTATAAGACACGAGTAAACCTCGGCTGGGGGAGGGTATTACTACACCTGTAACACACCCCTGGCTACGCCTCTGTAAATAGGTACCATCGGCAATCATGCTATTTTCGACGAAAACGAATTGTTTTCATGGTAAGACGTAAGAAAAAAAAAATCAAAATAAAATTTGTGAGGAAATGAGATTATACGACGATGACGGTATTAAAATATAAATAACACGTCTAGTCAAGCCGTCGTACTTGGGAATTACTTCGCAGGGTTAACGATTTTTTACTTTTTATTCCGTTTCAAGAATAGCGAATAACGAGTACAGACGACGACCACATGCGTTACGAATGACAATTACGACAATCGTTCGGTGTTATCAATGTTTATTGCGTCGCGGGGCCGGAATGACTCGACTATGACGATATCTCAAAAGATATGCAGACAAGGACAAGGACAAGGGTAATGTGTTCGGTTTTCACGTGCCAGTCTAAGCGTCCAGTCGACTGTTGTCGTCGTTGTTGTTGTTGTTGTTATTGTTGTTGCAATAATCGTTGGTGGTGCGCAAGGTTGGCTGCACTGCGTCAACCGCGCTGTCCGTCGCCGTAGCGACGTTCGTGCGCGTCCTGCTACGCGTCTCACGTCTTGAACGTTGTTTCATGCATCCGTGTCTCCCTGACGGTCAACGGACACTCGGCGGCTATATCCCGTCCAGCGCTTCGCGTCCTTCGCCATTCACACCACCACCGTCGGTCAACAGTGTACCCTCGTAGTGCTTGACGCCGAAGTCGAACGTCGCCTTGCTGGATGTCAGATAAGATGTCCAAGCCTTCCACGTCTTCCGCACCGCCACCATCATACCTGGAGAACGTCATGACCACCAAAGGCGTCACGTTGCCCCAACCTCCCGACGACTCTGTCTCTGCGTTGTCGTTCAGCCCGGCCGAGGCCACGCAGAATCTTATCGTCGCCGGCAGCTGGGACAACACGGTGAGCGTCTCGCCCCGGTCGACAAACGTTCGGTGCCGTCCGCAATTTCTGGATGGTGATGACCTGTGGTGGTAAATGTTTTCCAGGTACGGTGCTGGGAAATCGATCCCAACGGCAATGGTGTGCCCAGGGCGTTGCAGTCCATGACCATGCCGATATTGGATGTGGACTGGAACGATCAGGGCAATCAGGTTTTCATGGCGTCTTGCAACAAACAAGTGCATTGTTGGGACTTGGCAAGCAATCAAACGATACAAGTGGCGGCTCACGATGCGCCCGTCAAGACTTGTAATTGGATCAAGGCTCCAACATACAATTGCCTCATGACCGGGTCATGGGACAAAACATTAAAAGTATCTAACTTACACGCTTTGCTTTACACTGCTTGTATTATTAATCTGATTAATTTGTTATATTTTGGCTTAAAACTTTTGTTTACCTTTTCAACAGATATCTATCATTAACTAGCCTAGTGTCCTGCCATAGTTAGCTGATTGTAGGGTATGTTGATCTAATTGATTGTCTTAATCGTATACAAAAGTCTAAACCATGGTGTTCAGGTCTAACAAACTATAGAAATGATATGTTTAATTTATTAATGTTTGTACTACAAACTGTGTCTTTGTAAATATCCTTTAATATTTTATTCTACATATTTCTTATCTTCTATTATAAAATTGTTTAATACCATTTACTGTTTAGTCTTATAACAGAAGTGTATTTGATTTGTGTATAGTTATTTTTCTGTGTAACCTATATTTCTCATTGTCGATACTCATAAAGATATGATTACCAATATTAATTAGAACTTCATTCTATGTATTTATACACGTATAAATATATTTTCATGACATTTTAAACCTTTTCAAAACAAATTTTATTTAAAACATTTTCATTTACAAACATCTTTTAGGTATGTTTTTTATTTTTATTCAAAATTGGTAAAATTTTAATTTTTTCCTACTGTGTACTTAATGTACTAATTTTTTATTTGCCCTTCTTTAATTTGAGTTTTTTTTATGTTATTTTATTGTGTACATATTTAGAACTAAATTCTTATTAAAAATGTTTAAAATGTGTAATATAAAATGTTATTTTATTAGACTATGAGCTGATAGTATTCTATTAATTGAAAAAATTATTGTTGTTATGATACAAATGTAATATACTAATTATATTTTATTTCTATTTTATATCTATATGTTTATAAAAATATCAAAAATATACCATTATATTGTTTTCTTTCCTAATCGAACAATATTTTTATTATTTTTGAGGCAGTTCATTAGTTTTGTATACCTTGAACTTATATGTAATATTTTCAAACACTTTCCAATAATTATGTGTTATTTGTTAGTATGTTTTCATTGTTTAATTTCTTTTATTGTTTATAATTCTGTTTCATATGATTTATGTATTATGTGTTAGTTTTTTTCCTTCTTTAAAAATTATGTGATTATTTTTGTATAGTATCTATTATGTTTTTAAGTTATCTAATATATTTTATCGAATAGTAAGTCTTATTCTTTTAAGGATAGCAAATATAAATTACATTTGAATAATATGTTTATACATACAGTAATAAATAATCAATTGTTTTTGTTTGTATAATTTATAAGATTTCATTAAAATAATTTAGAATAATTATTTTTTAAATTATGAAACTTACTAAATTAATATGATAGCATTTATAAACAAAAGTGTATTGAGTTTGAGCCTATGCCTTTTAAAATATTAAATAGTCTAAACATTAAAACATTAAATATTGGGTTAGTTGTTAACAAATAAATACAATACTAATATATATACAATGCTAAATAAATTGCTAATAAATACAATTTAACTTTTCAACTCATTTTTACACTGAATACCCATTAAAATATCTATTAGAACACATGAAAAATACTACAATCTCTTATCATATTTCAATTATCATTATCATTACTTTCCCATAAATTTGTATTCAAATTAAGAACCAAGATATAACCATTATTAGCAATGTCATTTAATACTGTTGGTGGTTGCATTGTTATCATATTTCTAAAAGTAGCTAGAATATTCTTATTGAATTGTTGTTACAACTACTTTTTTGTTGAGAAATTAAAAATATGTTTACAGTTGCATCTTTATGAGTACAATTAGTTGGCAAAGCCATATACATTATTATTCTAATACTCATAAATACCTATTATTATTGCATTTATAATCCATAATTATAATAATATATAGATATTAATATTAACAAAATTTAAAATATTTCTAAAGAGATATCTCTAATATGTATAGTTATAGAAGGAGTGAAGATCTAGTGATAACAATTTATAAAAAAAAAATGCTCATACCATGGTAGGCCATATATTTTGAAAGTTTAGAATGGATTATAAATTATGGATATATAGACAATAATAAATATATTATTTATTATTATATAATAATAATATTATAATATATACATATATATCAAAAAATTTATCAAAATATATGGCCCATCATGGCATAAACATTTTTATTTAAATTACTTACCTCACTTCTGCTATAACTATACATATTTGAGATATTTTTTTTAGAAATATTTTAAATTTTGTTCTACTCATAAATTAAACTTATTTTGTTAATGCACAACAACATGAATTGATTTGTTAAACATTTGTTATGCAGGATTATTATAATAGCTATACATTTTTTAAAAAGTACAAAAAGTTAAACTATATTTATTTATCTAGTAGGTGTTTTTAAATAAAGAATAATTTAAAGAATTATTCTAATTAATTTCAATAAATATTAAGGTATATTAATAAATAAATAAATAGTATATAGAAATAAATGTAATAATTTATTATTTATGAGATATTAAGGTATAAAATATTGCTTCATATGACTTTAGACTTGATTTAATTTTTATTTGTTTATATCAACCTATTTTAAATTTAAAAAATGCTTATTTCCTGCTTTTCTGATTATTTTTGCTTTTTTGCATATGTCTGCTTAATTATAAACTATAACCTAGGCCACTGCCTCTCCTAGATTTTTTTTAACTATTTATAAATATTGTTTATATTTTATTTTTCATAAAATGCCTTAAAAAAATCATAAAAAATAAGGCAAAATATCTCGAAAGTCAAAATTTTTTTATAATATTAAGATTTATTATTTTATTTTTTTTTGATTCAGTAATTAAAAAATTATAACATGAACTATATTTTTTTGTTTTAATATTTTTTTTATAATCTTTAATTTTATATTCAACACAGTTTCAAAATACGAGTATGTCTAGTACTTATCGTGTTCATGTAAAAAGAAAATTTAGAAATATTTGCTTGTTTTTGGTATTATAGAGATCATTTTTTTTTTTTTAATTAAATATTTTTGTTTAAATTTCTTGTTTTTAAATGCTTATTTGAGTGCTATTATTTATATAAGTATTGTTATTATTATGTTTGCTTAGTGAGTGAAAATTTTCGATTGTAATGGATTATATGACAGATGTTTTCTAGATATTTTTTCGTGTTCAAGGAACGTTTGACAAACGTTTTTGAATTGTTTGTTAGGTGAAGACAAAAACTTTAAATGTATTATCTAACCATAATTGTGTTTTTGAATATGTAATTGTTTGGTTGTTATATTGGTAAGTAAATGGATTTTAGTAAATCAAAATTAAGACGATAAGATTGATTGTTATAAAATTAATAGTGTATTGAAATTTTTGGCTATCTGCAGTTTTTTTAGCTGTTGAGAATGGTGATTTATGAATTGGAGTGATATTTTTAGAAATTGAATGTGCATTACTTGTCATATCCTTCCTTTAAAACAATTTTTTTAGTGAACTCACATGTAAAAGGTCAACAACTTCGTAAAATAAAGGTATTGCGGTTCTCTTAAAAAGTATTTTAGATTCATTGACATAGTCTTCAGCTAATAAATTACGAGAACCAGTTATCAGGTTAACAAGATAAATGTTACCTATATTATATTCCTATTTACATATTAAAAATATAACACATTTTAAATAATAATGAAAATAAAATAATTTATATCTTTTATTTTATTATGTTAAGTATATGTTAAGTTATATATTTAAACTTTTATTCTATGCTTTATAGCAAAAAACAGCAATGTTATAGAGTGATTTTGTTTCTTTTGATATTAACAATAACAAATTATAACTACATTTTTTGTAAACATTAATTTTCAAAGTTAACTGGTTTTTAAATAAGTATGTTAGTTTGGTCAGTTGGAAATTTTTTTTTACTTAATGCCATATTAGTGGTATTTTCAGAAACATGTTATAAAATGGGACAATGCATATAACAAAAAGATGAGATATAACAATAATAGGAAAAAGTAACTTGAAATATACAAGGTTAAATTAGTTAAATATCTATATATATTTTTTGAAAACATTTTTATTACATTTCTAATTTTTCATCCCAAACTTGATTGTATTTTATTTTTTTCATTGATTTAAATTTAATCCTACCAAATTAAACTTGTGACCTACTTTATATATTATTAGGTAAGATTAAAAAAGAAAAACAATTTAAAAATGTTTTTATCTGTTCTAAAATTAGCTGTTCTATACAAATAATTCTATATATGTGTTATAGATAAGTAGTAACAATATAATGTAATTGTATAATAATATAAAATTGCTTGGGTTTTGGGAAAACCATTAATCAGTAGAAAGCACATAATATTCTAAAATGAGTGCATTTTACTATACACATGTTTTTGGAAGAATAAAGATCAAAGTTTAAGGGCCAAACATGAAATAGGTGAGGGGCCAGTCAGCCTTTGCCGACCAGCCAACCGGGCCAGTCCGTCCCTGTGTTAGTATATGTATATATATAGTATATAAGTAGGTTAATTCCCAAATTCAAAAATCTTTTCAACTAAAATTCCATTTTTACTTCTTTTCTAACCAATGTACAAAATTTAACTACCAAAATATATAATAAAAAAAAATTAACCTCCATTGGTAATTTATTTTAGAAAACACAAATAAACATAAATCTGGACTACTTCTTGAAATTTTAATATAAATAGTACAAATATTAATTTCCGTGAGACAAACTAATATTCACTCTTTGTTCACATAACTAATAAAGTATAAAATGTATTCAATATTTCATATTTTTGTCATTAAAAATAAATTATAATTAAGGGTTTAATACTAATAGTTATTAATTAAGCAATTTTAGCTGCTCAGATTTTTCTATATCTAAAATTAAGCTTTAATTATAAGATACTAAATTCCTAGATAAAATATTATTCAATTTGATATCAATATAGTTCTATTGCTTTGTTAAAATTAGAAGAATAGTTACATTATGAAAATACTGTAATTATAGCCTCTATTTATATTGGTTATATTTTATTTTTAGTTTTGGGATTTAAGAAGTTCAAATCCAACAATGACTATTAATCTGAATGATAAAGTTTATTGTGCTGATGTAGTAAGTCATATTTATTTTGAAAAACATTTTTATTATTATTATTTATTTTAAAACTACAAGTTATCTGTCTATACACATATATATTTACATATAATTATAATATTCTATTTTATTTAGGACTACCCGATAGCAGTTGTTGGTACTGCCTCTAAGGGTCTATTGCTTTATAAATTGGATGGACAACCTACATTTGTAAAATCTATAAAATCATCTCTTAAATACCAACACATTTGCCTAAAAGTTTTTAGAGATGTGAAAACACAAATTCCTGCTGGTTAGTTAGGTAAAAAATAATAATATATATTTTAATTTATTAATGTTTTTAATTTTTAGGTTTTGGCTTAGGAAGTGCAGAAGGTCGGACAGCTATTGAGTATGTTGTGCAAAATACTTCAAAAGTAAATTTTACTTTTAAATGTCATCGTCGACCAATAGGGGCAAACCCTGATTATATTGATATATATGCTGTATGTAATCATGAACTCAAGTATTATCAAAGTAACTTAATAAAAAAATTTTCAGGTAAATGATCTGAAGTTTCATCCAGTTCATGGTACATTAGTGACTGCAGGTTCTGATTCTGTGTACTCTTATTGGGACATAAATGCTCGTTCAAAGTTGAAAAGTTCCGAACGACACGACCAAGCTATTACTAAATGTTGTTTCAACCTCAATGGACAAATATTTGCTTACAGTGTTGGATATGATTGGTCAAAGGTTAGTGTATTATAAATTCAGCATATTAAGTTATTAGCAATATATTTACAAAATTCATGAAAAAGTAGTTATTTTAGTTGGCTCTTTTTTTAGATAATATTGTGAAAATGGTTGAATTATATCATAAGTTGACGAATGACTGTTCTTAAAGTTTTATACTCATTCATGTATTTTAATTGATTTTCAGGGACACGAGTACAACAATCCATCTATAAAACCACAGATAATCTTAAAACCCTGTTTTGAAGATTCAAAACCTAAGGTTTCATAATTTAATTGTACATTTACTTTTAAAATTTAAAATTTTATTCAAAAATTAAATGAAATAAAAAGTATATTTTATATATATATATAAATTGTGAAAATAAAATAAGTTTAAAAGTGTATTATTATAATTACATTATTTAAATGTTATAAATATGAAATTAAGTTTGTATATTTATCGTAACTAATAATAATAATATTTGCAAGTGTAAAATTGAACTCATGAATATAATTTTTAATATTATTTTTGTGTTAAATTATATATTCTACTTTTTCAGTATATTTGTAGTATTAATTAACCTGGCCTGCTCAAACTATAAGAAGATAGTGTTTATTTTTTTCAAAATTTAACTGCTTAATTATTTATAAACTAATATAAACAAATGTTTAAGATCATTGATCATAGATATATAATAGTTTGTGGAAGTGCTGGGAAGACCCATTTCCCTATTGATGTTGATTTAAACAAAAAAAAAGATATATATTAGTATATATCGTAAATAAATGCTGTTATTATTATCATATTTGTGTGTGTGTGTGTGTGTATGTTTATATATATATATATATATATATATACAGGAAAAGTGATATGGCAAGCATTAGTGATGAGTAGAAGTGTCTTTTTGTTATTACTGACTATTCGTTTGTTTTCATCGCCTACTAATATACCTAGTACTACTTACTAAATATTCGACTATATTTTACACAACCTACTAATATACAGTGGCGGTTTTGATAAAATAATTTTTTTGATTCCCTTCACCATAGTTACAAATATCAAATAAAGAATACAATTTGGTTATGGTCCTATTAATTGACATATAACTTTCATTTTTTATTTTATAATTTAAATATTTAGTTTTATTGGAATCTTTATAAAGTAACAGGTCTCTGAACTATACTTACCTTTAACCATGTACATAATGTTATATAAAAATATAGTAAAAAGTCCATTGATTTGGCTATAATCTAAACAAAAAGATGAATAATAAATACATAACTGAAGTAATAAATTTAAAATAATTTAAGCATATTTTAGTGAAATTTTAATTAAAAAAAGGACATACAACTAATGCCAAGCTAGTTGTAAAAAAAATTTTTGTATGTAAAAATCACCATGTAGATTATATTTAGATTTACTTTAAACAATTTAACATGCAAAGTTCATGCTGACATAAAAAAAAAAAAAATCAATTAATAATTATAAAAAAGTTTGAACATTTTATATTGTGAAAATAATATGACATAGGTACATAACATAATCGTTGACACAAAAAAAAATCCAAGGGGGAGCGAAAGCCCCCTTCCCCCCTTAAAACCGCCACAACTAATATAAATAATTGTAAATAGTCGACTAAAATTGGTTTAATATTTTTATAAATAGATAACTGACTGATGACTGAATACCTACTACAGAATGCAGAGTTCTGAAGCAGAACTACTGACTAATTTTAAGAAATTAGCTTCCTTTATAGTCATTAATTTGTACCTCATAGAGCTAATCAAAAATAATCATCTGAAATGTATAGCCATAATGACACACGCATACACTATAATAAACAAAGGTCTTCAATAGAAGTAAATATTGTTACTCTGTGATTCTGAATATGTATAACAAATATATATAGGTTATTTTAAGAAATGACAAGATAGTATAGTATATACGTATTATCATATTTTACATGGATTTTCTGAAAATAAATAATTAATATCCTAAATGAGTTCTCAGTTATCATTCAACTGTCTTAATCTGTAGAGTTTTAACAGTTTTTGCTATAAAATGTTGTTTTATTTATAAGACAGTTTTATTTACCAAGTATCAGTATATTGCTTCATATGTGTTTAGTATAGGGTTACCAAATTTTATTTGAATAAAACCAGGACAATCTTTTTTTTTCATTTTTTTTCGTTGACTTTAGTATAAGTTTAACTCATATAAGTAACATTTTTACTTGACATTTTTAAATTATTTTCTAAAATTGTATTTTTACTCACTATATGAAATCGTGATATAAATAACTATATGATATATGAAAAGCTCGAAAATGTCAATCATTGGCTACAAGACTATCAGATTCATTTATCTTACATAAATTTCCTATTATTTATTATTTTATTTATCATCATTACTATACTATACTCCTATACTCCTTTAATACAATATTATATCATATTATATAATAATTGAAATGAATCTTTCACTAATATCCAATATTTGTCGTTAACGGTTATTTTACGTTATATTGTATACATAACAAGAAAATGATATTATTACATGCATTAGGGAAATTTTGACATTCTTGGAATGTTAAATTTTGATAGTTATTAGAGTATAAGATTCGAGAATTCAATCTTCATCTGATAAGTTTGGATGAGGTTTCAAAGGAGATACAGGGTGAGATACCATGGTGTATGATGTTTGCGGATGATATAGTTCTGCTAGGAGAGAACCTGGAAGTTGTCAATAATAGGGTAAATGAGTGGAGGTTAGCCCTCGAAGAATAGGGATTGAGAATTAGTAGAAATAAAACTGAGTATATAGAGTATGATTTTGGACAAAGAGACCAAGAAGTTGAAGGAATGAGGAGACAACTGACAATAGATGGTGATGTGATAGGTGAAATTGAGAGCTTTAAATATTTAGGATTTTTTGTTCAAAAGGACGGGGGCTTTGACATGGATGTAAAACATAGGATTAAGTGCGGGTGGATGAAATGGAGAGAAGCATCGGGCGTGTTATGCGATAAGAGAATTCCAATGAGGCTGAAAGGTAAATTTTATAAAAGTGTAGTAAGACCAACTATGCTGTATGGTTCAGAGTGTTGGGCGGTTAACAGGAGAATAGAACAAAGTATGAGTGTCGCGGAAATGAGAATGCTTAGATGGTTGAGTGGAGTGACAAGAGAAGATAGAATAAGGAATGAATACGTGAGAGGTCGTGTTGGTATAGCGCCAATTGTGGACAAGATGAGAGAAAATAGGCTGTGATGGTTTGGGCATGTAATGAGGCGAGATTAATTAATTAAAGGCTCTTTTACTAATTTTTTTAAATCATATGTATAATTAAATCTTACTGAACAATATGAAAATAACACAATATTTACAATATAAGTCTTTATAACAGCAGAAACTTTTTACAATTTTTGTATTAATTGTATTTAAATATTAAAATAATATTAATTTTATTTTAAGCATATTCGACAAAATCAATTTAAGAAGAACATTTTGATATTGATATTTGATATTTGATATTTGTTGTTTGTATTCCAATCAGAGTGACGCTTATGAAATTCTCATAATATTAATGATGTTAATAACTGCGTTAGTTAAAAAAAAAAAATTATTTTTCGATCACGCCTCAATAATTTTAATTTGTAGAATCGACAAACTGATCTGTATACATTCACAAAAAATTGGGCGTGCACCACAATTTGGATCATCAAAATTTGATCGGATGAGCCATCACCGTTTACGACGCTCTTAAAAACCGACAGTGTATGCGACACAAAATACCACTTACACTTATATTATATATAATATTAACTTATATTTTAACTTAACTCTTAAACTTATATTATTGAACACAGATATAAGATATATGTTTATAAATATTCTTTATTCAATAAAAATTTTGTACACATTTTATCATACAAATAAAAAAAAAAATTACATAGATTTTGATAGATTTTCGGAAAATGCGTTTTACAAAGTTTCGAAATTCAATTACTACTCAATACAAATTTCATGGTTAAAAATTAAAAGCAAACGGCTTAGATATTTTTTGAGAATATGCGATTTTTACTCTGACAAAATTCAATTAAAATTTAATATGTAATAAAAAAATTATTACATAATAATTACATAACACTTAAGGTTGGGAAAATGCTTACGAGCCGACCAATTTTTCATATATCGTTCAGATATTTGGTAAGTTTATTCAATTATCTGTCTTTAAAATTTCTTATTAAACTTATCATTTGAAGTTCATTTTTAAGATCATTTTCGTTATCGTTTTCATTATCGTTTTTTACTACACCACTCCCGTAGTAGTTCATATTACTCGCGAATTCAAGTGTTAAATTAATACATGAACCTATACTTCAATGGTTAGTATATACTATAATATAAATAATATATATATACTATAAAGTACCTGCAGCATTAATATGGTCTTTGTACTACATTAATTAGATTGGCACGCCAAAATTATAATAGGCTAATTATATTAAGCATTTTTTTTTTTTTTTTTTTTTTTTTTTTAATAATATTTTCAATTATTATACTTATAAAATATAGCAACAAAATTTTGTAAAGAAATTATAATCGTAAAAAAATGTAACAAGTTTTTTAAAGTTTTTTGACATTTTATGTCTTTTCTTTGGCACATAGAATCGAAAAGCGTTACCGAAAAAGCGTCACAGAAATTTATGGAAATTTAGCAAAACGATGCATCGACGGCAAAAAACACGCGGTCACCCATCCGACACTTGCAACACACCATGGTGTGTAACAATTACCCGGTTTAGTGTTAACGTCATCGACCACTCCGCTACACCACGCTCCATACTTTCATTACGATTGTGCATATATTTAAGTATAACCGAATTTGAACGACTCTCTCATCATAAATTACACACGCATGCTGAACGCTGTCGCGAATTCATCCGACGTGCACGTTCTAATTCAATTGATGCTCTCAATCTGTGCACGTTGAATGTTCAATCGTTGCGCGCACATGGGCTTGATCTAACGTCAGACTTCGTCATACCGTCTTGTGGATTACTCTCGCTATCCGAAACGTGGCTATCCAACGCCGAGTGTAAAAATTTTAAACTCGAATCCTACAAGATGATATCGCAGTGTAAACGCGACAACGGCAAAATGGCTGCTGATGTGGCGATGTATGAATGTGCAGCGGATACCCACTCACTAAAGACAGAATACCGTCCATTGATCTGTATTAACAAAGAGAAAACAGGACTCGAAGAAGTAGACGTCTGCAGTACAGACATTGGTGACATGTGCAATCATAGACAATCATGGGGATATAAAACACTTACAAAGATACGCCTATATATAAAACAGTGTATCTACCAAGAATTACATACGGCTCCATGTTCTGGAGCGATGCTATAAGTACAAAAAAAGATATATCTCAAATGAATACCGCTCAAAGAAGAGCACTCATAGCAATCACAAAGGCATATAATATTGTATATTGTTTATATAATATTGTCCAACAAACGTACAGACATGTATGATATGTACATCACAGGAAAAGGACCACGATTGGAAGAACTCGAGTCAAATCCAAAATGTGTGAACTGCGGAAAAAATGAGCCGTCTAACCAACTTGATTGCCTCTCACGATTGAGAGCAATAATACAAAGGTGCAAGAAGACTAACTATGGAACATAGTGGCGGTTCTGAGGGTGAGGCAAGTGAGGCGGCGCCTCACCTAAAATTTTGTAGGAAATAATACTCTAAAAGTATGGTTCTTGGCTGACCGATAGCACACATTTCGCTTAAAAATAATACAATTAAATGCAGCGAGAAGTCAAATAGTAAATGACGAACTC
Organism: Sipha maydis; assembly: GCA_034509805.1. Taxonomy (NCBI): domain Eukaryota; kingdom Metazoa; phylum Arthropoda; class Insecta; order Hemiptera; family Aphididae; genus Sipha; species Sipha maydis. The sequence continues at coordinate 73,740 of JASXSY010000872.1, read as the reverse complement.
CTGCACTATAGTCGTAAAAATGAAATAGACATAATAATAATACAAGAGCCTTATACAAGAAACCATAAGCTCGTTAGACTGGAAATTACTCCATAATTACAAGATCCCCAATTGGTCGGGGTTAGAATAGACCATCGGTTGTTCCTTCCTGTCGTAAGAGGCGACTAAAAGGGACTTGTAGTAGGGTAGCAGCTATTATAATATTGGGTGAAGATTCATCATCTACACGCCAGACAGCAACCAACAGATACGGGAAACTGTACGACTGGTGGCTGCACTGCGAACGGGAAACCACCGTATTAATATCCCAAGTATCAGCAATCAACATGTCTTCTTCTCAATATAAGAGGGAAGACTGAAGATTGCTGCAAACCAATCTACGGATTGAAACCATAGAGAGAGAATATTTCGTTAACGCAACGGAAATATTACGTTGTGTCTCTTAACATGAAATAATGAGTATGATTCATTTATAATTTATATTATATACTAGCTAAATTATCCGGCCTCACCCGTGTCTAATTTTTATTTCATTAAAATAAAATTCTTAAATCAACAGAAATTGTTGCGTTTTAAAAAAATATATTTGACTTAATGATATCAAGTGTTAAATAGTAGTAGTTGTTGAATTTTAAAGACAAAGAAAAATAATAATTGTATTAAAAAATTCTATCATCTATATATATAAAAATGGAGACAAAAAATTCGAAATTGCATCAGTTGAGAACGGCTGGGCCGATTTGGCTCAATTTTTTTTTAAATGATAGAGAATGTCGGGGAGCGGGTTTATAGCATAAATTATAGACCTAATTAGCCGCCTCAAATTCGACAACATGTTAATATAAGAAGAAGAAGTTCAGATGTAGCCTTGAATCGCGCTGCTTTCGAATACGATTCCGCAGTGTCTTACAAAGATCTTTTGTGTGTTGATATCGGCTCATTATATATCGTATGCCAGCATTGCAAGGCATTGAAGTTTCGATTGGAAACTTGAATTTTATTATCAATCTAGACTTTATTTGAAGGCGTTAAGTTCACCGGGTCAACTTAATTTAAAAAAAAATTTAGGCAAAACAACGTTTGCCGGGTCAGCTAGTTATTTATAACTTATTTATGAATATTTACAAATTATACGTAGTTGCCCAATCCAAATATGGCTTAAGTCAAAACCTCTTGGTACACCACATTTAGAGTTATATTTTGTGGTGCATAAACGTACAAATGGTAAATAAAATATAATATTTGTAGTTAAATAATTTAGGGAAATACAACACAAACGCGCACAGTTTACTGATTACAGTCGCAGCACTAGTCATGAAAGGAGGACTAGTTCCAGGTTTTACCATATCGTTTATCAACCAAAGAATAAGATCTTACGATAGCGTCAAATACTTAGGAATATAGTTTAATATGTATTGTTGCTAACGGACGTGTTTTATTGAGCTCCCGTGAGATCGTCGTTTTCGTCGGGAAAAAGTGAACAGTTTTTTACGCTGAAGACACCAGTGGATTCGTCTCGAGAAGCTGCATTCTCCCATACCGACTTCGAGGTAATCGAACCAAGGGTTGAGAAGCCACAGCCGAAACAAGGGACAACACAGGTCAGATATATATTTTTCCATAGTGACAGAACGGATAGGGCTATTACTCCTATCTGGACGGACCTATAACTTTGGAATTTACAGGGAGTAAACAATACAATACCTCGGACTATCAAAAGTCGCCTGGGGTCTAGACCAAGACCACCAAGTGCAAATGAACCACAAAACATAGTCAATAATGTAGAATTTATTACCGTTACAAGAAAAAAGAACAAAAGACAACGTTCCAGAAAGCTAATTGAAAAAGCAAAAAAGGAAACACCAGATCTAGGTTACATTGTTAAAAACACAGAGAGTAAGACATCTCTGGAATTGAAAAAACAAGCTTATTTCGAGATATTAAAAAACAACCCAAGACCAAACATAATAGTGACAAATACTATCAAAAGAACGGAGACATTTATATTAAACCGGCCGATCGAAATACAAGAGAAGCCTTGCTCAAAAGTAATCTCGATGTCGTTGAACAAAAAACATTGAAACCAAAATTATTGGTATACAATGTTGACAGCGATTTAACTGGAGAAGAAGTCGTTGAGGATCTCATAAGTCTCAACGCTGAACTTAGAGATACCGAAAAAGAAAAATACAATGCAATCAACAAAAGATCTCCACAGGGACAATCATCTTCCAGAAAAGTATCCTGGTTACTGGAAGTTCACTCGAGTATATACTGGTCAACGGACGATTCTTCATCGGCATGTCGTATTGTAGAATCCAACCCTACGACCAAGTTACCAGATGTTTTATATGTCAAAGGCATGGACATATTGCAAAGTATTGTCCTACAAATATACAGACATGCATGATATGTTCATCACAGGAAAAGGACCACGATTGGAAAAACTGCAAGTTAAATCCAAAATGCGTGAACTGTGGTAAAAAAGAGCCATATAATCACCTTGATTGCCCTTCACGTTTGAGAGCAATAATACAAAGGTGCAGAAAGACCAATTACGGCACAAACTCAACATGAACCATCTAAAAATAATACAAATAAATGCAGCGAGGAGTCAAATAGTAAATGACGAACTCCTGCACTATAGTATCAATAACATTCATTGCCTCGAAATGATTAAAGTATTACAAATTAACATAGATGGCAGAAGGGAGGCACATGATCTCATGGAAGCCACCGCCAACCAACTTGGGATCGACATTCTGGTTATTAGTGAACCAAGACACTCCAGAAGCGAAGAGGAGGGATGGTTCAATGACGCTAGCAGCAAAGCCACAATCGCAGTACTTAATAATAAGATCCCTATAGACAAGATAGGCTCAAATAACGAAAAAAAGTCCGAAACCACAAATTAACTTAAATCCGTCCAGATAGGGTTGGTATATGGGGTTTGGAGGATTTTAACATTATAGCACAACAAGCAACTATTGAAAATGGATGAAAGAGATAAACAGGGTACGTCAAAAGTGACAAAGCCCAGAAAGACAACAACAATTAAGAAAAACAAAGAACCCGTACCTACTCAACAATCGGAGTCGGATAGTGAATCCGGTAATGAAATGGAGCGGGCACTTGAGAACGCTATAAGAAAACAACAATTGGAAAAACGAAAAGAAAAAGAAAAAGAAAAAGAAAGAGAAGCAGAAAGAGAAAGAGAAAAACAAAAACAAAAACAAAGAGAAGTTTTAAAATCAAATTGCTGCGAAAAATGCACAAAATGCGTTAAAGAGACAAACGATACTATGATAAATATTTGTACAGTTATAACTAATCTGCAAGACCTTCACAATCAGATTACTTATAAACATGGAGTTGATAACACTACAATGGCAAAACTTGGAGAATCAATAATTTATCTAGAAAACCTAAAACAGAAGAATATAAGAAAGGAAACGGATGATTTAGAGATACTAAAAATGAAATTCGACCAAATGGAGAAAAATATGGAAACATTGATTTCTAATAAAATTGAATCCATCATCTCTAATTCACGCGATGAAGCAAGGGATCTTAAGAATACCATAGAGAAACTTAACAGAACCAAACAAGTAAAAAATACAGAACCTCGGACGATCAAATCCCGCTTGGGATCTAGACCTAGACCGCCAAGTAGAGTTGAACCAGAGAATAATAATAAAGAAGATGGTTTTGTTTTAGTTACAAGAAAAACTAACAAAAAACAACGTTCTAAAAAGCTTATTGAAAAAGCAAAAAATGAAACACCGGAACTAGGATATATTGTCAAGAACACAGGGAGTAAGACATCTCTGGAACTAAAGAAACAAGCTTATTCAGAGATACTAAAAAATAATCTGAGACCAAATATAGTAATGACAAATACTATTAAAAGAACAGGAGACATTTACATTAAACCTGCCAATCGAAATACAAGAGAAGCTTTGCTCAAAAGTAATCTCGAGGTAGTTGAACAAAAAACATTGAAACCAAAGTTATTGGTATACAATGTTGATAGTGAGTTAACCGGAGTAGAAGTTGTGGAGGATCTCATTAACCTCAACTCCGAACTTAGAGATACTGACAAAGAAAAATATAATGCAATCAATAAAAGATCGCCCCAGGGACAAATATCTTCCAGAAAAGTATCCTGGTTACTGGAAGTCCACCCGAGCATATATAAAAAACTTGTCAACGGACGATTCTACATCGGTATGTCGTATTGTAGAATCCTACCCTATGACCAAGTTACCAGGTGTTTCATATGTCAAAGGTATGGACATATTGCAAAATACTGCCCGACTAACATACAGACATGCATGATATGTTCGACACAGGAAAAGAACCACGATTGGAAAAACTGTAGTTTAAATCCAAAATGTGTGAACTGTGGTAAAAATGAGCCATCGAATCACCTTGATTGCCCCTCACGCATGAGAGCAATTATACAAAGGTGCAGAAAGACAAGTTATGGCACAAATTCATCATGAATAATTTAAAAATAATACAAATAAACGCAGCGAGGAGTCAAATAGTAAATGACGAACTCCTGCATTATAGTACCATTAACAAAATAGACATAATACTAATACAAGAACCCTACACTAGAAATCATAAACTCGTTGGATTGGAAATTAATCCATTCAGAGTTATATGTCACAAGGGACAATACATAAAGGGTAGAGAAAGCATTACTACATGGACAGCTATCGTGGTGTTAAACCCAAAATTAGAAATAGTAGCACTACAACAATATATGAATAAACATTTCGCGATTGCCAATATCGGAATAAATGGAACAAACGTCGTACTTATATCAGCGTACTTCCAATTCAGAGAACCCACTATTCGATTTACCACGGAATTAACAAACATCATAGAAAAAATAGGTCTCGACAAATCAATCATAATATGTGCAGATGTAAATGCGTTCTCTACAATGTGGGGAAGCAAAAACACCGATCACAGAGGAATTTTTGTCGAAGATTTTATAACAAGAGAAAATTTAAAAATAGAGAACCAAATTCCACACAATCCTACTTACTTAGGACCTAGAGGAAACACTTGGATCGACATAACATTAACCAACTTGTTGACAGATCGTATAAAAGAATGGAAAGTAATAGAACAACAAACCACAAGCGACCATAACATTATAAGTTTTACATTGCACATAGAATCAAACACTAATGCAAACAATAATACAAACCAGAGACAAAAAAGATATAATGTTAAAAAAGCAAAATGGGATATATTCACAAAAACCCTTCAGAAAGAGACTAATAAAAATGAAATCACAGGAGATATAAACAATATGATCAAACAATTAACAAAAAATCTGATCGTATCGGCCGACAACTCCATACCAAAAACTAAAAGAAATTTAAAGATTAAACCTCAATGGTGGACACCCGAATTGGACGAAAAAAGAAGATATATGAGGAAAAAACAAAGACTGTACATTAAAAAATGTAACAGTAATAATCCAGAAGAATATAGACAAGCATATAATTTTGCCAGAAACCAGTACACTAGTCAATTACGAAAAGAGAAGTTCAAATCATGGAAAGAATTTACAACCGAAGGAAAATAAGACATTTGGAGGAAAACCTTCAAATGGATTAAAAAGGGTACCATTACACAACATGTACCAACTTCGGTGAGAAAAACCGATGGAAACTTTACCACTACCGTCGGAGAAACATTAAAAGAGATAACAGACACATTAATACCTACAATCGACGGAGAAGATTCCAGAATAGTGATAGAAAGAACGAACTATACACTTGAGCGTAATGTCACTAAAGAAGAAGTGAAAATTGCACTCTGGAGAATGAACCCTAATAAAGCACCAGGATACGATAACCTAACTGGAAAAATTTTGAAAAAAGCATGGCATCAAATATCTGATGATCTAACATTGATTATAAACGAATCAATGAAAAATGGAACATTCCCGCAACCATGGAAAAACGCAGAACTAGTGATAATTCCAAAAGGATCCGATAAAGATTTATCACTACCAAAATCTTATAGACCAATTAGTCTATTACCGGTAATGAGTAAAATATATGAACATTTATTGTTCATTTTTTGCACATTTTTTTTTTTTTGTATGTGCACAGCTTTTATATAATACCTTGAAAAATGTAATGTTTATCTTCAATAAACAATAAACGATACGGAGGATGAGGGGGAAGGACGACCCAACCATGGGTGTAGTACCCCCCTCTTCCGCGCCGTGATTTAACACAAAAAAAAAAAAAAAAAAAGGCTCAAATAACGAAATAGGTTTTCGCTGGGTACAGATCGGAGGAGTGACAATATACGCCTGTTACTGGTCACCCAATACCGAATTCACCCAATTTATCGACTTCCTCGACAGACTAGAGGCTAGCATTAGAACAACAAATGGCACAGTCATAGTCGCTGGAGACTTTAATGCTAAATCACCGGAGTGGGGCGATCATCGCGAAGACGCGAAGGGACGAGCTCTGACGGACTGGGCAGCCTCGTTCCATGCAATCGCGGTGATAAGCCGACATTTTCCAGAGTCTACAATGGTGGCATATCAAGGTCACACATCGACATCACATTCGTAACTGAAAGCAGAGTACAACTAGTACGTGAATGGAAGGTCTTGGACGAGTACACCGGATCACTTCACAGATATATATCCTACGAAATATCGGCATCGGCCAAAGAGCCAAGTCAACAAGACACCATTGCTACATGGTCATGGAGAAAGTATGACCACACTAAATTACAGAGCTTCCTATCCGGGTCGAACTTCAAAATAGTCGGACCTACAGCATCATTGAGTGCGAAAGAAGTAGGAATATACCTAGAAGAGGCATGCAACAGCTGTATGCCGCGAGGAGAGTACAAAGGAAGAAAGAAACCTACTTTTTGGTGGTCGCAAGAAATCGCTGATCTCGGGAAGGACTGTTTAAAAGCAAGGAGAAAATACAAGAGAAGCCAATATCGCCAGAATAATACGCAAGAATCAGACTACGACAACTACAAGGAGACAAAAAAAGAGTCTAAAGAAAACTATCAGGAAAAGCAAAGAAGCTGGTTGGAAAAATCTATGCGCACAAGTAGAAACGGATCCCTGGGGCCTGCCTTACAAGGTAGTGGCCAAAAAGCTAATGAGCAGAAGACCGACCCCGGGAATTCATCTTCCTGGTAGGCTGATATCCATAGTCGACACATTATTCCCTCAGGTACCAAAAATCAGATGGCCAAATATGCCTGCGGAAACGAGGTTCCCAGAGATAACGAACGCAGAGGTAATAGAGGCCGGCCGAAAAATACCTACGGGTAAGGCTCCGGGACCGGACGGCGTACCAGACTTGGTGATCAAACAAATATCAACCATCAAACCAGAAATACTCAGGGACCTGTTCAACGCATGCCTGAGAGAGAGTACGTTTCCGAAAGAATGGAAAATAGCAAAACTGGTGTTGATTCGTAAAGGAGACAAGCCATTGGATAATCCTAAGTCGTACACACCTATTTGCCTGCTGAATACGATTGGCAAATTTTTTGAACGCATTATCAAAACACGTATAGAAAACTACTTAGAGTGATCTCAGGACCTAAACACCAGACAGTTTGGATTCAGAAAAGGGCGTTCTACCATAGACGCAGTGCAAGAAGTAATGAGTATCGTAGAAAAAGCCACAACAGGACCACGGTATAGAAGAAAGCTCTGTGCCGTGGTAGCCCTAGACGTGGTTAATGCCTTTAACATGGCTAAATGGCACAAGATAGAAGAGTCCTTACATAATACAGGAATTATAAGGAGCTACTTAAGTGAGAGAGAGCTCCAGTACGATAACGGCGGAAAAAAGGACATAACATTTGGCGTACCGCAGGGATCGGTGCTAGGGCCGGTCCTATGGAACCTAATATATGATGATCTGCTTCAGATACAAACAGGTGGCAATCATCATGGTATATCATCTTCTACATTGGTTGCGTTCGCCGACGATGTGACGGTGATAACTACAGGTCACAAGACTGAAATCCTACAAGAGGTTACAAACAATGCGCTCACAGCAGTCGCAGAATGGATGGACATGGCAGAGCTTTCACTGTCTGTAGAAAAGACAGATGCCATTATTCTTACAAATAAGAGACGCTATGAGAGACCAGAGTTCAGAATACGTGGCACGAGTATGCAGATAAAAGATCAAATTAGATATTTAGGAGTGGAACTTCACAAAATTCTCGGGTTCCGTGCACATCTCGTATCGGCGGCTTCAAGGGCGCAAAGCACATCACAGGCATTATATAGAATAATGCCGAATGTAGGGGGCTCAGGCCAAAAAAAGAGACGCCTACTAGCTACAGTGGTACTAAGCAAGTTACTATACGCGGCACCAGTTTGGTCGTCGGCTCTTGTGTTCAAGAGAAACATCCAAACTATACTTAGACCTCAAAGAACCATTGCGCTACGGATAGCGATGGCATACAGAACAGTATCGACAGCGGCGATCATGGTAGTGGCCGGAGTTATCCCCGAACACTTCCTTGCGTGGGAAAGGAAAAGGAGATATGAAATTAGGAGAGATCCTAATAAAGCGGCGATAGAGAAGGAAATACGCGAAGAAGTTTTTAAGAAATGGCAGACAGAATGGAACAATGAAACTACGGGAAGATGGACCTGGAGACTAATCAGGGATGTTAAGAGCTGGTTTAACCGCAAGAGTGGAACAGTTGACTTCCATCTCACACAGATGCTAACTGGCCACGGATGTTTTAGATATTATCTGAACCGTTTTGGGAAATTGGAAGACCCTAGTTGCATTGACTGCCTCGTAGCAACAGACGACGTCGAACATGCAATATTCGGCTGTGACCGATGGAGGACAGACCGAAGGACACTGGAGGAAACATTGGTTCAGGAGCTGCGACCGAAAACGATCGTGGAGTTGATGATGAGTGGCCTTGACAAATGGAAGCTGATTAGCAATTTTATCAACAAACTCCTTTCGAGCAGAGAAGAAGAGGAACGGATCAGGCAAAGAAGAAACCAAAACTACTGAGTTAATGTCATGTAAGGCAAAAATTTAGAGAGATAGGGCCCTCTTTTTTTTTTTTTTTGTATATGAACAGCACACTAAACTGCTTTATATAATACCTTGAAAAATTTAATGTTTATCTTCAATAAACAATAAACGATACCGAGGATGAGGGGGAAGGACGACCCAACCATAGGTGTAGTACCCCCTCTTCCGCGCCGAGATTTAACACAAAAAAAAAAAAGTATCAGCAATCAACATGTCTTCTTCTCAAGATAAGAGGGAAGACTGAAGATTGCTGCAAACCAATCTACGGATTGAAACCATAGAGAGAGAATATTTCGTTAACGCAACGGAAATATTACGTTGTGTCTCTTAACATGAAATTATGTTTATGAGTATATTCATTTATAATTTATATTATATATTAGCTGAATTATCCGGCTTCGCCCGTATGTAGTTTTTGTTTTATCAAAATAAAATTCTTAAATCAACACAAATTGTTGCGTTTTAAAAAAATATATTTGACTTAATGCTATCAAGTGTTAAATAGTAGTAGTTGTTGAATTTTAAAGACAAAGAAAAATAATAATAGTATTAAAAAATGATTCTATCATTATTTATAACTTTTTTATGAATATTTACAAATTATACGTAGTTGCTCAATTCTAATATGGCTTAAGTCAAAACCTCTTGGTACACCACATTTAGAGTTTTATTTTGTGGCGCATAAAAGTACAAATGGTAAATAAAATATAAAATTTGTAGTTAAATAATTTAGGGGTTATTTAAATAACACCACACAAACGCGCACAGTTTACTGATCACAGTCGCAGCACTAGTCATGAAAGGAGGACTAGTACCAGGTCTTACCATATCGTTTATCAACCAAAGAATAAAATCTTAGATAGCGTCAAATACTTAGGAATAAATATTGATACGGACATTAGAAATAATTCGAATGATTTATTCTCTAGAATGCTTGCCTCAAGTGGACAATCATGGGGATATAAAACACTTACAAAGATACGCCTGTATAAAACAATACCAAGAATTACATACGGCTCCATGTTCTGGAGCGATGCTATTAGTACAAAAAAAAAAGATATATCTCAAATGAATACCGCTCAAAGAAGAGCACTCATAGCAATCACAAAGGCATATAACACCACTTCGACAGATGCATTGCAAGTAATAGCAGGACTAACACCATTAGATCTTGTTATCAAACAAGAAAGCTGCAAACAGAGGAAAAGATGGATAGAACAAAATATAAATATGAACACCGAAAAAGAAAAAATATTAGAAAAATGGCAACAAAGATGGAATGAATCTACAAAAGGAAGGGAAACATACGAATAGATCCCGGACATCAAATTCAGACTGTCCATTCCATTAGAAATAGATCTATATATAATACAGTTCTTTACAGGACAAGGAGACTTTAACGCAAAACTTCAAACATTCAATCTCAAAGAAACCGGAAATTGCGAATGTGAGGAAGATTATGAGATTTCCGAACACGTACTGTTTCACTGTAAAAGGGTAGAACAGTATAGGATTCAATTAAGAGACAAAATCACAAATAAAGGATATAACTGACCTCCACTAAAAAACCAGATACTCGAAAACAAAGATACATATGAAGCGTTAAGAAGATTTGCAAAGGAAGCGTTAACGGATAGAACAGACAGTTGTTTCGCGCACGAACGAAAACCAAGATAACACTTTTCCTGTCGCCAGGGAATAGAATATGGGGACAGCGACCCGGCTCGTCGTAAGAAACGACGAAAGGGGATGGCCCACCACTAGCCGGTCTACCCATAGACCAAAATAATGGAAGATCCTCTAAACCGGAGTGTCGGGTTGATCAACCAATATCAACTTAAACCTATTGGTACCACGGGAGAGGGAAGCCCCATCACTCACCGGACCGGCTTGCCGCTCCGATGTGTGGTGCCCCTCAAGGTTGAGGTGCCTACCTCGGCTGCAACGTGGTGGTTGTGGGACCGACGCAAGATAGTAACAAACCTCTACCCAAAGGGAAACCGAAAAAACGGGGGGATTCGTCCTCACTTGGGTCCAAAAGGGTACGGCCTCGGCCGGTGCTGGTGGTCCACAGACGACACTGAGCTCCCGCTCCGGACTCCAAGCTCCGCGCGGTGTTCCACTCTCGAAAATGTGGGACGCTGCGTAGATCGGGGAGGGCGGACCACGCGGTAGCTCAGCCCTACCGGGACCCTACAGTAGCCATTTTTGATTATAGACACTTAGAACTTAAGAGTAAATACAAATATAATAGTTATAATAGTAATATAAAAGTCACATTATTCAATTTATTTTGGAACATTTTAAATAAATCATTTTATTATAATTCATTTGCTTACAGCATATTCACATTGCACACACACACACACACACACCATATACACACAAAAATACGATGCATTTTAAACACTTAGTAGCTATTATTTTGCGTGAATTTGTCGGTCAAAAGCTGGGAAAAATTACAAGCGAAGTCAATCCTGGTGACATTTTATGGTACGTGAACACTTTACGAAATAATTTGGAGCGTGGAAGTGTGGCTGAAGTGCATATTTTTTATTTTATTTCAACGTCCAGCGAATTGTCCGACTATGTTGCTTGCTGGGTTAAATGAACTAACATTAACTAACATTATTATCAATGCTATTTGATGGTTACAAATGCATTGACCAAAAGTTCGATAAAAAATATTTTTAACCATCCAACAACAAGCGAAACGGATGGCGATTATGCAGCACGGATGAAGATGTATTCAATCCAACTGACACCGCATTGAATGAAATCTATTCAGTTTTGCATAACTACAACAATCCTTTACACCCGCGGATACAAATGTTCGACGATGCAGGCGAGCTGCAGAACCTATGTACGGAGGGTTATCACCGCCTAGAAGGAGAAGAAGACAAGAATTGTGTGAAAATGTCGATATGAGAGAATTACCAAAAGCGCCTGCTATTGTGGATTCTGACGAACTTAGTTTTTGACGCCATGTCAATACGTAAAAAAATTATTTATGGCGAAAAAAAAGACAAATTTTTAGGTACAGTGATTTTGGAGGTATACAGGTTGAGGCACATGATAACCCTGCAACCGAAACATTAGTTTTTATGTTTGTTAGTCTCAATGGCAAATGGAAATGGCCTATTGGCTACTTCTTACAATCAAAAAGTACAACATCAGTACAAGCAGGATTAATAATATTAATATTAATAGCAATTATAATGGCAAAAATAGCAGGAGCTAGAGTGTGGGGTGTAATTTTTGATGGTACGACCACGAATATATCTACTATGACACACTTAGGATGCAAAATTAGTGGCTTGTATGATGAAATTGATTGGAAAGTAAGGTTATAAAAACAAATATAATTTAAATAGTATGTAATTCAAACTATACCTATGAGTTTGGGTAGATCTATAACTTAACAACAGTTCAAAAGTAAAGATGGTGCTATTGATTGGACATATCTCAAAGATTTAAATAAAGGTAAGTGTAGTATTTTATAAAGATTTATTATTTATAATTAAAAATGTATAGTTTTCGTCTAACAAACCACAAACCAGATAACGCGGTACCTATAATAGTGGAGTACGAAATTAATTTAATTAATTATTTATTTATTATTTTGTTTTCGCGAGATATAAACTACTACGTAAGATTTGTAGATACGAAAAAAACATCTAAAGTTATGTAAATAAACTTACATAATAATACAATAAATGTGAAAAGAAGAATATTCTTTTAAATCTTTTTTATAAATTTCAAAACTTATGAAATTTCTCCAAAAGGATTGTAAACAATAATAAAAAAATCATCTTTAAAAAACATAATGCATAGTAACATTTTTTTAATTAAGCCAATTTTATTCAAAACTGATTCAGTTTTTACAATTTATTGGAACTTAAATAAGTATTAAATACTTATTATGTTATAGTAATTAATTTAATTTGACTGATAAATATTATTAATCATTATGTATACCGAATTCTTACCAAATCTTCTTACCCAGTTAAATTCCGTATACATAAATCTCAATAATATCGAAATTTCTTAGTATATTGTTTATACAAGTAACATAATTATAAATAAATTCATTTACAGAAATAAATCTGAATAAATAAATCGAATAAATAAATCTGAATCATGCATAAAAGTTGTGGTATTCTGCGCTAGATTAGTAAAAAATCATTTTTTCATTTATATTTTTTAAGTCATCAAAAATATCTATATCAAATAAATAAATCCGACAGAACTTTTTTTAAATGATCAAATGTTGAATAATTTGTCAACTAATTTATAAACTAAAATTGAAGCGATAATTTGTATCATGAATTATTCCAAACACTACTATTTTAATTTATTTGTATGAATTCCATTAGAAATAGTAAAGTGAAAATTGGGTAATTATTTTTTTCCGAGCATACGCATAGTAAACAAATAACCGTTTTAAACGTTTTACGTTTTTTTAAACGTTTTATTGCGCCGGATAATAAAGAATTAGGATATAAAAATTCGAATAGTAGTGATTGGAATTATTTCGTATATTCAATATACGAAAAATATAACGATCCAGGCATTCCTAACACAATATTTTTTTAATTATTGAAGTATTTAAGTATTTCCCATACGTGTCCAATGTCGCTCACCATCCTTTTGACTATCTCCTCGTTCGGAAGTAGCTCCTAAATGATTGTTGTTTGTTGTTTTATCCATGTTTATTGTTCATTTTTTTCTTTTCGATGGTCATGCTTTTTCTTCTCCGGCTAATCATGTCTTTTGGGTTCGAACCATCGCTCGTCTTTTCTTCTGTAGAATCGTGATAGGCACGGGTTCTATTACACTTTTGATCAGACTTGAACCTCCGGACATCAACCATTTTTCAACAGCTATCATTGATAGATTTTTGAATTTGTTCATTTCTGTGAGTTAGCATTATCGTGCAGTCGCGTTGCAATTGGATTAAGTTACACTCGGTAACAAACATTTTCTATCACGATATCGACTTTTCTATCTTCATGCTTATCCAATATTTGTGTCATTTTATTCCGGAGTGCTTTTGATTTATTTTTATTATTTATTTTTATTATTTATCTTGAGAACTTTTTATCTTAATTTCTATTTAACTTAGAATTTTAAATTTTAAATTTAAATTTTTTGAGTATTTCTTGTGACTATTTACAAAACATTTATCGCATTCGTGTTAAGCACTCTTTTTAATGGTTCTTGCTGTGTCCACAATGAATGGATTGTATTGAATGAATAAACAAATTCACTGTTGGGTACTGGAAATTTATTTTAATTATAGTCTTATAGTGAATGTTTACATTTTTATTTTAGCCAGTTAAGCATTAAAATATAATTATATAAAAAAATATTTATAAATTGTGAATAAATAAAGAAGACTATATTACGTACAGAGGCTGTCAAGGGGCCCGGGAGGTTTATCAGCAATTAAGGCCCGGGATTTAGCCTATACCTATATGACTTGTTGCGTGCCGTCGAATCAATAGGGATGGTAGAGGATTTAATAAATAAGATTGACTTCAATTAAAGTTACTACTTTTATTAAAATAATGTACGATAAAACATTCACAATATAGAGTGGCGTGAAGGTGCTTGCTGTGTCCGGACTTAAACACATCTGACTTTTGGTCTGTTGAGGACCCCCTTATATACTAAGATCTTATGCGAAACTACTTATCCCGGATATGATTAAATTATAAACATGTTTATTTAATATATCCACTTATGGGCATTAGATAGTTCAAACCTTCAGTGGTTGGCCTCGTTGGTTTTGCAATATACACGTTATCTTTGCTATTTTTATGTTAATTTATTTAATCCGCAAATATCATTGTACGCCCAACCCTGTTTTGTTAGTTAGCTGGTTTTACAATTTTTACATTCTAAAACCTTTCATATGTCACTCATATTTATGATAATTTTGATAATGTGTTCATGTATTATATATACATTTACTAATTATTCATGTAACTCCCTGTTAATGGTTATCTTAGGACTGTTACGGACATGTATGACTTAGGGCCCAAGGCATTAAGGCATTAAGGTCAACAGGGGGTTATAAATAATAAGTAAAACTTAAATGTTACATGAGCACATTTTCAAAAGTATCATTAATATGAGTGACATGTGAAAGGTTGAAGAATGTAAAAATAGTAAACCAGCCAATTAACAAATAAGGTTGGGCATTCAGCAAAATTGCGTACCTATTAAAATTGATTAATTTAAGAATAGCGAAGATACGTGAATATTGCCAAACTAACAAGGCCAACCACTAAGGTTTAACTATCTAATGCCCATAAATGGAAATATTAACTAAGCATGATTATAATTAAAAATCATATCCGGGATAAGTTGTTTCACACGGGATCCTAGTATATAAGGGGGTCCTCAACAGACCAAAAGTCAGATGTGTTTAAGTCCGGACACAGCAAGCACCTTCACGCCACTCTACATTGTAAATGTTTTATCGCACATTATTTTAATAAAAAGTAGTAACTTTAATTTGAAGTCAATCTTATTTATTAAATCCTCTACCATCCCTATTGATTCGACGGCACACAACAGGACCTTCATCATACATGTCCGTAACAGACTATATATATTTAGTGATATTACATTTGTATGATACATACATATATTATATTTAAAATTATATATGTTCTTAGTCAATAGATTTATCAATTCAACTTTAATATTATAAAAAAAATTACAAATAAGAAAAGTCTATTTAAAATTTAAATTAAACTTCAAATTTTAAAAAATTAATAATTTGCTTAGCTCTGTTGAACTTTTTCCAATGTTATCTATGATAACATTGGTTTCATGTTGCAAGTCAGGTTCAATACTAATTATCATTAGTGACTTCAATAATTCTCGAGCAATTGATGTTCTTAGACGGCTTTTAATTATTTTTAACTTTGAGAAAGCTCTTTCTTAACATACTTGAGTACAGGATAAAGTTAATGCGACTTTGTATACTCTGTATAAATTACTGTGCACAGATGAATGAAAATTATAATCGTATAAATAGAAGAGGCACAAGGAATACAATATCTATATGAATACAATTTTCTATATGAAGACGCAAAACTGGATCATATTTCGAAATTAATTTTACTAACTCCATAAAATTACCTCTAGATTTTACATTTAAATTTGACTCATTTATTATATCCAAATCATTCAAACTTTCATTCCTTTTTCCACAAAAAGCTAGATTTTGTTTAGTTAAAAATCGAATAATGTTAATAATTTTAGCTAGTATTTCTCGATTATTAGCAACAATTTTACGTCTCGAAGAATCAAAAATATCAACAATATCACCTCTATCTTTTAATTTAATTTATGTAAAAGTTTGTATAGCACACTTATAAGAACGACAATATTCTTCGTGTTCTCTTATTTTATCATATATTCTTTTGGTAGTATAAGATGATCTATGAACCCAAACACTCCCACGGTCCGGACTGGATGCCATACAAATATTATAATAAAACTTATTATTAAATCAAACAATAGGATAACCATTTTTTTAAAAACCTGTCTCCTGTTTCAGTTTGTTTGTAATAAATTCTAGATGCGTGAAATGGTAATTTATTTTTATCACTTGTGAGTTGAACTGGATGTTGATCTTAGAAATTTAGATTGTTTGGGATTAGTTTTTGCATCTTTTAGTTGTGTCTTTCTAACTTAAATTTACAATTAATATGAATTAATATGACCTTTTTTATATTTATAAGTTAATTCACTACATTTTTCGTTTTCCATATTTAATAGCCTAATAAAAATAATAAAAAATAAAATAATATAAAAAATAGACTACTCGATCTCAAGTGGCTACAACTCGTTTGCGCACATTTACTTCTTTTACAACTCAATTGCGAACAATAGAAACCTTCTTTCGATTAAATTGACCCACGTATAGAATGTACATAACCTGTGTATCTACCTCCAAATTTTTGAATTGGTTATAAGCCGGATTCTGGACTAAAAAAGTGTTAAATATGTATACATTAATGTACTAAAAACAACCAAATATGCTTGGAAAAATAGAAAAAACATGCAAATGCATTAAATTCACAGCCCTGGTCATCAGCGATGGTGGAACATTATTATACTCTACAACATTTTCCTTCACCCTTTATAAGGCTTAGGCTTTCTATCTATAATCATATTGTGGTGTTATAGACTGGCGGGTTTAAACATGTTGTTTGAGTTATTTAATTTAGCATTCCTTATCAAGCCATCGTTATTTATAATTTGTTAAATTAAAAATAATTTTATTTACAATTACAATAATTTGTTTACAATTAAGTCTTTTAAATAATTTTGAGTACATACTGATTATATATTGGTACGCGTTTTCATTAAATATGTTATAATGTCAACTTTTTTAGATTTACAATCGGAGTATATTTTTTTCATATAATTTTATTTTTTTAATATTTCTTATCTACAGGTATTTTCTTTGTTTTTTTTTTTTTGTAAATTAATTTTTAAATCAGTATCGACTTGAATTTCCATAAGATGACAACTGATAGGAAACCATGATTGAAAATAAGCGTTATACTTTAAGACACCCTGTACACCCGAAACCGTACATACAAGCAGGTTTCCATTGTTCACAATTTTGTGCGCAAACGAGTTGTCAAAAATTTAATAAATATATTAATATGTGCGCAAACGAGTCTCAACCATCTCAAGTAGACATAATTAATTAAATTTCATTTTTATTGTATTTATTTATATTTTTGCATAAAAGATTGATTGGAGTGGTTGGTAATTTAAATTTTTTTTTATTTCATTAATCATTGATATATTTTGATTGAAAAAACTAACCACCACCAATCCCCTTAACATCTTACCTATATACTATATTACATATTATTTTATGTACATTATATTATATTAATATATTATACTTACGTATAGTGAAGAATTTGTGAATTTGAGTGTATGTACTTATGCAATGAGAATGTAAAATATTCAAAATTGAATGAACGTAACCACGCAACTATTACAATTTGAACGCGCGTCTCATAATTATGTTAAATTAATTATTTGTAAAGATTATACGAGCTCATTGGCATATCTATAAGGTCGTTTATACACACGATAATAAAATGACGGATATTATCAGTGCCAGTTTTGGATACACTCATTATATATGCATTGATTAAATATACATAGATAGACCATGGGTATATGCGATATGGAAACCAACTTATTTAGTTTAACGATGTGTCAACCACAGATATATATACTGTTTAGTATATATATCTGTGGTGTCAACATATAGCGACGACCGTAGCGTCAATCGTTTATTTGTAAAATATTTATAATAAAATAGGTGGTTTGTTCATTTCGACATGATAGATAGCGAATAGAGGCATGTATATTTAATCTACAATATATGTAATAATATTTTATTTATAGAATTCTTCCAATATATAAACTCGGGACAACAATATTCTATATATATATATATATGCATGCATGTAGTAAATGAAAGGTGTTTTACAATTCTATTTTTTATTATAAATCATTTTTATTAATATGACATGATCAGGGCCCGGAAGGCAATTGCCCCCTCGCCTTCCTGGCCAGTCCACCCCTGATTACGTAAATCACAAGTATAATTATTTATTACCGAGGTTAGAGATGTCATCTCTCCGTGCTTGGAACTAGGACTGTGAACTGTGCGTATCACAGTTCACAGCCTAGATAATATCTTGATGACAATAGTGATAATATTTAGAACATTACATTCGGACAAAAAAAAAAGAAAAAATATTGATTTAATTAAACCTAACATGATTATAAAAGAACAAATTACTTAGAGTAACAAATTAACATAGTATTAATAATTCATTAATTACATATAAAATACTGATTAATTAACTTATACAAATGGTATAAATGTACCAAAAATAATAAATAACATTTTTTTTTTTTATTAATAATTCTAAATAATCTAAATTGGATTTCACCTGGATCATCTAAGTTTGGCCTGCTTTTAGCTGGTTTTAGAGATTGCACATGAACTATTCTGGACGATTTTTTGTTTGGTGAATCGGCCCTAGTAATTCTGTAGCAAACTTCTCCTACTTGGTGTTCGATAACAAATGATCCTTTGAAACTTGGTGTAAGTTTAGTATCTTTAATAGAATGTCAATTATACCATACTAATTGACCGGATTGAAAGTTAATATTTAATTTAAGATAATATTTAGAACCTTACACTACTCATCAGAATGATTTTTATTAAAATCCACTTCTAGTGCACACCTTTCATGGTGGCAGAAAACTTGGTAAATTTATTAACTTATATTTAATACTGATTAATAGCTTTTTATCTTTTATCATTTTTTATTCTATTGGTTTTAAAGAGAGAGTGAGAAATGGCAATATAAATATGATAGTATAAATAACAATCATTATTTATTAGATTTTTTGCACTCGTACTATAATTTATGTCAGCGTTTCCCAAACTTTTTCTCTGCCTGACCCCTTAGAGCGTATAAAGTAATTTCAAAGGGGGAAGGGGTTGTTAATTTAAGATTAATTGACAAAATTATACACATAAAATTAATACCTTTACATATACTTTTTGTAAAAACGCATTACAAGTGAAAAGATAATGGATTATGAAAACATTTTTTATTAAAATTTAAAATGTTTAATTTTATATTTTATTATTATTGTAAATAAAATAAAAAAATGTGAATTTTAAATTAACTTAATGCGTCAATACTCAATTTATTAGTTTTATTTGTTATCACAGAATTGATAAATGTGATAACATTCGTACAGATCGGTTGATATTGTAAGTTTTACGTTATTATGTGGTTTTACGGTAGTTCATCATGATACTCAATAATGATAAAGTTGTAAACATTTATTCTTACATACACGCTGCATGAAAATATATCTTAAATCGTGCATAAAACGATTAAACGACCAGAACGGTTTTAAATAATAATTAATGCCGTGTGCCGGTTTTAGTGACTTACATTATTGTTATTGTAGTATATATTTTACTTTGATAAATATGTGTACATCACGGCTAATGATGCATCTTTATCTTTATATATTACTCTAATCACAATTATATTCTAAAAAACAATCCAATATTCAGTCTTCTTTCAAATCTACTATAAATGGTTGCCTATACAAGAAAAATAATATTGATAACATACAAAATAAAACAGATTCAGTAGTTTCAATATCAGATACTGATATCCCTATGTCCTCCGCGTCTCATATATATATGTCTATACATGTCTATAGACACGATATTTTTAATTACGTCAAAAAAGTATTGACTCAAAATTAAATACATGATATGTAAATTGGATTCCCGATGTAAATTATAATTTTACTGTGAAAATATTTATCATTGGAAATGATAAAAATGCTAAGCACTTGAAGTTTCAATATAAATGGTTTGCTAGTTTCCCTTGGT
Source organism: Sipha maydis (assembly GCA_034509805.1). Taxonomy (NCBI): domain Eukaryota; kingdom Metazoa; phylum Arthropoda; class Insecta; order Hemiptera; family Aphididae; genus Sipha; species Sipha maydis. Next base: position 53,163 of record JASXSY010000872.1, on the reverse strand, counting down.
TAGTGTATTCTGATATAGATAATGGAGCGTACCTATTGTAAATTTTGTGTAGTTTTTTTAACAAATAATTTGAAATATATAATCGTGTCAGGCAAAGTACAAATATCAAATAATAATAATAAAAATACTAAAATAACATTGTGATAATAAAACAATTGAATAAATAGTAACAGATATATATTAATGTAATGTTGAAAAATAGTAATTTAAAATCACAGTTTGTTCTGGTAACGTCGTGGGTAGTGGTATAATTGTTCAATAATCTTCGCCCAGTATTGGGCTACGTCGATAGCCTTTTGATTCGCCAGTTTAAGATCTTCTTCGGAGCATGTGTACGTACAGTCTGGGCATACAATTAGGTGGGACATCTTTTGCTCTTGGCCACATGAGCAGGCCGTATATTCATCAGCTAGTAGTCCCCAGTTCTTCATATTGACTTTACAACGTCCTACACCAGTTCTAAGACTGTTCAGCACTTTCTAAATCGACCATTTGTTCTCATGACCAGGTGGTAGGATTTCATTTGATTGTAGCCATTGGATATCTTGATTGGTTTCAGCTTCCCATTTTTCTAGTCTAGACTTTTCTGGTGTTATGTTTAACTTAGTTGTTCCCAGGGCCGTATTGCAGTTTGGAGGCGCCCCTAGTGAAACACTGCATTTGCGCCCCCCCACAAAAAAAAAATATTTTTATAAAAATAAAGGGAGGCTCTTCTATAGTAAGTCATTAAAATAAATATATATTTTTCAAATATTACGTGAAAAATATTACATAAGTAGTATTGAAATTTGCGTCCCTCTTAGAAGTCTAAGAATTGCGCCCCTGGCCCATGCCCTCTTGCCCTGCTCTGAATACGGCCCTGGTTGTTCCTTTTAAGAAACTATTCCGTGACGTTGCGTTGTTGATTGCGATTTATTCATAATGTATCGAGTATCCGTTTCCATTTTCGTTCTTTCCTAGTCTGCTTGTATACAAGTATACATCGGTATACCGATCGTCTAATATGTGGCGGAGGTATGCCATAGAGTATGTATACTTTTTCGATTGCTGTGTTTTTTAAACAGCCCGTGTTAATACGGCATGTTTCATTCAAAGCTAGGTTTATTTTTTTTTGCGTGAGCTGAACGGCCCCATACTGCACTCGCATATTCACCTGCAAAGAAACACTGTGAGAGTGCTGTTGTTCTTACAGTATGTGCTTCAGCGCCCCATGCTGATCCTACAAGTTTTTTTAGAAGGCCATTTCTTGTGTTTACTTTGAGCTTTGTTTTTTGTCAGTGTTCCTTGTATGTGAGTGATCTGTCTAAAGTTACACCCAGATATTTAGGATTTTGATTATTTTTTAGTTCAATACCATTCCACTGGATGTGTAGTTTTTGTCTGGCCTGTCTGTTTTTCAGGTGGAATGCACATATTTCAGTTTTTGTCGGATTTGGTCGTGAGAGTTATTTTTGTAGTATTTTCCTACTTCGTTAAGAATATTTGTGAGTTGGGACTCTATTTTTTTGAAACTGTCGTCTTGTATTGCGATGGCTGAGTCGTCGGCATAAATAAACTGAAATGACGCCACTGGCTTGATTCCTGTAACAAACTACTATTGAACTAAATAGTTTTAAGAGTAAACCAAGCTAACATTTTTTCTGTTCTCGCTGACGAAACGGCCGATGTATGGGGTATAAAAAAGGTACCTTTACAGGTTTTTTAAAACACAAATTCCTCCCCACTTCATACAGACTTAGGACTGTCACAAAAGAGGTGTGGTTAAAAATGTGTTGATGTTATTTTAAATTTTATATTATAAGAAAATTGTAAAAACTATATTGATAATTATGTGAATTAAATTGTATTAAAATAGTATTACAACAATTGAACGTGCCATCAACATAAATACAACTATTATTCTTGAGAACATTCAAATTAGTGTCACAAGTAAGAATAACAATGTTTAATAATATATCATTAAGAAATAAAAAATGCTCGTCTGGCAAAGTCTTAATGTTAATTTTGTTTAAAGCATCCTGAGCTTTCCCTGTCAATTTAGGTAATTTTGGTGGAGACTTTGAATGAAAATAATGTACAGTAAATTCTTAATATGCCGAACGTCGCTATCACGAATTTTTCATTATCTCGAACTACTTTGAATTTCCTTGGAAATTACTATTACACTTAATAGTGTTTTGCTCTCGATAACTCGATAAAAAATGAATCGTTTTTCGTTATCTCGAGTTCACAAATAATATTTTAATTACGGTTAAAACAGGAATTGTGCAGTACATTGCATATATTGTGCAGTATAGCGATTGTGATTTATTAAACTTATGATTAAACATGCTTTAAAAATACTAAGGAATTTTGTTGAGACAACTACAGGTATGAAAGATAAGGCTTTTTTCTGCATTACCTTGTTTGGAAGACGTCGTGACAGAAAGAAATAATATTAAGCAAACTTTAATGACAGATTTTTTTTTTAAAAAATAATTTATTCAGTCATTTCAGTATTCAAATTATGTATTTTAGTCATTCATATTATTTATTAATCATATACATTATACAACAAACATTTATATTATTTTTTTTATTTTTTAATAAAACTCGATAACTCTTTTCTGTTCCCCTTGAGATTCGACATTACGATAATATACTGTACTGTCGTGCGAAGAGCGGTGATATCCTGTGTCGTCAAAACATGTAAATCGTTAGGTTCAAGTTGACTTCGGAGAAGTTTTGCAGGTCTTTCGTTGCAAATTTTCTTAAGCTTTACGCTTTAAACTACAATTAATTTCTCTCCTCCTTAGAACATTGGCATCTAAAGGCAAGTGGTTATGTTCTAAATGTTCATCATAAATTTCGCTTATAAAATGTTATTTAAAATAAGATTTACAACCAAGTGTTGTACATTTCTAGCGCTCCACATTGTCATCGAATTATTTACGGAAAGAAAACGAAAAATTGTCTATTTATTTTTTTTTTACATATTTCACTAGATATCTTGAATTTAAAACTCAAAACGTTGGCGGCGAATATCATGAACAGCCTGGAGTCCAAACAAACTGCACAAGCTGACACGATTGTGTGGCATGTCGCATAACCGGTTAAATGTTACAAACAAAATTCGTTTAACGACAAACCACAAAAGCATATTACATAATTTTTTACGTAAAATCCAAACTTCAATAATTGTAATAGATTCAGTAGAGCTTTTTTTGTTACGAGAAATATACGCCTGATACTGAATACCGGAGTCGTTTGGAAATTTTACCTACTAGTGAAACCTTTTTCGACAGGAGTTTGGTGAAAAACAAACAATGGGTGGAAGCCGTTTGGATTGATAAAACGATAATTTAGAAAATATATAAATATTTTTAAATTTTTTTTAATGCTTATCTGGCCAAAAGTAAATTATAAATATTACCTATATGATTATAATTAAAATACAATTCCAGTACCTAATGGTGAATTTGTTTATTAATTAATTACAACCCATTCAAAGTGGACACGGCAAGAAGAATGCACAACACGAATGCGAAAAATGTTTCATAATTAATCATGAAGAATATTTTAAAAGTATACGAGATAAATGATAAAAATACGCCAAAAGCAAACCCGAATAAAACGACAACTATTTGATGAGCATGAAGATAAAAACGCCGATGTTATAAAAAACGTGTATTATGATAACCTAATTCACTCGCAACGCTACTGTTTGAGATTGCGAATTAACAGGAATGGATAAATGCAAATGTAGACTAAAAATGACGGCTGTAGAAGAATAGTTGGTGTTCGGAATAAAGTCCGATTGAAAATGTATTAGAGCATCCAGCATCCATCACAATTCTACAAAAGAAGGGACGAGTTCTGATCCGTTCCCAACAGACGTGGTGGCACGGAGAAGAAGAACTGAGATCATCGAATTGTAGCTGGTAATCACGAAAAAGAAGATAATCACGAAGATAATACGAAAGCTGATCAATGGACAATATTTTTATAATCAATTTTGTTAAATCTACGTCCGAACAAAGATTTACATAACCATGTTAAAAGGATGGTGAGCAACATAAGACGCATATGGGAGCTAATGTTTGAATACTTTAATTATTGTTAAATTATTATGGTAGGAATAATGCCTCAACCACAAATCTTTATTCACCAAGTAGACATATGATTGAAAATATGAAATAATTCCAACCACTACTATTTATTCGAATTTTTCTTAGGAAAAGAAAAATTAAAAATCCGACACCTAAATCTAATTTTTCGGCGCAGTAAAAAACTTATTAAACAGAAATGATAGTGACATTCGATTAAATCTAAAAAATCTATACTAGTATATTAGTATATCAGTATACCATCGATATCATTAGTAGTAACTTAAAATATGTAAGTAAATATATAAATATGTAAATATGTAACTTCAAAAAATGTTCAGAATCAATAACTAATTTCCTATGCGTATACTCGGAAAAAAAGATTTAGTTATCTGGTTTTTATTACTTTTCTTTTTCTAATGGAATTTATCCAAATAAATTAAAATAGTGATTGGATTTACTCGTTATACAAAATGCCGTTTCGATTTTAGTAATAAATCAGCATACTTATTATTTGAAAATATAAATGGAAATAATTGGGTGCAGTATTTAGCAATTTTTTTTTTATCTATCAAAAAAATATTTATTTTCATTAAGCAACATAACTACATCGCTTTGATTTGTATCTACTATTTAATTAGTTTCATTTAATAAAATTCGCGAAAATGTATTTAATTTCGCATACTAAATATCGTACGTAGCTCTGTATCTGAGTTGCTTGGTTTAATAAATATTAATAAAAATTTAACAATTGATATGAGAAAAAATATTTATACTTATATTTATTTATATTTATATTTATTTAGAAGTCTATGCTGATTTATTACTATTTTTCTGAATACTTCAATTATTAAATCCTGGACCAAATATTAAATATACGAAATAATTCCAATCACTACTTTTCATTCGAATTTTTATATCCTAATTGTTTATTATCCGGCGCAGTAAAAAACGGTTATTGATTAAATTGTGATTTACTATGCGTATGCTCGGAAAAAAATAATTAATTACCCAATTTTTACTTTACTATTTCTAATGGAATTTATACAAATAAACTAAAATAGTGTTTGGAATAATTCATGATAAAAATTATCGCTTCAATTTAGTTTATAAATTAGTCGACAAATTATTCGACATTTGATCATTTAAAAAAAAATCGGATTTAATTTAATATAGATATTTTTTATGACTTAAGAAATATAAATGATTTTTTACTTATCTGGCGCAGAATATCATAATTTTTGATTTAGCTTGCTTTATGCAAACCACATGATTCATATTTATCAATTTCTGTTCAACGAATTTATTTATAATTATTATGTTATATGTATAAACAATTTACTATGAAATTTCGATATTATTTAGATTTATGTATGCGGAATTTAACTTGGTAAGAAGATAAATTCGGTACACATAATGATTAATAAAATTTCTCGGTCAAATTAGATCATTTCCTGTAACATAATAAGTATTTAATAATTAAGTTGTTGAAAATTAATTGTATAAACTGAATAAAGTTTTGAATAAAGTTGGCTAAAATAAAAAATGTTATATTACTATGCGTTTAAGATATGATTTTTTTATTACTATTTTCAATCCTTTTGGAGAATTTTCATAAGTTTTGAAATCTATAAAAATGATTTAAACAATTTAATTACATAATATATTAATAATAAATATTAATTACATCACTTGATTTTTTTTCGTATCTAAAAACCGTAGTAGTTCATATCTTGCGAAAACAGATTTAATTTCGTTCTTCGTTAATATAGGTACCGCGGTATCTGGTTTGTGGGTAGACGAAAACTATAAATCCTATAGAAATCCTATAGCTATTATCCGGCGCAGTAAAAAACGGTTATTTACTATGCGTATGTTCGGAAAAAATAGTTACCCAATTTTTACTTTTCTTTTTCTAATGGAATTTATTCAAAAAAAATAAAATAGTAAAGTTTGAAATAATAATAATAAATCATGATAAATAAAAATAAATATAAAAAATAAATAAATATAAATTAATAAATATAACTATATAAAATAATAATAATAGTTAATAATAGTTAATTTGTCGGCTAATTTAAGTTAATAAAAATTAACTTAAATTAGCCGACAAATTATTCGACGTTCGATCGAGCTTTTGAAAAAAAAAGTGGGTAGACGAAAACTATAAATCCTATAACTATTTTCCGGCGCAGTAAAAAACGGTTATTTACTATGCGTATGTTCGGAAAAAATAGTTACCCAATTTTTACTTTTCTTTTTCTAATGGAATTTATTCAAAAAAAATAAAATAGTAAAGTTTGAAATAATTCATGATAAATAAAAATAAATATAAAAAATAAATAAATATAAAATAATAATAATAGTTAATATTAATATTAATCCTATAACTATTTTCCGGCGCAGTAAAAAACGGTTATTTACTATGCGTATGTTCGGAAAAAATAGTTAACCAATTTTTTCTTTTCTTTTTCTAATGGAATTTATTCAAAAAAAAAATAAAATAGTAAAGTTTGATATAATTCATGATAAATAAAAATAAATATAAAAAATAAATAAATATAAAATAATAATAATAGTTAATTTTTATTAACTTAAATTAGCCGACAAATTATTCGACGTTCGATCGAGCTTTTGAAAAAAAAAGTGGGTAGACGAAAACTATAAATCCTATAGAAATCCTATAAAATTATTTTCCGGCGCAGTAAAAAACGGTTATTTACTATGCGTATGTTCGGAAAAAATAGTTACCCAATTTTTTCTTTTCTTTTTCTAATGGAATTTATTCAAAAAAAAATAAAATAGTAAAGTTTGATATAATTCATGATAAATAAAAATAAATATAAAAAATAAAATAATAATAATATAAAATAATAATAATAGTTAATTTTTATTAACTTAAATAAGCCGACAAATTATTCGACGTTCGATCGAGCTTTTGAAAAAAAAAGTGGGTAGACGAAAACTATAAATCCTATAGAAATCCTATAACTATTTTCCGGCGCAGTAAAAAACGGTTATTTACTATGCGTATGTTCGGAAAAAATAGTTACCCAATTTTTATTTTTATTTTTCTAATGGAATTTATTCAAAAAAAAAATAAAATAGTAAAGTTTGAAATGATTCATGATAAATAAAAATAAATATAAAATAATAATAATAGTTAATTTTTATTAACTTAAATTAGCCGACAAATTATTCGACGTTCGATCGAGCTTCTGAAGAAAAAAGTTCTTAAGTTCTTAAGTAATTTATCTCTTCGGGATTGAAATAGATATTTTGGATGACTTAAGTAAAAAATTATTTTTTCATTTCTTAATCAAAAATATTTATAACAAATTTAAATCCGAAGAGATAAAAAATGATAAATAAAAGATAAAACTGGTGCAGTATACTCAGTATAATTTTTGATTTAGCGTGCTTTATGCAAATCACAGGATTCAGATTTATCAATTTCTGTTCAACAACTTATTTGTAATTATTATGTTACATGTATAAACAATTTATTATAAAAAGTAGATATTATTTAAAATTATGTATGTAGAATTAAACTTGGTAAGACGATAAATTCGGTATACAAAATTAATGATTAATACTATTCCGAATTTATTTTCTTACAAAGTTAAATTCCGCATACATAATTCTAAATAATGACTAATACAATTTCTTAGTAAATTATATTATTACCTGTAACATAAGTATTAAGTAAAATATAATATAAGTTGAAAATAAAAATAAAATATAAATAAAATAAATGAATAAATAAATTATTAAGTTGAAAATAAAAAGTATCAACTGAATCAGTTTTGAATAAAATTGGCTTAATTAAAAAATGTTATACTACTTTGCGTTTTTAAAAGATGATTTTTTTATTACTATGAAAAAGATTGAAAAAAAAAAGAATTAATTAACAGATTTAATTTCGTATTCCACTATTAAAGGTACCGCGGTATCTGGTTTGTGGGTAAACTAAATAACTTGGTACGCTACATAAATATTAAGAAAAACGTAACAATTGGAAAAACTTGTTAAAAGTGAAAACAAAAAAAAATTGTATGTTGATTTATTACTGTTTTTTCTATTTTGTTCGAAAATGAGGACAAAATATAAATAAATAAGTCATTTTAAATTCATCTGGCGCAGTAAATCGCAGTTTTTGATAAGTCCTTTTTTTAAAATAAAATGTATAGTCTTTAAATATTTATGTATGTATTATATATATATATATATATATGTATAAAGATAATAATATAAAATATTTTTTAATAAAAAGTTTTGTAAATCATAAACTGCGATTTATTATGCGTATGCTCAGATTTTTTTTTAAGAAAGTTCTTTTAACATTTCTCAATTCCTTTAAAAAATTTTATATTTTTTTACGATTATAATTCCTTTACATTTTGTTGCAATATTATATAAGTATAATAATTGAAAATATTATTAAAAAAAAAAAGAAAAAAAAAAAGGCTTACTATAATATCTTATTATAATTTTGGCATGCTAAACTAATTAATGTAGTACAAAGACCATATTAATGCTACAGGTACTTTATAGTATATTTATATTATATATGTTAAAGTATATACTAACCATTAAAGTAATGGTTCATGTATTAATTTAACACCTGCATTCACGAGTTATATGAACTACTATGGGAGTGGGGTAGTAAAAAACGAAAAAACTCAAATGATCTTATAAAGTTTAATAAGTAATTTTAAAGGCAGATAATTGAATAAACTTACCAAATATCTGAACGATATATGAAAAATCGGTCGGCTCTTAAGCATTTTCCCAACCTTGTGTTATGTAATTATTATGTAATAATTTTTTTTATTACATATTAAATTTTAATTGAATATTGTCAGAGTAAGAATCGCATATTCCCAAAAAATATCTAAGCCGTTTGCTTTTAATTTTTTAACCATGAAATTTGTATTGAGTAGTAATTGAATTTCGAAACTTTGTAAAACGCATTTTCCGAAAATCTATCAAAATCTATGTAATTTTTTTTTTTATTTGTATGATAAAATGTGTACAAAATTTGTATTGAATAAAGAATATTTTAAACATATATCTTATATCTGTGTTCAATAATATAAGTTTAAGAGTTAAGTTAAAATATAAGTTAATATTATACATAATATAAGTGTAAGTGGTATTTTGTGTCGCATATACTGTCGGTTTTTAAGAACGTCGTGAACGGTGATGGCTCATCCGATCAAATTTTGATGATCCAAGTTGTGGCCCATGCCCAATTTTTTGTGTATGTATGCAAATCAGTTTGGCGATTCTACAAATTAAAATTATTGAGCGTGAATTTTTTTTTTAACTAACGCAATTATTAACATCATTAATATTATGAGAATTTCATAAGCGTTACTCTGATTGGAATACGAACAACAAATATCAAATATCAAATATCAATATCAAACTGTTCTTAAATTGATTTTGTCGAATATGCTTAAAATAAAATAAAATCGTGTAATGTACCACTGTTTTCTAATCCTCCAGAATTAACTTACATTTTCGTATATTAATATAAGTATATCGTTATACATATTATGTTTGAATCAATAAGATAATGATCATTAATATCAAAAAAAAGTTGAGAAAAAACCATGCATGAATAAGACGGAAACACCACTGAAAAAAATCACATAAAACTAATCGCAATACGATGAACATTTTATTTTCTAGCATATTTCTATTTTCTTAAATAATAGTTCAATAGTTATGCTGACTGGTTCTTTCAATTCTAACCCAATGCAGCTCATATAGGTTGTGAGCGGTTTTTTTGTATCGCCTTGTTGTTTTTATAAAATTAAACATTTAAATTTAATAATGAGTGAACAATGACTGTATGACACGATTATGTGTCAAATAAAGTCGTCTTAAGTGAATTTCTTTTGTAGTCAATGCATTGTACCTAAACGGTGCGTTTTGTTAGCAAGTTACTCTATTATATTTTATTTATATGATATCGAGTGTTGAGATGGAAGATGATAGTTTCTTTGCTCAAGCATTATCTTTTACAGTGAGAATAATAAAGCAAAAAGTAAAAGTAAGTCGTTTTCTTTATCACAATCGTCGGGCTTCATATAACAAAAAAAAATAGTTTTATGAAAAAATAATAGTACATATTTTACATTCAAAATTATATATCTCCTTTTTCTGTGCATGTGAAGCGTAAAGGAGAGGAGGAACGACGCAAAAAATTGTAAAATGTTTCTGATGTAATAAAAACTTGTAAATATTTAATATTAATATTTTGTAAATATTGCGTTATTTTTATATTGTTCAGTAAGATTTAATAATACAATTCCTTAATGCATGTAATAATATCATTCTCTTAACATGTATACAATATAATGGAAAATAACCGTAAATGACAAATATTAGATATAAGTGAAAGATTCATTCCATTTATTATAATAATTTTTCATGGTAAATTTAACATTATTGAAAACTTAAAATTTAAAATTAAATAATAAAAAATAAAAAATAAAGACAAATGTTAAATTTAAAACGATTAATTAAAATAATTTTTTTTCACAGTACATTGATAGAATATTTATATTTAATAATATAAAACGTACTTCTAGTAATAAGTCTACCATTTCCCGTACATCAAAGGGGTTGAATTTTTATTTTTTTGCATGGACTATTTAAAATATTAATATTACACAATAAACAAAGTACCATTATTGTAGGTATATATATATATATATATATATATATATATATATATATATATATATATTTATTAAATAAAAGTATCTTATAAACATATTGTTAAGTTGATAGTTCCTCGTTAATTTTACAAAAAACTAGTAATATATAATATTTTAGGAAAATGGATTTTACAATTAAAAATAATAAAATAAATTTAGTTGATTTATGCTCCTGATGATATAAAAAACTTTCAGTTCAAATAAATAATGTTACTAATGATATTCATCGAACATCAAATTTGTTGGATAGAACTTCGAAGTCAAACGTATGGAGAGGTGCATTAAAGTGAACGGAAGTCACATTGAACAGCCTATGTAAAATTAAATTAACTTTTAAATAAATTTTGTTTAAATATGATTATTTTACAATAAAAACTGTATTAAATAATCAAATATTTAAATGAAAACAAATAAATGTCTCCATCATTTATCTTACGGAATTCTCAAACAAATCGATATGTCACACCACATATTTTGATCCTGGGAACTCGAGTATGAAAAACGCCCAACAAGGCCAAAATTAATGTCACATGTCGAGACACGTGAGAAATTCGAAAGCAATATGTTACAATTATTAAGTTTAAGATTGAAAATAATGTTCTAAAGAAACTGATAAGGCCCAGGCTTATAACATAGAAAAAAATTTCAATAGATTCTTTATTTGACACGTATACTAACTTTTTCAACCATTAGAGAAACACCCTGTATAATATTACGTATATGCATATAAGGTAAAAAGTTGGTACTATATATATCGACATGTATATATAATGCAAAATAGGTATTCAAAATAAACTCAGTTCCTATAATGTACCCTATCGGTTTTGCCGCAGATTGTGCATTATGTATAATGTTAAACAATTTTTTTGCCACTTATTACATATCGACCTTCAGAAAATAGAAGAATTTTCTGCAGTTTATCATTTCCCAACGAACAAGTTAAGACAATTTGGAAACGAACATGTTTTATCATCAAAGTATTGTTCCATTTTCGTGGAATTCATTATAATTTATTTATTTATATAAGTTGAATAGTTTTTTTTATTTATTTTTTTATAATATGCATTGTTTCGCGGACATCATATTTCCGCGTACAACGAAACGGATGGGAATCGCGGTAGTATTGTTCACGCTTCGGCATCTTCGTCCTCGTCCCCTTCGCCTTCTTCCTCAACAGTCGCGTCCTGGTACTGCTGGTACTCGGACACCAGGTCGTTCATGTTGGACTCGGCCTCGGTGAACTCCATCTCGTCCATGCCCTCGCCGGTGTACCAGTGCAAGAACGCCTTGCGCCGGAACATGGACGTGAACTGCTCGGCCACTCGCTTGAACATCTCCTGGATGGCCGTGGTGTTGCCGATGAACGTGGCGGACATCTTCAGGCCCCGCGGCGGTATGTCGCACACGGCCGTCTTGGTGTTGTTCGGTATCCACTCGATGAAGTAGCTGGAGTTCTTGGTCTGCACGTTGAGCATCTGCTCGTCCACCTCCTTCATGGACATGCGGCCGCGGAATATGCTGGCCGCGGTCAGGTACCGGCCGTGGCGCGGGTCGCACGCGGCCATCATGTTCTTCGCGTCGAACATCTGCTGCACCAGCTCCGGCACGGTGAGCGCGCGGTACTGCTGGCTGCCGCGGGACGTGAGCGGCGCGAACCCGGTGATGAAGAAGTGCAACCGCGGGAACGGCACCATGTTCACGGCCAGCTTCCGCAGGTCGGTGTTGAGCTGCCCGGGGAACCGGAAGCACGTGGTCACGCCGCACATGGCCGCGGACACCAAGTGGTTCAGGTCGCCGTACGTGGGCGTGGTCAGCTTCAACGTCCGGAAGCAGATGTCGTACAGCGCCTCGTTGTCTATGCAGAACGTCTCGTCCGTGTTCTCGACCAGCTGGTGCACGGACAGCGTGGAGTTGTACGGTTCCACGACCGTGTCGGACACCTGCGACAGTGCAAGAACCGCGTTAACAAATCGCTCGTTACGATCGCCCGCCAAAATTGCGAATCGATCGCGTATCGACAAACGCATACAAGTGCTTTGACACTTCATTATGATTGTTTGTCGTACGACTATTACCCCGTGACGAGATTGCGTAGAGCAACGATTCTCACCCTAATGGGGGGGGGGGAAGGTGCTTATTCCCTTAGGAATCCGTGATAGTTTTTAAAAACGATAAATCATGAAGACATTATTTCCGATTGTTAATATATTATCTGACATTATCGAGGAATTACGTTATCTTCTATTTATGCGCAACAGTTGTCGCCGAACATTAAAAAATTAATCGAAGTCAAACAATGCCGACCCTTTTAGTTACTAATACATAATAGGAATAATTTTAAAATGTAATAATTGAAAAATAAATTAATATAATATAATTTTACAATAAATTTTGTTTAAAACATTTAAAATTTTAAAACTACTTTCTTCCTCTACAAGTAAATTCATTTAAATTTATTTAATGTTGATTATTTAATAGTTAATGCAATCATTGTTCTATCTTGTTGTAATAAAAGAGATGAAACATCAGAGTAGTTTAAATGGAGTGTCAAGGACTTCGAAATGTTGAGAACTCATCATATAGGGTTTTTGAGACGTGGCTATTCGATTATATTTTGTAATAAAATTGAAAGCTTCTATCGGGGTATACATTTTGTAATAAACGTTTTTATTGACACCGTTCTTATCGATTGTCTTTCAAAATTATAACATACATACGTATATAAATTGGAATATTTGTATCTATTTTTCTCTATACTTAAATTTAGATAGATTATACCATATATTGCACAGTAATAAGTAATAGGGTTGGATTTTAGCAATTATGATAATTTCAACTGGTACCTTGGGTGAAGGGACAATGCTGTACGTGGTCATTATACGGTCCGGATACTCTTCACGTATTTTCGAAATCAAAAGTGTGCCCATGCCGGAACCGGTTCCGCCGCCCAGCGAATGGGTCAGTTGGAACCCTTGCAGACAATCGCAACTCTCCGCTTCCTTCCTGTAAACCGATGTGATCGTGATTGTATTTCTTACGTGCATGAGGTCAATATAAAATCGTTACAAAGGGATGTTTATATGCCGTACCTGACCACGTCTAACACTGAATCTACCAGCTCGGCGCCTTCCGTGTAATGCCCTTTGGCCCAATTATTGCCCGCACCGGATTGACCGAAAATAAAGTTGTCGGGTCGGAATATCTGGCCGAAAGGGCCGGATCTCACGGAGTCCATAGTGCCCGGTTCCAGGTCCACTAGTATTGCTCTCGGCACGTACTTTCCACCTAATAATACATCATTGTCACGAGTGTAATTATTATTACTACGAGTCATTGTTTTCTACGTTTAATCTTACCGAGTGCCTCCGAGTAGTATACATTGATCCGCTCTAGCTGCAGATCTGAATCCCCGTGGTAAGAACCAGTCGGGTCGATGCCGTGCTCATCAGAAATAACTTCCCAAAACTGAAAAATAAATTCATTATAATACAATTCCGTGTTTCGATAACATTTTAGACAATGCATCCAAATTAAGTGTTCGATGTTGTGGTAGTATTACTTTTGCGCCGATTTGATTTCCGCATTGTCCAGCTTGCAAATGACAAATTTCACGCATGATGTAATTTAAAAGCGTTAGATTTAATGAAGCAAGGTAATATTATACTAAATAGTATACGATCGAATGCAAAGTCTGTAAAGAAATAAACAAATAACAATAAAATACTTATTTTTATATTAAGGCCATTTTGGCCAATACTGTTAACAGTTTAATTAAAAAATAATAATTATACACAAATATTTCATTTCATTTTAACTTTTTTAAATTCGATTTCTTATAAAAATACTAGGCTTTTCTGAGAATATTCTACTGAGGTTCAGCCAAACTAAAATATGAGAAAAAGTAAAAATATGCATGTCTAAAAAGTTGAAGTATAATAAAAATTATCAAATACTACGAAAAGCAATACATGCGTATAATAATGTGAAAAAATATATAAAAGGATATAAAATAAATAATAAACATTTAATGAATAATAATATTGAGTGTGGAAATTTAAGAATAATTTATTATAGTGAATAATTGTTAAGCTTATAAAGATGCCACTTGGAAAATTTTTAAATATTATTTAATATTAATTATTATTACGACTGAAGCAAAATAGGCTAGGTGAGAAGCGACTGATTTTGGTCGCTATTTTTACAATACTTCGAATAACAATTTACTCTCTAATCTCTAATCTCGCCGAGTCAATGTACAACGGATACGTTGACGGACAGTCAGTTATGACAAAATATGAAAATAATGCCGAAAAGTTCGCGATAAATACACGTCACACTTTACGTTTTAACAGGTCCGAGTAATACCGATTACATTGGTTCTAATTATAAATGCCACCCTAGATCGTTTTATCGGGACTTATTGATTCCGGTCAAAACGCAGTGTGACATGGTCCTAATGCTAACAAGATTGTATCTACTAGATAGTAAATACACACGTCTATATAAAATAAAATAGAAAAGAATATTCTATGAAATAATAGTAATTAAAAAACAGTATATTGTTGGCGTGCAAATTCAAGTGTGCTGACGGGCTACTTTAGGGCCCACGGACCTGGATTTCGGTAGCCTTTTATCTGTGATGCCGAGAGGCAGAGAGGCACAGATCTCATGTGTGATATGAGTTTTTAATGTTGAACACCCTTTCACTCATGTGAATTCTAGTTACATACACGTTTGGTATAAATTTAGAACTAATACTTGATAATTTGTAGAACAATATCGACATTTTTAGTCATATAATTTATGCTTATTTTGTTCTAGATCATAGAATATCATATAGTATGATATAGTGATGACATAGCCACAGAGTGTTGTTCGACCCCGTGTACACCTCTATATATTCTACAATACTGATCAAGCCACGGGTAAAATGTATAATTCGTTAAAATATACAAAAATGTTCTAATAATAAAAATAATCCTAAATCACGATCTAGTGCAATACCACACTAATAGACCTAACTCTAGCCTTTCTACAAAGTGAGTATAAATATGATCGAGGACTTTATTTTCCAAATAAAAGTTTAATCTTAAATGACAAATTAAAAATAAAAATAAACATTTCATTAGTTACTTAGAGCTTATAAATTAATAATTAATTAATTTTAAAAATTAATTAGTTAATTATATATAATAATTAAAACATAGATTACCATTTTGTGATACGCGTACTGCTGGTGGCAGTCGAAAGACCACTTGATAGAGCGGAAAACAAATCAAATTCGTAATATTATCAGCAAATGTTTGTAATAATTTAAATTGTTTAATCTATATATTAGATGACTTGATATAGTAAACATGTCAAGTATGTACGTGGTTGGAGTAGGTAACAGAAAAAATTGATTTAAACATCATGGCAGAGGTGGCGGCGATGATCAACATGGGGGCGTTTTAGAGGGGAAGGAAAATGTGAAAGTCGTTCCCTAAGGACTTTTTTTTAACATATCATTATTATTTGACTTTTTTGGTTAAATTAATCCGTAAGCGAAAAGCCAAAAGGTTATGTATTAATGATAAATTGTGTTAAAATACTTTATTGTATACATCAATGTACTTATAATAATAATAATAATAGTACGTCATACTAAAACAATATTTATCATATGCATTTGAAAATTAATTTGTAAATGATAATATATAGAATTCATTCAGAGTTCGCTAAAATTCTATAAAAGCTGATAATGATTTTGAATTGTTACTTAAAATCAATGGACGACGAAAAAAATGTCAAAATGACGATAAATTATTTATTGTAGCACTTACTTTGCCAATAAACTCTGCTATTTGCAAAAGTTTATTTTCCGCAAGGCGAAGATTGAAAACATGGATGAGATCAACAACGTTGCAAGAACGATTTAATAGTTTATTGTTAATACTCGTAAAATATATGCAAATATCGACACTTTTTCATTATTAAATAATTTTGTCGATCCCGACAGGAGAATAAATTCCATATTTCAGTTGCCTATTAATTGATAAACAAAATAATTTATTTAATAATGTAGTAAACAAATATTATTTAAAAATATTAGTTAGGTATATTATATTTTGAAGGTGGTAGATGATTTTAATCGTTAAAAGTTAAAGAGGCAACACCATTGGGGTCCTGATAGGATGGTATGACAGGCAATGAGGCCACATTAAAGTTATGTTTGGGCCATGACTCAAGAGTCCACCAAGGACCGTAGTGAATCCAAAAAGCAGATAAGAGTATGGTGGAATTGCACTTATTTTACTCGAATTGCAATTGGGTTGCAATTGGCATCACTTGAATTGAAAAAAGGTAATGGTATTAAATAATAACATAATATAATTATTTTATACTAACAACGTCACGTTGAAAACTGTATCGAAAGAGACCAATTTTTTAAAAGTTGGCTAATGGTTCTAATTCCACAATTAAAGTGAATAAATACCTACCACAAACAGTAGAGTATTTTACGCTGTTGATAAGGCTGTCATCATCAAGTTGGTTAATGCATAAAATTATACATACCTAATATACACAATATTGTACATATGAGTATATGTATATAAAAACGATTAATTAACTAATTGTAATTTGTACCATATAATATAAAAATTATAAGATATTAAATAATTGATATTAATTGATCAAGTAAATTTTATTTATATAATTTTCTTGGTAAACACAATTTATAAAAAAAAAAAAAATGTATAGGTTAAGAAAATACCATTTAACATTGTTATTCTAATTGAAAATTAAATTATTTAATGTTTTAAGATCTTTTTAAATATTAGACATTATAATTTTAAAGGTTCTAGAAATGACTTAATTTATTATCACAATTAAAAACATGTTATACTTAATATATAACTATAACTATATCCAAAACAAATAAAAACACTTAAATTATTACAACTAAAAACATAAAAAATGTATAATTCAAAAGAATATAATTTATAGTAACAACATAAAACAAATTTATACTTAAAACTAATGATAGTAGGTAACTTTTGCCAAACTACAATCAAAACTATATATATCAGGACCCTGACTCTAAAGTCTTTTTGAGAATTTTATCATGAGTCTCGATGCTTATTAAATAATTAAATAAACATTTTGTGAAAATTACATCCACAATCGGATCGTGGATATAAGTAATTTCATGTTTATTCGTACAAATAATTTCATGAGCCTCTTTGAGTGATAAAATCCTCCCGTTTTTGTATACCTCTCCTAGGTAAGTTTTCGCTATGAGGACTTTAGATGCCATATTAGTCAATCTTAAAAAAAAATGTCCATCATTACACTCATCATAAGCATCTAAGTTCACTGTGATGTTTCTTATGCCCAACCTATCTAAGATTATTTTGTCAGAACTACCACTCCACAATGTTACAATATTATTTTTATTTTTAAAATTAAAATAACTAGCTATGACATCCTTCTTCAGGTTAGAGCGTCTCTGTTTAAAACCGTTTTCCAATTCTCGCTTAAAAGCTTCATACTGGTCTGGTTTTTTTATTGATATTGTTCTCTTGAACAAATTCAAAACACTCCATTGTTGTTGACGTGTCATATGTATTGTTTCTCCTTCTTCTGTTAATTGTATAGGTGTTCCCTGAAATTTCATTACATTATGTTCTTCAGAGTCACTATTTGATATCGCTCCCGAAACCAAGAATATCATATCTCGTAACATTGCAAATTCAAAATCGATGACACAAAACTTGGGCAATTTTCTGGAACAAATTTAATACACTCTTAGTACAAATATTTATATATTGCGGTTTTACATTTTTATGTTATATAGGTATAAAGTTTAGAATCATTATAATATATATGCAGATACATTCTTTAAATCCGACATATATGTAAGATATATATTAGTATATTAGTATATTATTATAATAATATATTTACAATAAAACATTTAACATTTTTAGACTTTTATTTAAGTAGGTATAATTTAATAAATTACATAATTATTTTTAATTAAAAAATTATGTCTTTGTTTGAATAATATATTTTACACTAACACTAAGCGATCACTAATGTCACACGTATTATCCACAGAATCTGTATGAATATAAATAAATATAAATATGTAATTTCATTGATTAAACTTTTTGTTTAATGATTATAAAACCTGAAGTATTTTATTTAAAAGAATTATACTGATTTTTAAAATTGTTGTACATAAAATAAATGAGTTTATATGCTTATATTTTTTTTTTTTTTTTTTGTTACTGTTATGAAATAATTAAATTACATTAGTGAAAACTGAGGTAGAGAATTCCATATAAAAATTTTTTTGACAATTATATAAATCAACATTATAATTATGTTATTGATATTTATTTTATTTAGAGTAATGAGAAAAATTTTATAAATTGTAAATATAAGATCAGTGACACACGCTAGAGGATTCAAAGGTAGCAGCTGCTACCTATGATGGTTTTGGTGGTTGCTTAAAACTAGTCCTGAAATATCTAGACCATAATTCTCTAATATATAATAACTAACAGTGTTTTTAAATGTAACTATTAAACTTATGATATTAATAATTGGGTTTGTTATTGAATAAATTATATTTCTGTTGTAAAATGTTGTATTTTATATATTTAAATATTTATAATTATTTTTAATAACTAGTCGAGAAACTATATTTCTTTAATAATTATGTATTAGTAAATTATAAATTATTATAATTATTAGTATACAATTATATATTAATCAAATATTATTATATTCTTTGTTATAAATTTATGTTGAAGATTAAATTAAAAAATTTGATTATCTTAATGTATATGTTATAAATATTATGTTTATAATTATGGTTAATGGATAGTATTTTTCTATTCAATATGCAACCCTATTTCTTTTTTTTTAATATGCGCCATTGTACAGGACATTATATATATATTAACTTGGTATCACAATATATTATATAGTTTATTACATGGCTTAATTAACTGTTTGGCCTGTATTTTAATAAAGTCTTCTTCTCCCTCTTCTTTCTCCTAACTATTTGGAGTCGGTAAAATTTGTCCATAACATCCACTTGTAATGATTTCCTACATCACCTACGCACATACCATCAGCCCTCATATAATTTTCAATTGTATCCATCCCTCTCTTTTTTAGTCATACTCTTCCTCTATTTCCTTTAACATTCATTTTCATTACCAATCTTACTTTTTTGTTTCCTATTACCTTATCACATGCCCACACTATTGCAATCTATTTTCTCTCATATTGTCCACTATAGATACTACACTTGTATTACCTCTCACATATTCGATCCACTCTGAACATTTTCATGAAATTAAAGTATGAAATATGAACATACGTCAACGTATTATACTCGTATAATGGTTAGTACAATCAACATGATTTTAAATAATATTTATTTTCGGTTAATAAATATTATTTGGAGGCCATATGATTAGTATTCAAAATATTATTAATGACTAGCTTTTACTGGATTACAGCTACCAAATGTTAACCATTTTAATTTACAAAATATTATTTCGTTGGGTAGGTATTATTTTAAGATCATACATATCAAGTGTTAATATTATGCATAGTTGAAGCAATACAATTGAAAATTATGGCCAAAGTTGTTGAATTATTGTTTCAATAATAATAGAAAATAAAACAGTTTTTACTTACTCATAATCATAAGTCATATATCCTTGTGATTGAGTCATTTTTTAAATGCGGTCTGTACTTGTTGGGAACTGTGAATAATGAACAATAATTATATTAGTTAACCATATAAAATATATTGATAAATAAGAATAAATAAGACTCAAGACAAAGAATCACTTTTAAAAAATGAGACTTTGCAAAAATTATAGAATTATTAAGCCCATTTCTTAATGTAACTATTAAATGTTGTCAAACTTTGTTTAAAAATGTTAAATAAAGTAATTTTTAAAAAGAAATATTTGACAAACGTACATCCTTGGATGAGTAAAAGTACGAGTATACAACCTGTTTTATTCGGGTTCAATGTCTTTTATCCATAATGATATAGATACTATTTTTTATAATTTAATTAATCTATATGTATGAAATATTTATTTTCATTGTACATTATAAAACAATGTTTATATCGAAAATTATTACGATATCTAAATCGAAGGTATCTAATTATCGATTTTATTGCCCATCAATAGTAAATTGTAACACTTTGAGATAGTCAATAATAAATAAAATGAAGACAGAAATGCTTTGAAGAACAAAATATATTGACTTAAAACAGTACATATATATAAAAGAACTACAATTTATCTATTTTAACGAATAAAAGTAAAAAATATTGTGTTCAGAGCTGTAATTATCAATTTTCAATTATACTAATCATATTAAAGGCATATTTTAAAAACAAAACTTATAGCTTTTTAAATTGAATTAATAATAATATGTATTGCTTATACTCTGCATCAGTGCATTTTTTAACTAGTTAATTAGGTGACACAAATGTCGCCCAGTGATTATACTCTGTCGGCAGAATTTTGAAAGATCGGTCGAAATATAGCGAATAAACGTGTAATACCATAACCTTACTATAGTATTATACATAATACATAATACATTTGTTATAATCTAAAATTTTTCAAGTCTGAATTATTTATTTACTATGTACTCTTATTATTTACTGTACTTGAGCCTACGGACATTTATATATAAATACTAGTATAAATTTATATATATATATATATAAATAAATAAATAAAATACATTAGCTATCGAGATAAACATTTTTTGTCACCCAGTGAAAATTCCGTATAAAATGCACTGCTCTGCATTAACGTTATATAAAAAATATAAAAATTTCATAATTATATTACTATTACTAACAATAGTTTTATCGTCTTATCAATTCTATATATTTCCATGTGTGATTTAAATTCTTAATGGATAAATTACACACATAATAATAGTTAGTAAAATACCAGTTTATTTTTACCAGGGATGTCCAGCCCGTGACCCGCAAAGGCCTATTCATTAAGTTGAAACAAGACGCGTGAAAATATATAAACATTGATAAGTATTGTAAATTGTACATCGATCACAATTCGGATGAGGCCGATGACACTTGCAGTTACAAATAGATATATGTCTACCAATTATATAACTACAGAAAACAATACATTAAAGAGAGAGAGAGAGAGAGAGAGAGATAAAGAAACAAAAAGAAACAGAGAAAAAATCTGGAAAATAAAAAAGCAAAACTATTTTAAGTCTAATTTTAAGTTATACAGGGACAGATGGGCACGAGAATATGTCTAACGTGAACACCATTTTCTTAGTAGTGATTTGTTTGACGTTCCGAAATAATTATTAGCAACAACCTTAACTGAAATTTCATGGCCTTTGGTTCAGGGACTTAATTAGACTAACGGGGGATGAAAAATACATTATAAATTAACAATACGGTACTGAATTATTAATGTGTTTGTGTGTACTCACGAAAAGTGTATGAATAATCGACGAGCGTTCAAACGTGATAGCGTACAACGTATAACGAAGACAATCAACGTCCAGTAGAAAAGTGTGTTGTGGTTGTAGTGTGTCCTGGACTAATGATACAATGACTAGTCGTCAGTCAGATTTGTAGAACCATCTTCGCCTGGCACTGACCATTACGCTTTGCCACCACCACTCCTTGATGCATACCGAAAAGAAGTTTCCACGTACAACCGTCGTCGATATAGGGCTGTACCTGGAGGCATAGGAGTAAATAGGGTGGGGATTATCCAACTAAAAAATTAAAAGTTACCTATTCATCTTAACATTATAAGGTGATTAATAATCATTAATTATTATTAAAAGTATTTATTTGCAGGTATTTAATCGGTTAAAACTCCGAACACGCGCGTAATAACACAACTTATAGAATTTATTCAAAACACCTTCAATACGGATGACTAAAATGGTGAATTCTTCAATGCTATATACCTGAGATCCAATGAATTTTTTAAATGCTTCTTTGCTCTTTCTATAGCAGCTTCACAAATTCCCCCAAAATGGGGTGCAGTTGGAGGGTTTAATATCCATTGATATGGAACACTTCCTTGTTAATAGAAACTGCAATTAATATTTTGAACTCGTGAGTTGCTCTCATATAATTCGTCTCACAATCCGAACGTATCTCTGTGGAAATCTCTAGACGTGAGGTAACGGGATCAAAGGCAGCTAGGAAGGCCTCGGTGGATAGTTCGGACACCATTTCCAAACGTACCTACAGCTTTGTCTGTCATACATAAAAACAATGTAAAATATACCTTCAGCATTCTAGAGTTCCGTCGACGAGCTTCATTGACAATAAAAGATCCACCATAATCTATACCAACATTCATGTGTACACAAAAATGTTATGAAAGCTAATATTAATTTTTAATTGGAACAAAATTACTCTTAAACTTATTAGATGACGAAAAAAATTTGTTCAAATGACATTAAATTATTTAATGTAGGACTTCCTTTACCAATCAACTGCGCTACTAGTAAAAGTTTATTTTCCGCGTTTTGATAGTTTATTGTTATAAAAAAATATGCATTGACAAATTTTCAATATTAAGTCATTTTGCGACCGGAAATTTGAAAATGTTCTATTTATTTACTAACCATATATTCCCCCACGGTATAATGTATCCATATGTTCAAAAATGTAGGTCGTGGTCATAGTCATGTTTTGTGGCGAACTGAGGTATATCAGGTTAGGGGCAATACATATTTTGCCACCCTTGACCCTCCTCCCCTTAATAAAAAAAAAGAAAAAACTTTTTGATTCTTATGACATTTAACGATTTCTGTACAATATAAATCATAGTTTATTGTGTATACTTACCTACATTATATGAAACTTAAATTAAAATAAGAAAAAATAGATGAACTAAACAATTTAAAACTTTTTTCTCGATTCAGAATAATTATAAATACGTGGTATTGTGGAATTATTCACAAAAATAGCATTTACTTAAACTTTAAGAAATTACCTATATATTTAATTGTAATAAGTATAACTCAATTTTAAACTAAATATTACATAATATGTACATATTACAGTGCGTTGTTTAATATTCTACTGTTAAGCTATGTGTGATTTTAGATTCACACAGGGTTGAAACGTAAAATACGGTATAGTATAAAACACATATTAGACGTACGTATAAAACGTGTAGTATATATCACATAATTATATATGTTTTATACCGTATAAAATAAAATCACTTATAACTAAAAACACATTTATAATTTACAATAACTATCAAAAAGGAAATATAAATTATAAATAGACAAGTATAGAAGTATTGATTTATTATTAATAATCATCAATATCTTGTCTTAAACGTATTTATAGTGTACTTGTGATATATATAAAATTTTAAATAGTTTGGCAACATTTAAATTTTATTTTATATCAATGTAATAATAAATGTATAATATTCTGTACCTATAGCAATTTTTTTTATTATTTTCTATTTAGATATATAAGAAAAAAGAACCGGATGGGCCTCGCTCTGCTGTACAATTGGAGGTGGAGTGCGATTTGTTCATAGAATAGGTCATTACAATGGATTTGTTAAATTTGAATTCAATGATAGGTATCATTGTATACGAAAAACGATTCTGAACGGAGATGATAAGTTAGTCTAGAATATAATACATTGTTATTTATAAATATTGTAATAAGTATATTTTATTTTGAAACGAAAAATTTATAATAATTGAAAATTCAAATTGACTATAAATAAGTCAAAATATGTCAAATACCTACTTTGAAAACTTAATCATTCACAGAAAACGTCAATATAAACATTTACTGAAAATTTCAAGTGTTTGCGTTATTTGGTTTTTGAGTTAGAGCAAATTCCAAAACCCGATATGATTTGTCAGTCTAGAATATTATATATTATATTATGTTTTACATGTAATTTTATGTCAATATTTGCTGTTCGAACGCTTTTAAAAAAAATTGTGCCTATGGATTTCTAAAATTTTTGAATGACAATAAGAAAAACTTCAGTGGAATCTTCTATTAAATTTTCAAGTATTTTGTACCAGCCAAATTTTTTTTATCAATGGCTATAAAAAAAAAAAAAAAATGTAAAAAAATCGAATACTTCAAATGTTTATAAGTAGCTTAAAAATCATTAAAATATTTTGAAAAAAACATTAAAGAAAATAAAGAAAATATAAAGAAAATGCCAATCTCAACAGTTGGTAAACATTTCAAGTTTCTGCGACTTATACTTTTTGAATTATAACAAATATTAAAAATAGTTAAAGAGGATAAATCGCTATTTTACGCAATTTCATAAAAATTAAAATTTCAAACGGCATAAAATGTTTTGCTTTAAGTCCAGTAGAAATTTTTTTATAGACTTTTGAAAAATAGCTTATGGATAACCTAGTGTTAAAATGTTAAACCTTAGGTAAAAACAGAAAACATTTTGTGAATTTTCAACTACAAAATAACTTGCAAATTTTCGATATTTAAACATATTTTATACAATTTGAACTTTATGGACTTATAAAAAAAATTGAGTGAAACGATCTCCGATATCTTTTAGTTACGATAAGTATAATTTATAATAAACCTTGTATTAAATTTTCAAGAGTTTTCGGACAGCCAAATAAGTTGTATAGATATTTAGAAAAAAAACTTACAAAAATCGAAAATTGAAATTGTCTTTAAATAAGTCAAAATACTTTGAAGACATAACCATGTATAGAAAAAGCCAATATAAAGATTTAGTGAAAATTCCAAATGTTTGCAGTTTTTCGTTTTTGAGTTGGAGCATTTAAAAAAAATGTATTTTGTCAAAACGTGGATTTGTGTAAAATTTCCCGATTTTTCGTAATTTTTTTATCATTTTTTTTCGACGCTTTTAAAAAGTACTTGATTTTTGACTTGCCATAGTACCATCTGCATTCACTTTCCATTAAGAAAATTTGCATTAATTATGCAAAAAAATTTACCAAATACGGGAAAAAATATTATGAAGTCCAAAAGAAAAAAAAAGAAGACACATCTGATGTAGTTAATAATCAATAATATACACAAAAACTAATTATAATTGAAAAAAATGTTTAGTTGGTTGGCATTTTGATGATAAAATAAAAAGTACTTAACATAAGTATTTCAGCATTTTAGCGTGATAGACATGCGTATCACATCGTTGTTATTAAATTAATTGTTGACTGTAACGATAGTAACAAATATCTTCATTGATAGTTTTGAATTTTATATATTTACCTAATATTAATTGAAATACACAGACGATGAAAATAAAGTTTTTAAATTTTGTTTCAAAAAAATATGAAATATACATAATATGAGCGCAAAATCAATGAAATTGGTATGCATTTTTTTTTTAGCTAAAATTTACAAAATATGCATTTATATAATTTACACTAATAAAATTAAAAACATTTATTGTGCAATAATAAGTGACCATATTCATAATTGTTTATGAAATATGTTTTTAATTATTTAATCTTTTCGAGTTCCAAATGATTGATATAATTTGGAAATAAGTGTGAAATAATATTCGTAATTTGTATTAATATAAATACCGTCCTAATTAATAATGAAATATTGTTTCTTGACTAATTATTAAATATAATTATACATATTTAAATATATAAAATACAAAATTTTACTACAGAAATACAATTTATACAATAACAAACACAATTATTATTATCGAAAATCGTTTAATAGTTACTATTAGCTCACTGTTAGTTTTATATGTAACGGTTGTGTATCCCTGCTTTAAAATATGTAGTTCATAATTCTGTTCTGTATAAAAATTACCAGTGTCTTTAAATGTAACTATTAAACTTATGATTAGGCCTCGGAAGTTGTAAGAGATAAAAAAGGCAAAATATGCAAGCAAAAATGCACGAAAAAATTGCAGAATATGCACGAAAATGTTGCAAAATATGCATTAAATATGCAAAAAAAATGTAATAAATACGCGACAAAAATATTCTGAAGTTAAAAAAAACACATATGATGCTGTTAATAATCAATAATAATCATAAAAACTATTTATAACTGAAAAAAAAATGTATAATTGGTTGGAATTTTGACAATATGGTAAAAAGTACTTAATATAAGTATTTCGACATTTGAACGTGAACGATTAAATGCGTATCACATTGTTGTTATTAAATTAATTGTTGACTGACGATAGGAATAAATATCTTCGTTGATAATTTTGAATTTTATGTATTCAATATTAATTGAAAGATACACCCGAGGAAATACAATTTTAAAGTTAAAAAAATTGTATTTAGAAAATATGAAATATGCATAATATGAGTGAAAAATCAATGGAATATGCATTTTTTTTAGCTAAAATTGACAAAATTTGCAAAATATGCATTTTTAATTTTTTTTTTTTTTAACTCACCATAGTATAGTTCAAATTTCTAGCTTGGTCTCCTATAAATTAGAAACATACAGAACAATATGCAATTCCTACAACTTCTGAACCCTACCTTTGATAGTAATAATTGTATTTGTTATTGCATAAACTGTATCTCTGTAATACAATTTTGTATATAATATATATATATATTTTATATAGTATATAACTATATTATATAATTATATTTAATTATTAGTCGAGAAACTATATTTCTTTATTAATTATAAATTTACATATTAAACATTATTGCAATTATTATTATATGATCATATATAAATTATATACTATTATATATTTATTAATTAATTGACCATACATTTTATTCAACAGCATATACAACTTCAAATAATGTTTTTAATGATGTCATTTAAAAATATAAACAGTAAATGTAGTAAGGCTTGCATAATTTTGATTATCAGATTCATTTTTTTAGAAATAAGTATGAAACATATGAAGTAGAGCCGAAATGCATAAAATTATCATTTCCATTATGAGAATATGATCACTAATTAATTGTATTCATTATAAACTGAACAACGTGGATGAAATAAACCCTCACTAATAGTAGCATCTGATATAGTAGTAGGTATATTTTATCTTTTAACTGTGATGTTAGGGCTATTAAACAACTTTTCGAAAAGATACCCTCAGCGTCTACTTATGTCCCAAAAATGCAATTTGTAATATACAATTTTTTCACTTTTTTGTTTGGCATATTAGTCCAAATCTTTGTAAACGTTCGAGAATTTTATATAAGTAGCCGAAATGGCCATAATAATTTTTGAAAAAATATTGACGTCGTCTTGGCCCGATAACCACAGATATAAAATACTAGTTAACTAACAAGACATTGAACATTGAAGTTAATCAACATATGGGTGTAGGTCAATGTTTACATAATTGTCTTATCAATATGACATGATAACAATATTATGGTATTTGCCAAATAAAAACAAAATAACAGTATTGTACAATTTAGTGGCTGAAAATAGCATTGAACATGTATTACAAATAAACAATTCATATTATTACTATATTAATATACATTATTGGATATAAAATAATATTGTTTTTGTTAATTTCTGTCTTTGACTGACTGAATTTAAAATATCACTATAAAATTGCTTACTGTATGGTTGTAATCTAACGCTTGAAAATCTTTTTACAAGATGGGTGATTAAAAATATTTTATGAGATCATTACATCAAACATTAAATTGCAATCTTTATCAACTTATGGTAAATTGTTGAGATATAACAAAGCTTCACTTAAAAATCCAGGGTTTCCATTGATTAAGCAAGTCCAATTTCATATGGCTGATATATGAGGCAACTTTAGATTAAATCTAGAAAATACCACAATAATTATGAATTAATAATATATATAATTTTTTTACTATAATATACATTAAGCTGTATTAATTAACAATGTGTTACCCACATATATAAAATATCTTAGTATTTTATATAAATGGTGTGAGACCAACTATGCTGTATGGTTCAGAGTGTTGGGCGGTTAACAGGAGAATAGAACAAAGTATGAGTGTCGCGGAAATGAGAATGCTTAGATGGTTGAGTGGAGTGACAAGAGAAGATAGAATAAGGAATGAATACGTCAGAGGTAGTGTTGGTGTAGCGCCAATTGTGGACAAGGCTGAGATGGTTTGGGCATGTGATGAGGCGAGAGGAAACGAATGCAGTAAGAGTGGTTATGAAGATGGACGTTGAAGGGAAAAGAGGAAGAGGAAGACCAAAAAAGAGATGGTTGGAGACTTTGGAGAATGACATGAGGGCTGTCGGTGTGTGCAGAGGAGATGTGATTGACCGAGTAAAGTGGAGGTGTAGGACAAGGGTGGCCGACCCCAAATAGTTGGGAGGAAGGCGAAGTAGAAGAAGAAGAAGAAGAAGAAGATTTTATATAAATGGTGTTCCCAACTAACCTGCAAAATGAATAAGCTTTAGATGAATAATAATGAAGGGTAAGTGCACATTTTTTTACATCAGTACTATAGCGTCGACTTTTAAGTTTACATTCTATGTTTTTAAGCATATTCATTAATAGTTCTGCTGACATTCCATCAAACAAAATATCTTCATATTCTGAATTTAGCATTTCTTGATTTGTTACATTTTTTAATAAGTCTTTTAAGTTATTAACAATTTGTCTTGTCTTTTGACTTTTTAATGCAATAACTTAATTTTCTTTTTTAATTTGGTAGGAATTAACTTGGCAATATACTTTTGTCGAGAGACTCTGTATATTATTCAACTTTTACATATAGATGGTGTTCAAAATAATACTTCAGTTTGTTTAAAAGCATCATCAATAGTTTCTTCATTAACTAAATCTTGATCTTCATTCATTAGATCTATAACATAATTTTTATTTTTATTTAATTTAATCTAGATTTATGTACTTAATAATAAATTAATTTATATCAACAGCTATGAACTATAGTAAGAATAATGCATTCTTTTTTCATTTTAATATCAAAATTAGAGATAAAAAATATTAAATCAAAAGTAACCAATTAATAATTCAATTATTAAAAAAAATTAAGATTAATTAGATTTCTATAGGTAATTAAATAAGTAAAAGAATAATTAAAGTAATTATAAATAGGTCAAGAATACTTGGTTACTTACTTATATCACAAACTTGTAAAGTTTTTCCAAATTCGTAATCATTGTCAACAGTTTCTTCAACAACTAAATCATCAGTTGTTAGATCTTTAAAAAAAATAAGAAAAATTATTATGTTTTCATTCAACTTAACTCTTTGCAGCACAGGACGGTAATTAAAAGTGACCATACAAGATAATAATAATACGTAACAAACAAATTCTTAAATATTCAGTTAGTATATGAATACTAAATTACTCACATGTTTCATCAATTATAGTACACAATGCTGTTGTAGGATTATCTATTTCTTTTTTTAGTGGTGGTCCATTACAAAACAGTTTTGTAGGAATTAATGTTGAATTAATTGAAAATAGAAAAATTGATGAAACAGCATTACTTTTCAAAGTCAATTAGTAGCTTCCAACTGGGTTTTCATAAAAATCTGAAGACTTGAAATGTTCATGACACGACCGACTATTATTATTCAGTATAAAACCTTTACGATCAACCGTCTTAACCCACAATTCTAGTTTGAGTTGATCTTTCATTAGAAATCTATGGACAATAATAATATATACAATTATATCAGTTAAAAGTAACATTAAACTAATTAACAATATTAAAACTAAACATAGATAAAATTATAAATAAAATAAAATACAAATGCTTACCTGAAAAAATGTTAACCAGAGCCCGCTTGAGCACGATTTATGTAGTCATGTGGGAGAAGGTGGCAGGCAATATTGAACTAGGTATTGAGTATTAGAGCACAGAATGGAATAAAATACTTAAATACAGAATCGAATACTACGTTAAATAATTTCAAATTAAAAAAAACTGCGATTCCGCTCAGATAGGTATCGAATGCCGAATACTATCATGTTCTAATGCCGTAATGATAAGACAATTATATAAATATTGACCCACACGCAAATGGCAGCGACTTCATCATCCCATACGTCGATGTAGACAAGTTACCTATCTATTATTTTTATCCGTGCCGCACTAACGCACTGCTGTTGTAAGTTGTTGATGAAACGTGTCTATTTAGTCTATTATTAATTTATAATATGGCACCGTGTGATAATTTACGAAAATCACGTAATCACGAACGACTGTAACGGCGGCGATGATCGGCGTTGCGCCTTTGGTGCACCAAGGTCGCTTGTCGCGCTCGTCGGTCTATTATCGGCGGGCCGGTATGGAAAGGTAGAGTTATGCGGTGTGGTGTTTATCGCTAACGACTAGGTACTCTACCCTGACCGTTATCTCACTGCTATTTCGAGTTGAGCGTATTTCCCTACTCGTAAGAGACGAAAATATGTATTACGCCACCAAAAAATACAAAGCATACCTGGCATATCTACATATTATGCAATATTTTAGCAAATCCGAGGTAGTGACGATGAATAAAAGAACTCTTCTTACCTTTTCCTCCCGTACCGGATGATTCCTTATTTTGGAAGCCAATTTGATGCGACCCGTGTGGTGTTCGCTCGGTGTCGATTCGGTCATAATATAAATAAATGTTTGTTACGCAAAAAAAAAAAAATACACATTTATTAAAAATAATACAACACCAATTTATACACTGGATACAAAAAAAACAAAAAATAAATAAAATTAGGGTTAGTAATACGGCCACAAGAAAAGGTGTGTGTGGTATGACGGTTCTGACATCACAGACCTTTGTATGGTCGGGTACGTTGTCACCGGTTCCGACAACAGTCATCCCCTCTGCCAGGTGAACGAGGTAGGTGAGGTTTTGCCAGAAAGGTGTTCGCGTTGCACCGGGTTGTGACTGGGTAGAGAGCAGGCGTGATCCGCGATAGTGGTGTACGTGATGTACCTCCACCTACCGCGGGACCATGTCAGTCTCTTTCGATACGGTTTTCTTAAGAACACGACGTTGTTAATATGATATAGTTATTATATTATTTTATTATATATTACCATTACCTTTTGTTCAACCCAATTGCATCTCGATTAAAATAAGTGCAATTCGACCATAGCCTTAAGGTCTATTCACACTACGACGGAACGGAAACGGAGCGGAATCCGTTCGGTATCCGTCCGTGCACGGACAAAATATTGTTTCTGTACTTTGAAATTTAAATATTCACATTAAGACGGAACGGGCTAACGAGTCGTGGACGGGCGCTAAAAATATTCTTCGCGACGATTCTTTCACGGTTATCCGTCCGGGTTTTTCTTTGAATCGTTGTAGTGGGAATGAGTTACCGGGCCGGATACGGACGAAAATACATTTTGCTTTTACATTTTGCTATTTCTAAATTATTAATTATTAATATTATTAGTATACTATTAGTTGTCACTATAGTAAGACGTATCTTATATACCTAAGATCTTTAATATTGTAATTTTAAAATGAACACAGAAAAATTAATTGAATGTGTAAGAGCATACTCAGGGCTTTACGATTTAAGCGATAAAAAGTATTGTACTGTAATAGTCAACATTTATTTGTATTATATAGTATTTAATTATTTTGAATTTATCTTAATTTTTATGCTACTATTTTTCCAGCAGGGATGGCATTTACCCTCAGTGTCTCTTGGATACCCCATGCACCAGAAACTTTTATAGGGGGTGGGTCAGAGGTGGATTTCCCATTAAGCACTGTAGACAGCTGCCTAAGGCGGCAAATTTTTGGTGCCTATAGCTGTGAAAAAGATAAATTCGCCTCTGGGGAGGGCTAACTTCATACATTAAATATTAGATCAGTTACCTAGTTTCACTCCAGGTTTGTAATGTCATATAAGATATTTGGTTTAGGTATGATTATAGACTTGACAGTGTATTGTTTTGTACTAGTTTTGTGTGATATAATAATAAGTATTTGAAGAAGATAAAAAAGTCCATGGGGAATGACTCTCACAATACTCCCCTCCCTAAAAACGCCTCGCGTTAATTATTGTCGCCACCGCTGCCACGTTATTTATAAAAAAATTTTTAGCTATCTCCCCCATCCACACACTGACTTAATACGGACACTTCAGTTAACGCTGTTGCTAATAATTTTTTCGGAACATCAATCAAATCACAACTAGGAAAAAGATGTTCGCGTTAAGTGTAAGAGACATATTCTCGTGCCTATGTTTCCCTGTACAACAAGTTCGTATACTGTATACTTAAAATTGTTTTGCTTTTTTTCTCCAAATTTTCTCTCTGTTTATTTCTGTTTCTTTATATTTCTCTCTCTCTCTCTCTAATGTATTCTTTACTGCAGTTAATAATTGTATTATAATCGTATAACTGTATAATTGGTGTACATATTTGTAACTGCAAGTGTCATCTGCCTCAGACTAGAGCGATGTACAATTTTGCTCATGTTTTTCGTGTTTGATCGTAGATTTATTGACTTTATGAACAGACCTTTGAGAGTCACAGGTTGGCATCCCTAATATTACTATTATTAAAATTTAATTTTTTAAAAGTGATTCTTTGTCATTAATCTTATTTATTCTTATTTGTCAATATATTTTATAAGGGTTAATTAAAATAATTATTGTTCATTATTTACAGTACACGACTAGTACAGACCGCTTTTAAAAAATGACTCAACCAGATATAACCAGAATATATGATTGATGATTATGAGTAAGTAAAAAAATTTTTATTTTCTATTATTATTGAAACAATAATTCAACAATTATTAATATTTGCAATAAATGTTCTAAAAATAATACCAGAAAAAATAATATTTTGTATATTAAAATGGTTAAATGCTGATAACAGTAATAATACTTAGTATAAGCTAGTCATAACTAATATTGTGAACATTAATCATATGGTCTACAAATATAATTACAAACACAAATTAAATATTATTTAAAATCATGTTGGTTGTATTAAGCATTATGTAATCCGTTAACGTCAATATTTTATACATTCATTTCATCCAAATGTTCAGTGTTGAACGGTTGACAAGAAATTAGAATTGATTATTATCTTGATCATAATTATGAGTGTTGAGGAAATAAGAATGCGTAGATGAATAAGTGGAGTGATAAGAGAAGATAGAATAAGGAACGAATATGTGAGAGTTCAGACTTGAACAATTTTAGATTATAACAAATGTATTATGTATTATGTATAATACCATAGTACGATTATAGTATTACACGTTTCACATTACTTCGTCCAATCTTTCAAAATTCTGCCGACAGAGTATAATCACTGGGCGACATTTGTGTCACCTAATTAACTAGTTAAAAAATGCACTGATGCAGTGTATAAGCAATACATATTATTATTAATTACATTTAAAAAGCTATAAGTTTTGTTTTTCAAAGTATTTCTGACTTTATTAAGTATATGTATGTTCATATTTTATAATTTCATTTCATGAAAATGTTTAGAGCGAAACGAATATGTAAGAGGTAATACAGATGTAGTATCTATAGTGGAAAATATGAGAGAAAATAGACTGCAATAGTGTGGGCATGTGATAATGTAATAGGAAACAAAACAGTAAGATTGCTTATGAAAATGATTGTTAAAGGAAAAAAAGGAAGAGTATGACTAAAAAAGAGTATGACTAAAAATGGATGGATACAATTGAAAGTGATATGAGGGCTGTTGGTATGTGCGTAGGTGATGTAGAAAATCATTACAAGGGACAAATTTTACCAACTCCAAATAGGAGAAAGAAGAGGGAGAAGAAGATTTTATTAAAATACAGTCCAAAAAGCTAATTGAGCGATGTAATAAACTATATGATATATATTGTGATACTAAGTTAATATTTATAATGTCTTGCAGAATGGCGAATATTTACAAAAAAAAGAAATAGGTGTTGCATATTAAATGGAAAAATACACCCCATTAACCATTATTATAAACATAATATTTATAACATATACATTAAGATAATCAAATTTTTTAAATTTATCTTCAACTTAAAATTATAACAATGAATATAATTATATTTGATTAATAAATAATTGTATAATAATAATTATATATATTTAAATATATAAAACACAACATTTTACAACAGAAATACAATTTATTCAATAACAAATACAATTATTAATATCATAAGTTTAAAAGTTACATTTAAGTACACTGTTAGTTATTATATATAAGAGAATCAGGGTCTAAAATTTTTATATGGAATTCTCTACCTTAGTTTACACAAATTATTTTTTAATTATTTCATTACAGTTACAAAGAAAAAAAAATTATAAGCATATAAACTCATATATTTTATGTCAAACAATTTTAAAAATCAGTATAATTCTTTTAAATAAAATGCTTCAGGTTTTATAATCATTAAACAAAAAGTTCAATCAATGAAATTGCATATTTATATTTATTTATATACATACAGATTCTATGGATAATACGTGTGACATTAGTGATCGCTTAGTGTAAATGTAAAAAAAATCGAGGTTTTTATTTAATATATTATTCAACAAAGACATCATTTTTGAATTAAAAATAATTATGTAATTTATTAGATTATACCTACCTAAATAAAAATCTCAGAATTTAAAGTGTTTTATTGTAAATATATTATTATAATAATATACTAATATACTAATATATATCTTACATATATGTAGGATTTAAAGAGTGTATCTGCTTATATATTATAATGATTCTAAATTTTATTGCATACCTATGTAACATAAAAATGTAAAACCGCAATATATAAATATTTGTACTAAGAGTGTATTAAATTTGTTCCAGAAAATTGCCCAAGTTTTGTATCATCGATTTTGAATTTGCAATGTTACGAGATATGATATTCTTGGTTTTGGGAGCAATATCAAAGAGTGACTCTGAAGAACATAATGTAATGAAATTTAAGGGAACACCTATACAATTAACAGAAGAAGGAGAAACAATACATATGACACGTCAACAACAATGGAGTGTTTTGAATTTGTTCAAGAGAACAATATCAATAAAAAAACCAGACCAGTATGAAGCTTTTAAGCGAGAATTGGAAAACGGTTTTAAACAGAGACGCTCTAACCTGAAGAAGGATGTCATAGCTAGTTATTTTAATTTTCAAAATAAAAATAATATTGTAACATTGTGGAGTGGTAGTTCTGACAAAATAATCTTAGATAGGTTGGGCATAAGAAACATCACAGTGAACTTAGATGCTTATGATGAGTGTAATGATGGACATTTTTTTTTAAGATTGACTAATATGGCATCTAAAGTCCTCATAGCGAAAACTTACCTAGGAGAGGTATACAAAAACGGGAGGATTTTATCACTCAAAGAGGCTCATGAAATTATTTGTACGAATAAACATGAAATTACTTATATCCACGATCCGATTGTGGATGTAATTTTCACAAAATGTTTATTTAATTATTTAATAAGCATCGAGACTCATGATAAAATTCTCAAAAAGACTTTAGAGTCAGGGTCTTGATATGTATAGTTTTTGATTGTAGTTTGGCAAAAGTTACCTACTATCATTAGTTTTAAGTATAAGTTTGTTTTATGTTGTTACTATAAATTATATTATTTTAAATTTTAAACTTATTGTGTACTTAGTTATAATAATTAAAGTGTTTTTACTTTTTTTGTATATAGTTATAGTTATATATTAAGTATAACATGTTTTTAATTGTGATAATAAATTAAGTCATTTCTAGAACCTTTAAAATTATAATGTATAATATTTGAAAAGATCTTAAAACATTAAATAATTTAATTATCAATTAGAATAGCAATGTTAAATTGTATTTTCCTAACCTTTACATTTTTTTTTTTTTTTTTATAAATTGTGTTTACCAAAAAAATTATATAAATAAGATTTACTTGATCTATATTTTAATATAATAAATTCAATTTAATATTATATGACACACATTTTTAATACATTTTTTTTAAGTGGAAAGCAAAGAAAAAATAATTTACAAATATATAAAGGTTTTCAAATTACATTTAAGTAATTATATATTTAATTTTTAGACGAACCATTTATATCTCAGTACTTGTTTTTTAATACTGGTATGAATAAAATTATTATCGAAATAATTAATCTAAATGTTAATCAACAGACAGACACATGTTATTTTAAACTTAAGTATAAATTGGATAATACAATTTCTTGACTGTTTATATTTTAAAGCAATATACAGTAAGTAACACACATTTAATAACAAATTATATGACTTACTTAAAAAATAAAAATTAATAAAATTAGTTTTTGAAAACACCAAGAGAGATAAAAATAATATTTTTTGATAAAAAAAAAAAAATCTAAATTGAAATAAAAATATTAATAACATCAATTTAACTATAGTTCAAATTAAAATTTTAAAAATTAAAAGACATTTTTAGTCCTTACATTGTAAGTATATAATTGTAATGATAATTAGAAGATTTATATAACTAAATAAGGGTAATATATGTTAAATATTTATATTGTAATTTAGTTTTAATAATATATTACACTAATGTTATTAAATAAAAGTGTAAAAACATTTTATTAATTTCATATCTATACTATTCTATAACTATCGGTTACATCTGTGTACAAATTTATTTTAATTAGTTTGTAAAAATAAAATAAAGTTAGTTGTATTAAAAATGTTGCCCTCAAGCTTGAAAAATTTTATTTCACACTACGGTTTTGAACATACATGGTTTAGAAAAAATTTATAATTAGTTGCAATATATGTCATGTCCCTGGTAGTGATCATATCATTAATGTTCAAAAATAAGGTCTCATTTTTTATAAGTGCCAAAGTTTTCTATGTTGGTTTTCTTTTCGTTGTAAAAAAAAATAAGTCTTTTGAATATGTAAATGTACACTCGTATTTATATGCATTAGCCGACCATACACTTTTTGCAAGTGCATAAACACTTAAAATTTCAAATAATGTTTTTCAATAACGCCATTTAAAAATATAAACAGTAAACTTATGAAGGCTTGCATAATTGTGATTGTCAGAATTATTTTTTTTATAAATATTTGTTATAAATTCGTTATAAACTTACCGATTTGGAGAAGGCAAAGATTCACCAACAGTACATAATACTTTGGTTATGGCTGTAGGTATAATTTCACTTTTAACTCTAGTGCAGGAGAAGGGCTGCTGTGTGACGAGGTATGACGGTGGTGGTAGCTGATAGTTGTGGCCGCTGCGGTTCTTCAATGGAGGTAGAGAAACAGTATCAGGTGTCTGAAGACGAGGTGTGCTGGTGGTAAGATGGCCGCTACGGTTCTCCAATGGTGGTAGAGAAACAGGATCATATGGCTGAAGATGAAGTATGCAGATAGTGAGGTGGTAGTTGTGGTTCTCCAACGGAGGTGAAGCAGTAACGGACGGCTGAAGACGAAAGTCCAAACTGCCTGCGTTGAAGCATCAGTGAGACTAAAACTGCCGTGTTTGGTGCAAAAATCAGCCCCGTAAGGTCTTGTAACGCTATGACAGTTTGAAGTCGAGCATTCTTCCGCTTTAAATAGCGTAAGTCAGCCCAGGAAGGTCTTACTACTATCAAGACGGAAAAGTGACTGACTTTTTGCTGCTCCCAGTGCATCTTTTATAGGTCAAAATTATTTGGAATACGACACCGGTTCGGTGTTATATTTTTGAAATTGTGATATGACTTGGGTGATACCCGAGAGCACTAGTATTTGCAATAAAGATATTAACGATAGTCATGGGCATGCGTGTTTGCAATGAGCCCATGGTACCGATAAAAGCGATCGCACCTGCCCGATCAATTATAATTATTTATATTCACAAATAATAACATATTATTGTTGTTATTTTTTTTTTTAATTAGATTGAAGTATGCAATAAAGTAGTTTAGCACAATTTATTATTAATAAATTATTATTTAATTTGAGATTAAATTCCCGCGAAGAAATACTCCTAATAATAAATAGTGATTAATAATCACCTTATAATGTTGAGACGAGTAAATCATTTTTTATTTTGTTATTTTTTTTTTGTAGTTGGATAATTCCCATAATTCTCCTATGCCTTTAGGTACAGCCCTACATCGACGACGGTTGTACATGGAAACTTATTTTCGGCATGCATCAAGGAGTTGTGGTAGTAGAGCGTTATGTTCAGTGCCAGGTGATTCTACAAAATTGATTAACGACTAGTCATTGTCACATTAGCTCAGTGTTTCTTAAACTTTTTGAGATAACAGAACACCATAAAATAATTTATTTTAATATATTTTTATTATAAGTAATTTCTCAAATACATTTTTTTTCAAGTATTTAAGATACTATTGAAATACGTTAATAAAGTATTTAGAATACTTTTCAAATACTTTTGTTTTTTTAAAGTAGATTTCTAATTAATGTAATATAGACACATAGTAGGTAGGTATATAATAATTCGTATTTTATTTATTTATTAAATAAATGTTTATTACATTTTAAAAACATAATGTTTTCAACATTTTCATCAGTCATAGAGCTTCTTTTTTTGATCATGGTTGCTCCGTCCTCACTAAATACTCGCTTTACTGAAGCGCTGCTTGGCAGCGAAATATTGTGTTTAATGAAAACCTATTTTAATCATAACTATTCAAGTCTTTAAATTAATAAATAAAAACGGTGCAGGCTTGCAGTTATATAGTGATATATAGTAAGTTATAGTAAGTTATATAGTGAGACAATCTATATTATTCTCGTAATCCCGTATAATTATTAAGGCAGATATTGTATCTGATATTAACAGTTACCTATCTTATTATACAAAAGGAAATATTGTTACTGAATATATATTTTTAGAAGTCTGGTTTTCACAAACCTTTGTATTCTTATTATAGTTGACAATATTTTTCCAATCAAATATTTTGAATAAAATGTTCGAAAAAACAAAGTATTCAATACAAATAAGTATTTAAAATACCATTGAAAAAATACCTCGTCTTGAAAGTATTTAAATAGTTAATCAATACTTAAAAAAGTATTTTAGTACTTTTATTCAAATACTTTACAGCACTGCAGTTACCCTCTGGGTAACTAATATGTTTGTACTAAATCCGTTACGAATTCAAATTGTACTACACACAAGAACACACACACACACACACACACACACACATACACATACGAATAGTATTATATAAGATCCATATGGTAAATGCGCCTATACGAAATGCGTCCTTTTTATGTTTATAACATAGAAATGTTGGTACTATTTACATATATATTTAAACCATTATGATTACAATTATGGATTCAAATTACAAGAACACTCGAATTTAATTTTATTTGTCACCTGTTCAACCGAGATCCAGAGTATCTATCTGTTAATATATTACTCTAACAGATCTATAGTTTAGAATTCGTGTTTTTTCATATCCATATGAGTTACTTTTTTTTAAACCCCACTTATTAGATCCATACACGTTGTTTGATTTCAATACTGAAATATAGCGTGTGGCTGGATCTCATAAGAAATTACATAGAATGATTACCGTAATTATATAAATAAATCAACACTATAGTTTCAATAATATTTTCATAATATATACAATAAAATTATATTAATTAAAATGAACAAAATTTGATGCAACACTATTCAACTTGAATAAAAGAAAAGAAAATATAAAGATGTAATCTTCCATATGTATTAATAAGGACATCTTTATTTGTACTTCTTCAAGAATACATTACTTTATACTAATTGTTCGGAATATCTGTCGACAAATCTAACGGCTCGTGTAGATTATCGACTTGTCAATTACTTGGAATATTCGATAACATTCTCTACCCGATGCACCGACCGCCTGATCAGCTCGCAGAACAGGTTTCGCTATCGTGACCGATAAAAGGCCTGCACGGAGTCGGGATCATG
This sequence comes from Sipha maydis, assembly GCA_034509805.1. Lineage (NCBI taxonomy): Eukaryota > Metazoa > Arthropoda > Insecta > Hemiptera > Aphididae > Sipha > Sipha maydis. Next base: position 12,419 of record JASXSY010000872.1, on the reverse strand, counting down.
CTTTTTTTTTTTTTGTCACGTCAACAGTTTTTCACCAGACGTCTTGTTTCGATCTGGTGAGCCGCATATTGTGGTCGCACTCGAAAGAAAAGTGTATTTGTGTGCCATAGCCGTCATCGTCACCATCTGATTCACACCTCGTTGGAGCCGGCCAATTTTTCCAGTTATCGGAGTCTTCTGTCGGTCCTGGATTCGTCGCACGTGTCTTGGGCGCGATCGCGTGGGTAGAACTAAGCGAATCCAGACCGCTCCAGGTACGGACGTGGGCACCTAGTGACATCACTAATTATAGTATGGTCTTGTCGCAGAATATGGTGCGCCGCGTTATTTTATTATTATTAATTAATTAATTTAGTATCCAATTCGTTCATTCTAATTATTAGTTATTGTGTATATGCCCCTCTCATTATATTAATAAGTTGTATATGGTACTATGCCGGGTCACACAGAGTTAACACAAAAACAAAACACAAACTCAACTTCTTTTAATTTGAAAAAACAAAACGTGTGTCCATACTAAGTTGAGTAAAAATTAAACAAAAAATGAACAAAATTCAAACATTTGTTTTTGTTTTTAACTATCCATACAGAAAAAATAAAAAAGTAATTTTACATCATTATTCACGGTCATTCAGTCTAGAGTAGAGGTCCTTATTACACGTGTATTTGATTAAAATTATAACACATGTAATTAACATACACGTGTATATACACGTAAATACACGTATATTTGGTAAAAATAAATATTTTTTTATTATTAATTTAAATTTGTGTTAACACATTTACACAAATATACTTATTTCTGAGGTCATGTCAATTTCTATCTAAGAATTCACGGACCAGCAGAGACGAATGAACAAGCGCATTGTCGTTATGCAGAATACGTCCTCTCCTAACAAATTTTTAATTATTAATTTGTGTGCGATTTGTTTAATATTCTCGACGATCGGACGATTACTGTCGCACTATCAATAATTTTGTAGCGTGTGCTCAGAGTATAATATATTTAATACAGTACTCTCATTCTACTTTCATGCAATTCATACCAGTTAATACTTTTTATTGAACTATACTAATACATTGTTTATTCCTATACCATTTTTGATTTCATTTTCCACCTATCAATTGTACGAACTCAATCACAAGTACCAGTAATTGTATAAAATAACTGAAATTTGTAACAAAAATTAATTTTCTTTAAATACACGTGTTTTTCTAATTACACGTTTAAATACACGTGTATATTAATTATACGTGACACGTGTACACGTGTATTTAAATTACACGTCTAAAATCACAGGCTCTTGTCTAGAGTAGTTTAGTCTAGATGTCTCAATTACACGTGTAATGAACATCACATGTACCCATGTTTTTACATAAGACGAGGTTAAGGCCCGTGTAATCCTTTATTTTTAATACTCGCGTATCTAAATTCCGTGATCTAAAACATTTATATATTTAAAATTTAAATACAATTGTACTTCACTACTTTGAAGTTCTAACTTACGATTGCTTCTTTTTCTGCATTCAATATGACAGAAAACATATCATATTAAATTGTGTTCATTACCTCCTAGTATATGTCGTTATCACATTTATCAATAGTATTAATAAATTAAAATTAGTAAATGAATGTATGTATGTAATTTTTGTTATGTAAGAGTAATTGATAATGAAAAGTAGGTATAACAAATAATACAGAATTTATATAAATACTTGTATTCTCGAACATTATAGAATATTTAAAATTTCGTTTTTTCCAAAAAAAAAAGTTGTACTGCCTAATTATTAATAACAAAATAACGATAAACATGTATATATATATATATTGATATGTATGTATATATCAATTAATTAATTAATTCAAATAAGAAAGGTAATTACAATAATAATATACCTAGTATAAAATAAATACAAAATAATAATAATAATAATATTAAATCAGTCAACAAGCAGTATGTAATAAGTAGTAACGCATAATATAGTGAAAAAAATATCTAACCCATGACACACGATCTAGGAAGTTATAAAAATTGCTTGTTTTGGCAAAGAAAAATTGGCATGTTTACTGTCTCGGGAGTCAGATAACTTATCTTGGTCGTAACTATGTTTCCAGCAGTTGAGAAACATTTTTCAGAACTTCCTGATGTTGCTGGTATCCCTAAATATTTCGTTGCCAAAGCAACAACTAATTATTAGTGGATATTTCGATGCATGTGTCTTTCACCATTCTAGTGCATCAAAATCAAATATTAATTATGGTTTTACCAAGTGATGTTGATATTGAATAGCAGAATTAGATGTATTACAGTTTACTTCATTGACAAACAGAAATTCAATTTGCACATCGCAATTAACTTCAGACATTTCGTTTATCAAATTTTTAACCCATGTCCGAATGTCCTCTCTTACTTCAACCTTTTCATGCTCTAAATTTTTGAATCTTGTGTCGAAAAAAGACGCTATTTGCCTAGAAGGCACGACACGAAGAATACCACAGTAATTTAAAACGATCTGAAAGTTACCTTATTACAATGGTTTTAAAATGTCACTGTAGAGTGTCCGTCTTCAAACAATTCAAGACGTTCAATAATCGGTATTTTGGTTGTTAATTTCTAAAATTTTCTTTGTAATAAGTAGCAATAATACCTATAAGTACCCAGGGCTGACATTAGAATTTTAGCCATCTGTGCTAATTTATAAAAATGCCGCCCTATTTTAATGCCAGTTATTTTTTGTTCATGCATAAATAAATTTGGGGAATTCACAATAATCAGAAATTGTCGAAAAATATATCTTACTTCTCGGTCAAACACGAAACACGGCAAATATCAAAAGGCAAAAATAATATCAGATAATCCGGTAATTATTTAATGAAAAACTCATTCTCTCGCTATAATTTAGCCCTTAGACCATAAATATATTATATATATCTTATAAGTATGTAATAAACTAGGTAATATTAATAATATCATTGATTATAAAGTCGAAATTCGGCTTCTCATACACCGTTTTGTCAAATAACCAAACCATGGTTTTATGTTGTTTCATGCACGATTTAAAATTTCAAATAAATGGTCATATCTTAACTATAATCACGTTTATCTAATTGAGTATTGTGTGCGTACCATTATGTGTGCGATTTAATGTTATCGGCGATCAAAGTTATCATAATAATTATTGATCGTGGATTAACATTTTTTTTTCCTGATAAAATATATCCTAAAAATATATTAAGCTCGATCTAGTGCGATACCACAATTTTGGTGATAAAATGTCGATAACATAAAATGTACATTGTACTATACTGCAACTACATTGGTACTCTACGAGTTCCATAAAGATTGAGAAAGAAATATTGGGATCTCACTAGGCCATCAATAGAATTAATAATGTATTACCAGGGGGTTTATGTAGAATAAACATTTTTATATATAACTGTTACCGTTCGGTGTAAGGCAGTTAGTTGGTGTCCAACATAAGTGTTAAGTAAACCAACAGTGTAATTTATTAAATAATTTTTATAGTGTTTTTTTAAACAAATTTAACAATCGAACAAATATATAACATATATAATAACATATATTGTTCTCACATAATCCACATAGAGAGGCAAAAGGCAAAAGGTGAATTCAATACAATACCTGAAAGCGACAGATACTGGACAGACCCATAACAGTGGGAACAGTGGTAACAGTGGTAAATAGTTTTTATAGTGAAGTTAAACATTGAGAAAAAAAATCTTAAATTAATGCATTCGTACAACAAAAAAGTGAGGGGCACGTTTAAAAAATTACTCTATATTTATTTCCATTTTGAAATGTTTCTATAAATTTTAAGAAAATATTTGATTGAATCTAATGTATTACGTCGGATCCGCACATTGGCTCCAAAGTTAATACCAACGTTGGCTTATGTTATAAAATAGTACTCACATATTGGGCCAACAAAAACTAATATTCGGTTACCTATGTTATACGGCCAACGCACTAGTCAATACTTGAACTTAGTTATTAAGTTAAAAGCATTCAGTAAAAACATGTCTGAGAAACACTTGCTAAATCTTAAAAAAATTAAGAATTTTTTCACTGAGCCATGGCTCCTGTCGCTCTTGAACTTGAGTCATTTTGAAATTAAAATAATAAGTATTAATTTTATTAGCAGTTATTATTTATGAGCAGTTACTTGTACCATTACTAGCATAATGTAAATACTCATTATTTTAATAAAGTTAATAATATTTACTCACATTATTATGAATATTAAAACAAGAATTTTTCTTAACAATGATTTCTTGAATTTTTGTTTTTGTGATTTTTTTGGAATTATAAATATAATATATAATAATATATAAATAATATATAAAATAATAATAATATAATAATAATATATAAAAAATATATTATATTCTTTTGTTGACATTTAGAAATTTTTTTGCTATAACATTTAAAAATGCATTAAAAAGTGAACCTGAGGGTTTTGTGGTTACATAAACTATGAATAATATGTACTCACAACATTAACTTCTCGCGGAATAATGAATGGTAAAACAATGTGCAAAAGTATTTGTGTACAAGGAAATTGTATGGCAGACAGCATTACGGCATCAGCCTTAAATGATTATTGTTCAATAAATAACAAATAAAAAATAAAACTACCATTGATTATAGTATAGATTATTCTACAATCAATGGTATTACATAGATACAAACATAATAAACTAAAACAATACTAATATAAAAATTTCCATATAATATTATTCTATATAAGAATATACCTACATTCGTAATGTCCTACACATATCTAAGACAAATATTTTTTGTTTTCAGTATAATACTTCAAATGTATAGATTTTAATCAATTAACAGTACGATCGTAGTGGTAAGCTGTGCACGATCACCGCCGACCGTTACCGGAGTTATCGGCGTTATCGGTGAGTCGAATATTCTCGACTGCTCCCTTCTATCCCGCCGCTCACGCGTTATTTTTTGTCTAAAATAAAATCGGCCCGTCGCTGTCGTTGTCGTTTGTCAGCCGTACGCTGAAGAGGTGAACTCAACAATTTTTAGAGGATAGTATATTTTGTCGATACCCACCCACATCCAACTTTTTATATCTCTTACAAAATATCCTATAAAAAAAAATTATATGTATATATGTATAATATGTATTATTTTTATAATTCTGATTTCCATAACATAAATAAGACCATACTAAATGTACTCGTTATTACCAGTTAGTGGCTACTGGATACTGACATTCGGTTATATCAATATTAAAATATCATATTGTATGTTATATACCTGAATTCTTAATTATGAATGTAAATGATTACCCACCCACCCAGTGGTACCCGCGACCATCCAAAAAACTGAGAGGCGACCGCCTCTCGATTACCCTCATCGTCGCGCCACTGGAGGTACTCGTTTACGATCCGGTGTTCTCGTCGTCGTTACTACCGCCATTTTGGGCACTTCTTTGTCTGCTGGGATTTTGACCGTCCGTGCTCATCGCACTCGTCTTCGCGTTCGCACAGTGCCGTGTTCGCAATTATTTGCATGCTTTGGATCCTTGTGCCGATCTCGGCCCATTGTATTCCGTGCCGTCTTCAGTCCGAACTGCGCAGTGCGACGCGTGGTGTGCACCCCTTTGTTTGACATTATTTGTTCGCCCGCGGCGTCGTTTCACCGCGCGAACGCGCCAAGCGCAACTGTATCTGGTCGTTTGTGTCGCGACAACGGTGGTCGCCCACGCTTAACGGTCCGCGTCATCAAGTTCGCGGTCGTTATTGCCACACGGTCCGCGTTGTCGGTCCGAGGTCGTGGCCCCCATTTGCGCACGCGTCGTTCGGTCAACGTAGGCTTTTGCTCATTTTGTTCGCATGACCAAAATAATTTTGTGCGTACACGGTGGTGGCGTGCGACCAGTGGTTAGATAGTCGTTCGACAGCTCCGCAACGCTGCACCAACACCGTCGATGCCGGTGACTGGACGCAGGGGCGGATCCAGAAATTTTTTACGGAGGGTGCGCAAAATAAATTGTTTACTTACGACTAACCTGCCTGAATTGTAACATAATACGTAAGAACAACAACAATTGTGTTGACACATATTCTATTTTCATGATATTATTAGAAATTACCATTGTAGGTACTTCGGAAATTGTTAATCATCGACGGCTATCAATACCGGAACGCAATTAGCTATAACATACCAACACACTAGTCAATGCACAGTAAATATAAAATAATATTATTTTATTTTTCGTAATTGTATATTACTCTAGTTAGTAGTTATTATTGGACCACGAAAATAATCGAAAACACAATATATTTTAAGCCGTACGCCCCCTTCGCCCCCCCCTTGGAACCGCGCCTGATTGGACGTGTATAAGTTTTGTATTGCATCAAATAGTAACAAGTGATAATGGCTATAGCTTTGATAATGAAAGTATAAATAATGTAATATACTCGTAACGATGGTGCTACGGTATATTTTAACGGCGTCGGTGCCAACGCCGACGAATGTATAGATCAAACCGATGTTTCATCCGAAATACCGGCAAACGACGGATAAATTCCAACATTGGTTCTAATGCTATTTAATCGATCCACACATTGGACGAGCACTATTGACGCCAATATGTGGATCCAGCGGTACTTTCAATACAATTTTGGTGTGAAAATTGGGTCCAATTGGGAAAACAAGATAATGATACGCACTCTGGTGGTTAAAGTTATAACTATCCGGAGTAGGATAAATATTATAGTTTATTATTATAATAGTTTCATTATTACACATTACTACCTACATTAGTACATTAATAAACTTAATTAATAATTTTTTTTTTTCTTAATAATATAATATATTCTTAATATTAATCATATAGTAGAATATATTATAATTTATTTATATTTTTTATATCTTTATTCTACTATAATGTCTGATAAAAATAAAAAAAGCCATGTGAATTGTTCCGTTTATGGCTGTAATTCTTTATATTCTACATCATCAAATATTAGCTTTCATCATTTCCCTAAAGAAAATGAACGTACATTTTTATGGACAAATAAATTTGGTAATAATGATCTAGTTGATAGAAGGCAGATGTGGGCTATTAAATTACGAATGGGAATATTGTTTATAATAACAAAAAAAAAGTACCCTATAGATGTTTTAGATTGTGATAATGTACAATCAATACTATTTCCAACACAACAAAATTTGGAAATGGGAACTGGTTTAAATTGTTCCAGTGATGGTTCTCTTAATTTTGTTCATTGGCATCTAATATCAGTAGAAGAAAGTGTGTCTATTTCATCCAAAGAATTTCTTGAAAAATTAGATAACCAAATAATTACAACATGCTAACATGTAAAAATGGTAAAATAATGACTATTATACAACTTAAAAGTGAATAAGTATTAAATACAGAATTGTATATATTATATTAATTCTTAGCATATAAGTGTATACATCCTAAAAATAATTAAGGAAGTAAGCAGCGGTAGGTAAACAACGAATTAAATAAAATTTTACCTATTTAAAAGCAAAAGAATAGCAACAATATGTTTACAGCATTCTAAAAATCCAGCGGCACATGTACAAGCAAATGTTACAATTTTAAGCAAAGGCACTGTAGATATTTTGCCTGTTATTTCATGCGGCATTTCTCATATATGAGAACTTTGTATGACTAATGCTTTAATTTGTATTTCATTTTCCTAATTAAAAGCAAACTGTTTTATAAGCTTTATAAATTTGAAAGTTAAATGCATATAAGATATTGTTTATTAATTAATGATTTATTGTTTACAAGTATTACATACTATGATTTGTTTAAATATAATAATATATAAGTAATATACCTTAACAGTTTTTCCACACAATATTATTTGTTTACTTTTTAAAACTTGCTCTCCTTCTACAACATTACGTGAGTTAATAGAACAATTGGCAAACGTAAATATTTCTCCAATAGTAAACGCCATTTTAATTAAAAACTTGGAAACTATTTATGACACCAAATACTAAAACGCAAAAGCCATAAAGTGAACAGACACAAATAATAGTAGAATAAATTATTCACATTTTATAATAGAATTATAATAGAATGAACAATGTTTATCCTACTCCGGCCTGGTGGGGTAACCGCCACCCCATACAACAATAAGCGCTCCTCGTGTTAATTTGTTTTCCCAATACCGAACATATTATCGGGGCACAGAGTACGAATACAGAACACACACGCAGATCTCGAAAGATACGATTTTAAAATATTATCTCGCGTGGCATTAAAAATAGAAAACTGAAATGTACACATAATGTTTTTCTAATTCCTATATTATGTGAATGAATATTACTGTTTTGTATTTTGAAATAATTCAAATCAATGATTTATTGAATTATGATATCGTATTATATGACTACGAATTGTATACGAAAATAGCCGATAACGTTATAATTATATTTATCAATCGTCATTTTCGTTTTGCGACAATCGCAGGCGAAAATATCTACGGCGAAAGTGCCGCTGCGAACAAGGTTCTTGAGACCACAACTCTTTCGGTTTTTTTATTAATATTTTGTTTTTGTTATGAATCATCGAAGGTCAGACGTATTGGCGATTTTGTAGTGTTTTTCTGTCATAGAATACCTCTCCCACGGCGTAATCGCGGACGGATTCGGGTGTAATACACTCGTGTCACACCGAGGTAATATGATATTATTGTTTTAATGTTTAATGTTGTTGTTATACATTTCTTTTTTTCTATTATGTTTGATCATCCCAGTTACCAATATCTGTTTTTGAGTATTTTTTTGTGTTTAAACGAACAGAAAAAAGAAAAAATCCTGCGAGCTCCGGCTTTCGAGTCTCGGCTGCAGGTTGGCGGCTCTCCAATCTCGGAGTCCGTCACACGGCGCTCTGGCGGAATGAATGCCACAAGACGTCACAGATGGTGACCCTTCCAGAATAAACGATTAAAATTGTCCTTTTTTCTTTTTCCTCGTCTTTCTTTTCGGAATAATTTATAATATCGTACTTATGCAAAAAAAAAAAAATGTCAAGAAAAGAAACAAAGCTAATCAAATATTTTAAAATGTACGAATAACTTAATCAATGTAATTCTAAAAGATAGTACTGTATGATTATGGAACCAAATGTTCTATTTGATTTGCATGAAATTAAATTTTGTTTAACACCCAATTAAGTTCTTCCGACGATCGTATTCACGTATTAATATACAACAGTCGGAACTATGCATGAAGGTCATACGCCACAGACAACACAATACGGCCCAATTTTCCTAAAATGTTCCTAATTTCATAACATAGTATGTTGATTATACTATTAATTACCTGTTTGTGTATGGCGACTTACGTGCCGACTCATATCGGTTGATTTTATTATATTTGTTATATTATCTTTTTGTGTTAATGTTCAAAATTTATTCGATGGCATATCAACAGCTATACTGTTTCGTGTTTGTCAATCGGTGAAGAGCAATTAGGCTCAGCATACGAATGAGAGAATAACAGAAAGTAAACGATATTTGAATATTCGTTATAATACGGCAAGCGGTGTTACCGTATTTTAAGTTCCTATACATAAGCATTTCCTGTCCGAATTATACAGCATTCTCATGAACCCTCTGCGTGTATTTGCAGGATGTTATTATCGCTGTCTGCGTTGTAAAAAAAAAAAAAAGGAATTGTAATAAGACATGTAATTTGATTGTGTATCTGATTGGGCGTGTTCGTTTGAAGTTACGTTGTGCATCGATAATTATTATCTTTGTTGATTTCATTGTGTATATATAATACATGATCATTTTTGTAGTTCACTCTTGATAGGCCACCTCGTACTCATTCGTGATAACATTAAGTATGTCTACGTACGCTTGCCAATGCCGACGTGATTATTGTAGAACTCGAAATTTATAAATACATAGTTGCCACGACGAAGGGATCAGTCAAAATAAAACTTATAATCAGCTATTGTTTGAAGTGTAAAAAATTCAAGATGGATTTTTTGATTGAATTTCATTTTGATTCCACTGTGTAATTAACCATAAATGAACTTATAATTAATAATTCATGATCATAACTGTAAAAATGTATTATTAAAATAGTGCAAATGTAAATCGGTTAATATTGTCAAAAATTAAAAATTACATAGGTATTGCAATGTATTATAACATGGAGTGGACAATTCAAATTATTTCTACTACCAACAAGTTGAGGAAGATTATCTAAATCATGAAATCACTACATAAAATACTAGATTATATGGTCATAAAAATTATCTACTTAACTCTCTGAAACACTTATAGCATAATTGATTGGGATAGTTCCTATGATAATGTGTTATTATAGATTCAAATAAAACAAAAAATTATTACTAGAGTTGCTTATAATAAAAAGTGGAGTTATCCAATAAAAAAATTATAAGAACTAAATGTACTCAATATACATAATTTTTATACAAATACCTGTACCATTTACCTAAAAAAAATAATCTATAATCCCCAATAAATTTCGATGTTAACACTAGATACACAGAAAATAACTATTAACTGAAATTTATTTTAAAAAAACCGAATAATGTAAAACATGATTTCATTGGGACACAATAAATTAAAAATCACAATACAATATTTTTAAATACACTGAAAATCACAAAATTGAAAATTTAAGAAATCATTGATAAGAAAAATTCATGTTTTAATGTTCATAATAATATGGATAAACATTATTAAATTTATTAAAGTAAAGAGTATTTACATTACGCTAGTAATGCCACTAGTAACAGCTCAAGAAGTAGACATATTTTCACTCTTCAATGTGGTGTTGGAACTATAATCCAATTGTTAAACAGTTGTCTTTTTCTTAACAATCCTACGTCTTGTGGCTGGTTCAAATGGTTTTGTATCAACAATTGTTCTTGAACGTGTTTGGCAATAGGAATTATAAGAAAATGCACGTTTTTTGGCATCTCTCAAAAGATGAGTACGAATATTTGATTCAGAAATAGCTATTATTATACTCGTGTGGCGGGTATGTGTCCGAGATTATGACTAACAATCTCGGACCGCCTGGTTGGCAGAATTTTGATTGGGACACCCGTAGGTTTCTGCCATGTCCCGGGGAGGGAGGATGGCAATCTCTCTCCAAAGGCAGTTGTTTCCTGTCCAAGTAGAGAGACTGCCCGTGGCCGGGTTCGAACCAGCGACGGTACGTATCGTAGCCGACGCCTTAGTCCACTCGGCCACTCCGTCCCCACAGAAATAGCTATTGAACTCTGAGAAGAACTGACTCAAAATAATGATACATTTTTGCGCACACATTGCTAATACTCGATTTTTATTTGTTGTAATAAACAAAATCAACTGATAAAAAATTAATTGATACTCTAAGGTAAGATTAAAATTGTTTATAATTAATTTACCTGGCAACCAGGGGCGGATTGGCGAATTTTTTCGGCCCGGGAAATAAGAATCAAACCGGCCCATTCATCGGAAATTTAACTCTCCCCCCTCTCTTCCCCTAACCAAAAAACGCATACTTTTACTTACATTTCAAAATTAATTTAGTTTCATCCTTAAATTAGTAAAATATATAATACTTACGTTTTAACTACCTATACCAGTTGTGGGTTAGTCAGATAAGTTTAACCTGTTCTAACTTGATCTTAAAGTTTGATCTTACTACACATTTAAATATTTATAGAAAATATCCTATTTTTGTAACAATTAAATTTCATAAGACTGTAACTTAAAAACTAAGTCCGAGCGCCAAATTCTGTCTTCACTATCGTTATAAGTACACCAAACTACATTATTTAAAAAAAAAAAATTACAAAAAAAAAAGGGTGTCCGGTAAAGTATATTTATACCAAAAAATTCTATCTTTAATTTTGATAAATTTTTAAGGGAATTTGACAAACAAAAATATGTGGTTCGTTATGAACTATTTTAATATTATATAAAGTCCTAAACTAATTTGGAAAGAAAATAAATTTAGTATTAAATACCGTAGTTATCATTCTATTATACTTTTAATTATTTATAAAACTTTTATTCTTATAGCACCACTGGTATCGAATGTAACAAACAAAATATATAGTAATAATTATTAAATTATTGTGACCTAATTTGTGTATATTTAGATATTAATATATTACAATGATGTTTTTTTTTTAAATATATTAGTACGTTGGATCTTAAATGTCCATGTACATTTATTTTAAAACATATTATTTATCAATTGAATTTGAATAATTTTTCATTTAATCATAGTCGAAGAAACAAGGTAGATAAAATATACAGTGAAATAGTAATATTATCATAAACATTTTGAATTATATTTATTATTTTATATTTTCTATTGTAAAAATGATTATTATTTACTTTTTAAATT